>OY744617.1:41817171-41939671 GCA_963556255.1 Allolobophora icterica | reverse complement strand
TGATATGTTATATTCATGTTATGCTTATGTTATGTTATGTTATGTTATGTTATGTTATGTTATGCTATGTTTTGCTATGTTTTGTTTATGATATGTTATATTCATGTTATGCTTATGTTATGTTATGTTATGTTATGTTATGTTATGCTATGTTTTGCTATGTTTTGTTTATGATATGTTATATCTATGTTATGCTTATGTTATTTTACGCTATGTTATGCTATGCTATGTGATATTTATGTTATGTTTATGCTATGTTTTGCTATGTTTTGTTTATGATTTGTTATATCTATGTTATGCTTATGTTATGTTATGTTATGTTATGTTATGTTATGTTATGCTATGTTTTGCTATGTTTTGTTTATGATATGTTATATTCATGTTATGCTTATGTTATGTTATGTTATGTTATGTTATGTTATGTTATGCTATGTTTTGCTATGTTTTGTTTATGATATGTTATATTCATGTTATGCTTATGTTATGTTATGTTATGTTATGTTATGTTATGTTATGCTATGTTTTGCTATGTTTTGTTTATGATATGTTATATTCATGTTATGCTTATGTTATGTTATGTTATGTTATGTTATGTTATGTTATGCTATGTTTTGCTATGTTTTGTTTATGATATGTTATATTCATGTTATGCTTATGTTATGTTATGTTATGTTATGTTATGTTATGTTATGCTATGTTTTGCTATGTTTTGTTTATGATATGTTATATTCATGTTATGCTTATGTTATGTTATGTTATGTTATGTTATGTTATGTTATGCTATATTTTGCTATGTTTTGTTTATGATATGTTATATCTATGTTATGCTTATGTTATTTTACGCTATGTTATGCTATGCTATGTGATATTTATGTTATGTTTATGCTATGTTTTGCTATGTTTTGTTTATGATTTGTTATATCTATGTTATGCTTATGTTATGTTATGTTATGTTATGTTATGTTATGTTATGCTATGTTTTGCTATGTTTTGTTTATGATATGTTATATCTATGTTATGCTTATGTTATTTTACGCTATGTTATGCTATGCTATGTGATATTTATGTTATGTTTATGCTATGTTTTGCTATGTTTTGTTTATGATTTGTTATATCTATGTTATGCTTATGTTATGTTATGTTATGTTATGTTATGTTATGTTATGCTATGTTTTGCTATGTTTTGTTTATGATATGTTATATCTATGTTATGCTTATGTTATTTTACGCTATGTTATGCTATGCTATGTGATATTTATGTTATGTTTATGCTATGTTTTGCTATGTTTTGTTTATGATATGTTATATCTATGTTATGCTTATGTTATTTTACGCTATGTTATGCTATGCAATGTGATATTTATGTTATGTTTATGCTATGTTTTGCTATGTTTTGTTTATGATATGTTATATCTATGTTATGCTTATGTTATTTTACGCTATGTTATGCTATGCTATGTGATATTTATGTTATGTTTATGCTATGTTTTGCTATGTTTTGTTTATGATTTGTTATATCTATGTTATGCTTATGTTATTTTACGCTATGTTATGCTATGCTATGTGATATTTATGTTATGTTTATGCTATGTTTTGCTATGTTTTGTTTATGATTTGTTATATCTATGTTATGCTTATGTTATTTTACGCTATGTTATGCTATGCTATGTGATATTTATGTTATGTTTATGCTATGTTTTGCTATGTTTTGTTTATGATATGTTATATCTATGTTATGCTTATGTTATTTTACGCTATGTTATGCTATGCTATGTGATATTTATGTTATGTTTATGCTATGTTTTGCTATGTTTTGTTTATGATATGTTATATCTATGTTATGCTTATGTTATTTTACGCTATGTTATGCTATGCAATGTGATATTTATGTTATGTTTATGCTATGTTTTGCTATGTTTTGTTTATGATATGTTATATCTATGTTATGCTTATGTTATGTTTATGTTATGTTTATGATATGCTACGGTTTTGCCATATTTATGTTAGGTTATGTTGTGAAGGAATGGCTGGATGACTGGTCAACTGGGTTTACTGAATGAACGAACGAATGAACGAATGATTGGATGGATGAATGATTCTATCTGACTGACTGATAGTGAAGCATAAACAATGCATAACACTGTGTAGATCGGATCTGCTGTTGCTCTGGCATACTACACGTACAATGGCTAAACCTGTATGATCCGAAATCTAAGAACAACCAAGGATCTAATCTTCAGGACTGGGTCTGAATGGTTACTACCAAAGCCTAAAATTATTATTCCAATCTCAAAGACTCCTAAGTCCGCTTTCTCCTGGCATATACACAGATTAGCGAGTTCGCTTTATCTCATGTTCCGCGGTACACGAGTGCGTATTCACCGTGTCTCCGCTCTGAGCACGCCCGCGAACACTCCAGGTGTACGCCAAGTGGCTGAATCACACTCGCCCCGTGTTCCTGATTAGCTCCGTGGAAACTCGGGGCTTCTAATCGGCGTTTATTTCGAGTGGAGCAAGGTGAAATGCACTCATAATTGCTCAGCGCCATCGAGCGATACTTGGTCATTGGAAAATAGCGCTTAATAATTGCGTCAATGTTAACGAGTATTTGTTTTTAAAAGGATCATATATCCAGAAGATCAGACCGTTAAGAGGGAGAGCCATAACAACTTTTGAACGCTGAAGAAATCCTGAAATTACGAATGTGAACGTAAAACAAAAGTGTGTTTGTCTTTCATTTCAAATAACTCCATTTACATTTGAGTTCATAGGAGTGGCTCGGTAGAGTAGTGGTTAGCGTGCTGGACTGTAAATCGAGAGGTGGTGAATTCAAATCCCCGCCAGTGCATACATTTGGTTCGAGATTTCTGCTTCATCCGCATACACTAGCCGACTCAGCTATAATGAGTACACTGACCGCACATTGTCAATGGGAAGATAAGACGGCGAGGGAGAGGACTGGCCATCCGCCCTCATATACCGAGACTAAGAAAATACAGTCGCTAGCACTTCATGCCCATGGCTGTCTCGGGGTTCTTCTCCTCGTTCTCCTCCTTCTTCTCCTTCTCCTCCTCCTCCTCTCCTCCTTCTTCTTCCTTAGCACAGAGGTAGCACCGACTTCCACAGAGTTCCAGGCTCCTCCTCCTCCTTGGATGCTAAATGGGGTAAGTCATAACGCAACGATTGTCTCTCAATGACCAATCGCCCTCTGGCTGTCTATTTCCTCCCACCGGAAGTCTAATGTTCGGTCTGGAAACCCAGGCCGACACCTGGCCGATAAAATAAACAAACCCAAGTGTGTGAGCTATATTAAGAGCTGAACTTGGACAGAACTGCTGTATTCTCGAATTAAAAGCAGCTCCTTGTGGCTAGAAAAACTGAAATCCGTATTGCTGACACTTGTCGATTTTGTGGGAAATATGGGAAATTCTCTACGATTAATAAAGGCCCCTATATGTTTCCCCAAATTCCTATCAAAAACAAGTCGACAAACCAAGGATAAAATTCTTGCTCTATTTCTTACCAGATCGGTTACAAGGAAATCTATTTTTTGCAAGACTTTCTGCGACCGTCTCCTACGAGTTCTTTCATACAAATTCAACCAGCAAATATCTCCATAAATGCCAAAGTTTCTATATCTCGTTGCAGCTGAACTTTGGTCGCATTCCAGGAGAATCTCTAAGATACCGGATTTACACACACCTGCTCCCAATTAGGCCCTAAGTTCAGAAAGTGGAACACGACACGTGTTCCACTTTCTGGGTGCACAGGAAGAAGTCTGAGACTAAGAATAATAATAATAATAATAATAATAATAATAATAATAATAATAATAATAATAATAATAATAATAATAATAATAATAATAATAATAATAATAATAATAATAATAATAATAATAATAATAATAACTAGTCGGGGACGAGGACCGCTAACTCCTGAACATAACGCCTCTCTGAGGGCAGTTTCTAAGAGCCCGAGGGATCATTTCTACCTTGGGCGAAAAAAAATAATAATAGGGCCATCCCGGATACTTTTTCTACATTAGTTAATATTCAAGTCCCTGAGGGATCCTGTTTACCTCGGGGCATAAAAATAATAATAATAATAATAATAATAATAATAATAATAATAATAATAATAATAATAATAATAATAATAATAATAATAATAATAATAATAATAATAATAATAATAAAGCAATTTTTGTGGCTAGAAACATTTTAGATAGTTTTGAAATATCCAAGCCATTTCTGCACACAACTCATCTTCGTTGTAAGAAATCTTTTCTTGCCTCGCTTTTGCATTATCCTGCATTCTGATCCTTACAGGAAAACATAAAGAAAGCTATTTGTTTATAAATGAGGAGGTGCTCGAGAGTGTAGCGGTTAGCGCACTGGACTGTCAATCGAGAGGTCGTGAGTTCAATTCTGGGCAGAAATTTGGTTCTAGATTTCTGCTCCACCTGCGCCCTCTAGCCTACTCAGCAAAAATGAGTACACTGACCGTACACTGTCGGTGGGAAGGTGAGACGACGAGGGAGAGGACTGGGCAGCGCCCTCATGCCAAAGCTAGAAAAAGAAGTTGCAAACGCTTCATACACATGGCTGCCTCAGAGCTTCTTCTTCTTTCCGCAGAGAACTCATCTTCGCTGTCAGAAACATTTTCTCGTCTTTCTTTTGCATTACCCAGCATTGTGACCCGTGTGCATATAAACATTCGACCTACATAGGAAAACAGACTGACGCATGTTTATAAATGAGAGCCTATGACCCTTTTACCCTGACCTGATATTCGGTTTGTTAATCGTGCGTGTAACGGATGACAGGCGGAGCTCGTGTCTGCCTTCAGCTCAGACGGCGTGAGAAGGGTCCACCACCATATGGCGACAGACCAGGTGATGACTGATGCGGTGGCACCGGATGCGATTGATGATGCTGGAACCCCTCAGACAGATGGATGCCAGGACCATCGAGCGAGATGTCCGGTCCTGCAGCAGGCAGTTTTGGGACGGGCCCGATTTTTAATGTTATAAGGAAAGATGCGGTAAGGGTAAATGAGATGTGGTAAGGTATACGAGAACGCGTATGGTATGCCGGAATGGTATGTATAATGTATGTATGTATGTACGTGTGGATTAATTGATGGATGGATGGATGGATGGATGGATGGATGGATGGATGGATGGATGGATGGATGGATGGATGGATGGATGGATGGATGGATGGATGGATGGATGGATGGATGGATGGATGGATGGATGGATGGATGGATGGATGGATGGATGGATGGATGGATGGATGGATGGATGGATGGATGGATGGATGGATGTAAGGGAGAAAGGAGGAGGGAAGGAAGAAAGTGACCTTTACTCACAATTGCTCAGCGCCATCGATTGATGCTTGGTCATAGATAGTGGCGCTTAATAGATGCATAATAATAACGATAACAATTAAGACGTACATTGTGTTATTGGTACGTCACATACTTAAATTACGTCACATAATATTTCAGAATGTTACCATGACGCCAAATATTGCCATGGACACACGACCGATCGCTGAAGTAATGGCTTTGAACGGCAGATATTAGTGATGGAATTAAACCAATTGTCTAGTATCAAAGCAGTCAGTGGAGCTCAGGAGTTGATACTTTTCTGTTTACCATTAAAGAAGATCATGTTATGTTGGTACTTCAGGTCGCAGCTGCTGTGCTGTTACGGCAGGCGGAAGATTGCTTATTGCTTGGAACCATAGCTAACTCTGGCCACATTATTTATACACATAAATGAACTAACACCATATAGTATACGTCTGCTGCTTTGTTGTCAGCGAATGAGACACGACCAAACCTCGTGAGAGTCTATATAACTACAGATCATTCCTGAATAACACATAACTAAAAATCTGTCTTCATTGCATAAACCTACACAATATGTTCTTTCCTGTCGTCCATTTTTCCATAAAACCAAGAGGAAAATGGTCGTTCTCGGGTTGCGGTCTCAGGGTCCACCGCTGGTATTCTACGGAAACCAGATGTGTAGTGGATCGCTGGAACCGGTATCAATCTATTTTCGGTCTGAGTTTAGGAAATCCCGAAAATTGGATTTCTGGATCCCTAGTGGTCTCAGGAATCTATTTAAGGTCGGTTTTAGAAACTCTAGCTAATTTTGGTTGATTTTAGGAAATCCCGAAAAATGAATTGCGGGACCCGCGGTGGGGTTTAGCGATCTATTTCGTCGATTTTAGAAAATGGGCCCAATTTTGGTGATTTTGGAAAAATCCCGATTGTGGATTTCTGGACCCGCAGTAAAGCGGCTTCAGAAATCTATTTTTGGTCGATTTTAGGAAATCCTGAAAATCGTTTGCTGGATCCGGTGTGGCAGATGCCATGGCGGTTTCGGCATTATGTTTTCGGCGATTTTAGTAAATCCCCTAAATAGATTCACCCGTTTAGATGGATTCTTCTTTTGCCTAGCAGATGGTAAGCACACAGGGTACTCTATCCTGTGGGTGATGGCACGCCACCATTATCTGTCTAAATGGTTTGCTCCTGCCTGCGATGATCAATAAGTGCATCTGAAGTAGCTCATCCGACCAGCAAGTAATCTATTGTTGCGAGCCAAAGTCCAATGCAACAAGAGGTGATGAAAGATAGCTTTTATCATTCTCAGCTCACCTGTTTATAAGTCACTCCACCCTTTCTGTCTTGCTGTCTATCCCTCTTTGGGAGAAAAATAAGTAATCAGAAAATAATAAGCGCATTAGGTAAAAGGACAGCCTAGAAAGCATTTAGAAAAACTGGTCTTTGAAGTCCTTCTCAGCAGTATGACAACTGCTGAAATGGATCTTCAAACTCTTGCGGGAAAAAG
Source organism: Allolobophora icterica (assembly GCA_963556255.1). Taxonomy (NCBI): domain Eukaryota; kingdom Metazoa; phylum Annelida; class Clitellata; order Crassiclitellata; family Lumbricidae; genus Allolobophora; species Allolobophora icterica. The sequence goes on along the minus strand of OY744617.1, from coordinate 41,932,800 downwards.
AAATAAAGAGACAAAGTGTGGAAGAGTTCAACCAAGTGGAAAACGATGGCTATGAGCAGAACAATTGTGTTGTCTGATAGACTTGGAGACTAATTCGTTTGCTCCTTCGAAAGTTCTATATCGACATCGAACAGTTTTCCCTTGCTAGACATGCAGTCGGTCCAAAGAATTGAGAAGCTAGAGTCTTAAGTTGAATCTGATATATAGTAACCAAATGTCCAGAGGCCCAGCGATTTTTAGGGGCCAGGGCCGTGCCCGCAAAAAACTTGTGAAATATATTATACTCAGTTATACAAAGTTTATGATTTATGACTTTTTGAATATAATATTACTGACACTTAACTACAATCAGGTTAAACTTCAAGCATATATATATATATATATATATATATATATATATATATATATATAGGACTAGCGCCAACGACTCTGTTCATCCCCTGAGCCTTATACAGCCCTCTTCCGTCTAAGAACTTTCTTCTGCTACAATAGTTTAGAGGGCTGTGACCGCTCTGCCTATATACCGGGTGGCCCATTAAAAACGTTCCCAAACTTTGTTAACCTGGCAATTAAACAATTTTAAAGTAAATTGAATCATAGTACATCAAACTAATCATAATTCATATTTGTACAACACGGCCAAAATTTAGCGCAAAATACTCAACAGTTTGAGAGAAATTGTTGTTAGAACTGTATAACCCATGGTCACAATTTTGCACAGTTGTTTTATGATGACGTTTTACGCGAACAAATGTTTAATTGATCCTCCGCCTTCTCTTGTAACGACCCTTAAACGCTGTCTCCGCTGTCCTATTGACTTCTGTATTTGTGTGTCGTCTAATAGAGACCATTTTGCTTCAATGACCAGCTTCAGTTCGGCAGTATTTAGAAACGGTTTTCTGCGACCAGCATACACATTGCAAGCTCCTTTCGGGCGTTCCATACATAGTAGTCTGCAAAGGATTTAGATCGGGAGAGTTTGGTGGCCAGGCATCACTGTGGATAAAATCAGGGGTGTTTGCTTGAAGAAATTACTGAGCCAATCTGCAACGATGTGAAGGAGCACTGTCTTGTTGAAAGATGTAATTGTCGTCAGGATAGAGTCTACGACATTGGGGAATGAGCTTATCGCGTAACAAGCCGTTTATACTTTGTCTTGACCAGTTTTTACGCGGATATTCCTGAACGATTCGCTTGCCTCGCCAACCCTTCTCAAATGATATCTTAATAACAGCGAGATCATCATTTGAAAACACCATGTTTTAATGTTTACTACTTCGAGGACTAGTTTAATCCAGATACTCTCGTTACTTCGCGGCGAAATAAATGACGTAGTTTTGTGCAAAATTTGGTAACAGGTATGACGTCATAACCTTGCCGCAGGGTGTGACATAATAAACGTACTCTCTTGAAATGTGACATTTGTGCACAGAAATAATTGCTTAACATTTTGGTATAAATTAAAATTTGATATCTCTGAAATTAGATCTTTGCCAGGTTAACAAAGTTTGGGAACGTTTTTAATGGGCCACCCGGTATATAGGGGCCCGGAATTTCTGTCGGTGGACCTGTCTCTGAGTAGTCTATCTGAGTAGTCCTCCCCCTTTTAAGAGGTGCTATATAAATAATCGAATAAATGAATGAATGAACCCTTGAAATACTTTATATTGTCGCTCGTAAACTTATATGCAAACGATATGCCTGGTTGGAAGAGGGCATGCATCAGTGCCTCTTACCGCCAGACAATAATCGTCTATGACTTTCATAATTAGTAATTAGTAACTTCTATTGCGCCGGTGTCTAGTGCATAAGGCTTCAACCGATGGCGCACCAAATGTTGATGTATGTAGGTAGGTAGGCCTATATGTTGGCCTATTTATATAATTATGTATGCATGTATATGCATTTAGATATATATGTATGCATGCACGTACATATGTATATATATATATATACATACATACTATATATATATGAATAAGCTGGTTCCATTACATAGTGTTTGTTTTGGGGCGTGAACGAAAGCAAACAATTACGAATACGAAAATTTATGTCTTAGTAGACCACAGTCAGATGTCATGACTTGTCTCAGTGAGGTCGAAAATTCGGAATGATTGCAGCACATATATCAGCATTATTGTCTGCTTTTACTAGAGATCATCTTAAGGTGGCATAAGCTACTCTGGGTGCATTCCACGTCACTTACCGGTAAAAGCACCGAGTATATTTTGACTTTGAGTATATAGAGAAGAAACTATGCTTTGAAGAAACTGTGCTCTGTGACCCCCGTCAGAGATGACAGAAAGAGCTCCCTGTGAAGTCAGACGTATTATGTAAGTTTTTTTCACTTTAGAAAGGTCAAATATGACGAAGTGCAAACGAGTTTATTAATACTTCATATTTTTATGCACCTAAAGCCAAGGGCTGTTACTGATGTGTTTATACATGTATTGTCATGTGCTTCAACTTGGAATCTTTAATCATTTATGATTTCATATGCGATTTCACTACCGATATCTTGGACACTCTGCACAGCGATATACGTTGAAGTCGCTGGAGCAGACACTGGTTAATTCAGTCCTTTTGTAATTGTAATTTATAACTTCTAATGCGCCGGTGTCTAATGCACAACGCTTCAACCGATGGCACACCAAAACCCAGCCGTAATCAGATAAATATTCAGAAGATCAGTCCGTAAGACAGAGAGGCAGCCTATATGGTGGATAAACAATTTGAAAGAGGTAAATTTTAAGTTGAGAACGAAATGACACAAGCGACTGAGCAGAGCGCACAGACACAGGGAGAGAGTTCCAAAAAGTAGGCCAAGCAAGCGAAAAGTTCGTTCACCAAGAACAGTTCTTGATTTAGATATGACCAGACAAAGATAATCAGCTGATAATCATATGGCATCAACCAATGGCGAACCAAAACCAAGCTGTAATCAGATTAACATCCAGAAGATTACTGCCTATCTGATTACAGCTTGGTTTTGGTTCGCCATTGGTTGATGCCATATGATTATCAGCTGATTATCTTTGTCTGGTCATATCTAAATCAAGAACTCTTCAAGGGGGACTAGCCCCAACGACCATGTTCATCTTTCATCTCAATTTCAAAACGGGAGACATACGCAGTAGACGCGATTGCTACAGTTACTCAGCAAATTCCTGCCGCCAGACGCAAGTATCTCGAGTCTCTCTATATCTCTGAAACGCTGCCGCACGCGAGCAGAACTTCTCCGATCTTATCCGAATCTGACCGGATTTTTTTTCGTCTGCACCCACCCACCTACCTTCGTTCGCACTGTCTGGGTCTATTTTTACCTGGCGTAGTTGACGTAGGAGGAACGTCTCTTCCCATTAGCACATATCCTCTTGCTGCTGCGGGCTTTTTCTGCACCGGTGAGAAACTGCTTGGCCATTCATTCGTCCAAAAGATAATGAATTCCAGAAGTACTTAGCAAGCACTGGAATTTTTTCTTTGCGTCCAAACACGACTTCCATTCAGGAAAAGTGGCCCAAAGAATTGAGCTATATAAGTTTAACTCGCCTTAGAAGCTCCCCTACCTATGCCGTCTTAGCAGATGCTCTGCCTCCTCTCTGGTCTCTCTGGCAACCGGACTTTGACCTACAATGGATGGACATCGATCTCTGGAATACTTCTCTGATTATGACGGAGCGATCGTAAATAATCTGGTGCCCTGCGCTTAGCGTTTACAGTGGCACGTTAGACATTTTGAGTTTACGATAACGATTTACCTGAACGGATTTCTGGGAGCCATATTGACTTAGAAAGTGCCGAGTTAGACGCTAAATTAACAATTTATGAACTAGTTTACAGTCATGGTAATAAATGTTCTTGGAAACCCATGCAGACATCGATTTTAGAAAAACTAACCGGTTTGTCTGTCTACTTCATTGTGTGCATCTGTTTGAATCTATGTCTATATGTCTATCTATCTGTTTGTCTGTCGGTCGGTCTGTCTGTCTGCCAGTCTGTCTGTCTGTCTGTCAGTCTGTCAGTCTGTCTGTCTGTCTGTCTGTCTGTCTGTCTGTCTGTCTGTCTGTCTGTCTGTCTGTCTGTCTGTCTGTCTGTCTGTCTGTCTGTATGCGTACGTGTGAAACTTTGTTTAGTCGATAGCGATCAAGGTCAGTTTCAACGACCACCTGCCAAACATCATCCATATCTGAGGCAGGTGGTTTTGCCAGAAATCAGCCGAGTGGAAAGCGGTGGATGCATGTGGTATTAAATCAAGCCCACGGTTCCAATCAACCCCATCCGAAGCGCGCGCGCCAACACACCCACGCAGATACCAGACGATGATATCTCATCGGTAGGGGTCGACACCAGTTAGAAAGTGTTTATTGACTACAAACAGGTGTAGGCACCGGTGATAGGAGAAACACGAAGGCATACAGACAGACAGACAGACAGACAGACAGACACACAGAGATAACAGACTCACAGACAGGTCATCATCATCATCATCGTCGTCATAATCATTGTAGGCATCATCATCGTCTTCATCATCATTATTATCATCATAATGGGGTCTTCGTCATCATTATCATCATAATCATCACCTTCATCATCATCATTATCATCAGAGCTCTTTTTTTAAAGAACTGAACAATAGGTTCCGGAACTGAACAATTATGGAAAGGCTCAAATCCCGAGAAAAACGGGATTGGGGTTGGGAGGGGTTCCAATAAACACTGAAAACAGTTCACAACACTGAAATTAAATTATTGTTTTTATTATTAGAATAAATAAATAATTTTTAGTAGCTGAAAAGCACTGATTATGATCATCATCATAATTATCATCATAATTATCATCATAATTATCATCATAATTATCATCATCATTATTATCATCATCGTCGTCGTCGGCGCGAAATAGATTATCAACAACAATCGATAAACTGTGCTTCCGTCTTTGATCACGTGGTTCGTTTTCTTAACCTGGTGTTCATCACCTGCGCCGATCAAAGGATAACCAACATCTAAGTATATAATTATGTATGTGTCTATGTGTGTGTGTGTGTGTGTGTGTATATATATACGACCCTTAGATGTCGTTCATAAATACATACCTATATATATATATATATATATATATATATATATATATATATATATATATATATATATATATATATATATATATATATATATATATATATATATATATATATATATATATATATATATTATAGGCATGTATTTATGAACGACATCTAAGGGAGTAATTGGATTGGTGTTGAGGGTTGATGTAATTAACCCCGGCACGGGATCTCCTGTACCGTGGCCCCACTGGCTCTTCCAACAGGTTGGCATTAATTTTGTGGTAATAAGCAGCGGGTGGCCGCGCGGGGTCGTCTGAGGGTGGCACATGGGGGTGAAATAAATGAGGAAATTGTATACAACTGCAGGGATGGTGTGAATCAGAGATGGTAGTTCCCCTTCTTTAATTGCCGCCACTCGGAGTTGTATACGAATGTGCTGTATACGTGGTTTGAAATAATGTATGTGAGTACATACCATACACAGAGAGAAGAGAGTTGGAGCATAAGTTTGCATTTATTTCGCTTTTAATTGTGTATGTGTAATTGTAATTAGTAACTTCTATTGCGCCGGTGTCTAATGCACAAAGTATCAACCGATGGCAAACCACATCAAACCATAATCAGGTCGATATCCACAGGGGCGTCTATCCCCCCTAAATCATTGGAGCAACTTCCCTTTTCCCCCTCTTCTTCCCCTTCCCCTTCCTTCCCCCTAAAATGGTGGCACATACACTGACAGATCTCTCCCCCCCCATTTTTTTTGATGGAGCATTTGCTCCAAGGTTTCTATGGTGTAGACGCCCCTGGATATCCAGAAGATCAGTCCGTAAGACAGAGAGACAGCCTATATGGTGGACAAGCAGTTTGAAAGAGGTGAGTTTTTAAAGTTGAGAACGAAATGACACAAGTGACTGAACAGAGCGCACAGACACAGGGAGAGTACTGTTCCAAAAACTAGGTCAGCAACTGAAAAAGCTCTCAGCAATAACAGTCCTTGATTTAGGTATGACCGTACAGCGATAATTAATTAGATGACCTCGTTAAATAATGATTAGACTCTGTATGCATGTGTGTGTGTACAATACGATACTTCTGCACAGGGGCGTCTACACCATAGAAACCTTGGAGCAAATGCTCCATCCAAGAAATAGGGGGGGGAGATCTGTCAGTGTGTGTTAGGGGGGGAAGGAACGGCAAGGGGGGAAGAAGAGGGGGAAAAGGGACATTGCTCCAAAGACTTAGGGGGGATAGACGCCCCTGCTTCTGCAAGCTGATAAAACCTTCCTTACAAAGGATTTTCTAAACCTTTGTTATATGAATTCATCTATGATGGGCTTAAGATATCTCATGATATATGGATGTCAAGTGCGTCAACAAATGCGGTACTTACTAATTTACCTAAGTACTTGCTTAAATACTTGCTACTTACTTAACTTACATGCTTGTCGCTTACATACTTACTTACTTACTTACCTGCCTGCTTATTTGCATGCTACTTGCTTGCTTACTTACTGTTGAACTTGATGATATCCAGTACTGTGAGAGAGAAGATAAAAGAGGTGAAGAATTTATTGCCTTTCAGAAGTAAGTCTTGAAAGACACTGTGCTAATGTCAAAAGATGATTTATGATCGTACATATATATATATATATATATATATATATATATATAATACATGAATGCCACACATATATGTATATATATAATTATGTAGATGCTGAATTTATATATAATTATATGAAGAGGTTCTGTATAGTGTTCTGGAATGGATTTTCACTCAGAGGTCAGAAATTGAAGGGTGTTTATTTTTTGATACTGTCTGTGAACGCCTGCGCCGTGTGTCAGAGGTCATAAGGTCATCCGGGTCATAGGGTTTAAGTCAATGATTGACTCGACGGCCGAGGATTTTCTTGAGAGATGATGCGAAGATGCTGAAAGCAAAACACTGGCCTGATGCGATGTTATCACAGTGACTTTTGCACGCTCGAAAACTATCTGATGTCTGTTAGTTACAGCCACTCGAGTGGCCATGAAACAGTCTTAGACATTAGACACGCAATGCTGCCTTTGGTTTGCGCAACATACATTTGCGAACTGTCTGAAAAATGTACTTGTTCAGATAAGTTAGTCATAGGTGTAACGCTTTTGTAAGGTACATAAGATATGCAATGTTTGTGCCTTGTTACATTCAGTGTTTGGAATTCAACGGAAAGTATCGCTTTAAAGGATTGGAATTTTGCTGAAACTTCCAACTGAGAGAATTGGAAAACTTCAAAGATATGTAAATGTTAACGTTTTCATAAAGCGAGAAAGTACAATCCCATAGAAGACTTAAGAATTGGTAGATCGAGAAAGTATAATCCTATAGAGGAGAGTTGGGAATTGGAATATCGAGACACTACAATCCCATAGAAGACGTAGGAATTTGAATGTCGAGAAAGTACAATCCCACAGAAGACTTAGGAATTGGAATGCCGAGGAAGTACAATCCTGTAGAAGAGAGTTGGAAATTGGAATGTCGAGAAAGTACAATCTCATAGAAGACTTAGGAATTGGAATATCGCGAAAGTACAATCCCGTAGAGGAGAGTTGGGAATTGGGAATTGGAATGTCAAGAAAGTACAATCCCATAGAAGAGTTGGGAATTGGAACGTCGGAGGAACAGTCTGGTTTAGAACTCAAAACCGTCAGAACAGTTGTCGGCTGAAGACACTAATCCGTTCTCTTCACAAATTACTACCGTCAGCGACACACGCTCAACCGTCGGCAAACAGCAGCTGCTGCAGCTCGCGAAGCCCCATCACTCTCACTCGGATGCGGGATTTCAGGTGAACTCGGTCGGCCCCAATTGGTGTGTGGTGCGGAGATCAGTTCCCTTCGACCAGAAGCAGTTACGGCCGGGAATGCTATAAAGTCTGGGTCGGGTGCCGACATGATTTATTGCCAACAGATATGAATGTAGGCATAATTGGAAAGGGTTGTGTTGGCTTTTATTCCGGAGGAGCGTGTCAAAACCAGATGGCTTTTTAGCTTAACCCGGTTTTTAACGCGGCTGTCAAAAACGACTCTTCTTTTGCTGTTGAGACTTCCATGAGACTGGTCTCGGTAAGACCTTGTAGTACTCAGACATGACGGCCAGAGGAGCCGTGTACTATCTACAGTGTTTGTACGTTCTAATCTGTGCCGCGTGTCCCGTTAACGAACGATACCAAAGTTCAGCCGCATGCCACAGATGTTATGCATTGATTGAGGACCCTGCGGAAGTGACAGGAATGATAAACTATGTGGTTTTTACTTCCATTTATGCTGGCGACACCTAGTGTCAGTTTTTAAATTTTTCATTCGTCATCAGTTCATGACGCCAGCCGTTTAGCGACGATGGGTACGAATAAATTATCTTCATTCTCCTCGGTCGTTTGTCAAGTCCATTGCCTTTCTCATTGTTAGTCCAAGTGATGTTATGTCCTCAGTTATATTATCTATCCAGCGTAGTCTTGGTCTGCCTTTATTTCTTTTTCCTTCGAGTCTTGCATGAAGTGCATTGTGTGGGATTCGGTCAATTGACATTCTCTCTACATGTCCAAACCATCGGAGTCTTCGTTGAACGACTTTGTCTGGCACAGTTGTTTGGATACCATCTACTGTATCCTTGGAGATACTATAGAGACGTGTAAACGCGTGTTACGTGTACAGTAGTCGTAACTTTGTATTGTGACGGTGGTGTCCGGTAACCACCGCTTTCTTTGTGCTTTGTTATCTGCGAGTAAACTTAAGAAGAAGAGCAGTCCCTTAAGCTAGCCCTGAGGCAGCCATAGGTATAAAGTGTAAACGACTTCAATTTCCTAGCCTCGGCATATGAGGGCGAGTGGTCAGTCCTCTCCCTCTCCGTCTTATCTTCCCACCGACAGTGTACGGTCAGTGTACTTATCACAGCTGAGTTGGCAAGGGGTGCAGATGGAGCAGAAATCTCAAAACTAATATCTGCAATGGAGTGACCTTAAAGAGGGGACAAAGCATATTAAATTCGTATATATACAATACAATACAATACAACTGCCTTTGAAAACGCCCTTCTTCCTAATGTGGCCCCAAGCTCAGAAGTGCACACGACTCGGCGGCGCAGAAGCAATTATATTGCAGAGCAATTGTGCGCGAGGAACTTGCTCAAGGTCCCTACACAGTTAAACCACCCTGGACGAGGGTTGAACCCGTCCTCTCGGCGTTACAGGTCAACCGGTCTAACTAGTCGGGGAGGGAAGGGAAGGGAGCAGCGGGAGAGGAAAGGAAGAAGGGAACGAGAGACAGACAGACAGACAGACAGACAGAGAAGAGGAGTGAAGGGGATTGGTCATCCCACATTGCGGAGGCAAGGTTACGACGTTGTTACAGACGCGATAGCAAGTGTTACTGGACGAGTTTCTACAGGTGCGTGTCAACAGGTGTGTTCCCGTTGCTTGTCAAGGTTGGTGCACACAGTGACCCAACCAACCCCTACAGTAACAGGGCTGTTGTTTGGGGTTCACTGCGTGCATTCTTTTAGCTGGACTCCTTCGGATTGGAACCGCGGACAACACAGAGCTAAGTGGTGTGTGTGACCTCTTCGCTATAGAACCCATGCAGCGCTGGTCATCATCAAACCACACCATTCATTGCCATCGCCACTCCCCTTTACCATGTCCAGAGATTCCCCGACTTACACGAAGCAGATGGACGTGTGGACGTCTGCACTTAGTAACACGATAAGATTAGATAAGAGGTCACGTGGTCTGCGTACGCCGCTTAGAAATCATGCCTGATTGCACTAGATATTAGTGTGGCTATAAAAGCATTCGTTGTGGCCTGAAATCAGACACTTTTATGATGTGAGTACCGTATGAAGCAACGTCAGATGTCTGTCTACAGTGGAAGATTATTTTCGAAACCTTGTAACACTGTTGTTTGTAACACTGGTGATCTCTTTATTAATTGGACACGAAATACAATACCTCGCTAATTAACTAATTCATCTTAAAAACGACAGTAACATGACATAAAGAAAAATTGTTCAAATGTTGTGTATTGAATCGTATAACAATCACACTGCACTGTCAACAGCTGCTGTCTGCTAGTGATCTACTTTCTGCCTCACCATACGTCTAGTCTCTACCGCTTCCAGACATATCTTTCAATTGTATAACGAGATGCCCGGGTCTAGTTTCCCCGCGGGGGAAAACGTGCCGGAGTAACCCCGGAATCAAACGCGCGCGTGCGCATCACTTACTACTCAGTGCTAATATCTTCGGATAGAAGACCTGAGGGGAACGGTAGCCCCGCACCTGTTGCGATCCGCACGAAAACTACGATACGGGGCGCCTTAGATGCGCCCAATCATCACTCCATTAATACACAGATTATCTTAAAAGCCTCGCGAAAAGCTGGGCTTTGATGATACGTCCATACATCAGCGCCTCGCATGGAAAATTAGAGTTTAGGGCTGACGTGCAGGGTGGAAGAAAGGGAAGGCTCGTGTTCTTTGTTTTGGCAATTCCATCCAGCGACGTCAAAAATTCACAGCAAATGTTGCGGATTTGAAATTCAAACTTCTGCGTACCACCCGCGGGTCCAGAGGTCGTCAATTAGGTACGTTGTAAGTACCATGAGAAATTTCAAGCTTCGTTGCCGCTTGTCGGAAAACAAACAGACAGACAATGATGAATTACACAGACGTCTACGACAGAAGGAGTTTTTATATCAACGGAGGCCGGTTATCGGTGACCGATAGGAGCTATCGGTGAGCGATAAAGATTATCATTTTGCCTCCAGGAAGCCGGTCTCAAGGACTTGGGAGCGGCGGAAGGCCGGCTGGATAAGTCCTACCAGGCGGGCACTACCATTACAGATTGGCTGTACTTGAAATCCCGCAGAAAACCGGAAACGCAGCATAAACAGAAGACGGTAAACAAAGATCACGAGAGCATAGAGACGTCTGGTCTTCATAGACGGACAACAAATGGCTGATCATTAAAAGCGAAACGACGAGAATTATTGAACAGAGAATACATTGCTATTGTTATTATTATTATAATTTATTATTAATATTATTTATTGTCGTTGTAATTATTATTATTATTATTATTATTATTTCTATTATTATTATTATCATCATCATCATCGTCGTCACCATCATCATTATAGCAATAATAATTAATAATAACCCCTAGATGTATAGGCCTACTTATTATACAGAAGTGTTTCATTCTCGAATGTATACACTTACTACACAAGTATAGCTGTAATACAACTACACAAATGTATACTTGTTAGGCATGCATAATTGCCTATCCAGCGCAGTCTTGGTCTGTCTTTGTTCCTCTTCCCTTTGCTAACTTGCGTGGAATGTTGTGATACGGGAAGGTTTAAATGAAACCTATAAATAATGACATAAGACAATCATTGGGCATCAAAACAAGTCTGCTAGACAAAGTCGTTCAACGAAGACTCCGATGGTTTGGACATGTAGAGAGAATGCTAGTTGACCGAATCCCACATAATTGACTACTTGCAAGATTCGAAGGAAAAAGACACAAAGGCAGACCAAGACTACGCTGGATAGATAATATAACCCAGGATATAACATCACTTGGACTAATACTAAGGGGGGGGGCAATAGACTTGACAAATGACCGAGGACAACGGAGATCATTTATCGTACCCATCGCCGCCAAATAGCTGGCGTCAGGAACTGATGATGATGATGATGATAATGACGTCGTCAATTTATGATAACTGCTGCTTTCTTGCACTTTACACTGATCAAACAAAGATGACCTTTGAACCAAGCACTGGAAAAACCTTCTTACTACGCACATCCGTGTTTTCTCCGTGGAAAACCATCGATGAGCAAAAACAGCGGAACGGACAATCATCATCATAACCATCCCCGTCAGCAGCCGACGGCATCTCAGAACTAGCGCAACATTTCTTTCTCCTAATAGCATCTTATATTTACTTACACATCACCAGCGTCTGAATCCGAGGCGGCGCAATCGAGATGACATATGCCGCCCACGGGACTTTGACTTATTTCTGGGTTGCGTCGGGGGAGGGGAGGTGAGGGGGAGGCGGAGGGAAGCAGACAAAAACATACAACATCGCTGCGTTCCTTGTTCGTCCAGAGTACGCACCGGGCGTACGTCAGGCAATTCTTGGCGACTTGAATACGCTGAGTCGCTCGGATTAGCCTCGGCGCGTACCCGGAGCAGATGTGGAGCGCACAGCATACACGTGTGCGTGCTATTAACGTGTCTGGTAAAATTAGATACTGATGTTGTTGCCTAGACAGGGCTTTTTAAGACATTTCGAGTGAATGACTACGGCCTCGTCTATTGGAGTCTTAAGCATTACGAGAACGCCGCTGTAGAAGTCTTCAAGTCACTATCTTAGATCAGATTAATTAATTAATTCATATAATTATTTGCTTAGTAGCCTAATTAATGCATTAGTTACAAATATGATTTATTTACTTGTTATTGTAAACACCATCCACCGTAGCCCTCTGACTATCTGCCTATACCTGACCTGTTGGATTTTGACTTGGACCCGATCTTCACCCTCACCTGCCTAGCGATTTTGGTTTTGACTGAGCGCCTGTGAATAAGCTGTTTCCCGCAACTTTACTTTTTGGACGCTGTGGAAATCTCGAGGTTACGATTACGAAGTCACTGTTTTCGGAACAGTTTTCGCCGGAACCTGTTTCTTCGGAACTTTCCCCGGATTTTTTCTCCGAAGCTTTTTTCCCTGGAACTTTATCGCCGGAATTTGTTCACCGGAACCTTTTTCTCCTGAACTTTTCCCGGAACTTTTTCTCCGAAACTTTTTCCACTGAACTTTTTCGTCCAAATTTTTTCTCTGGAACCTTTTTTCTCCGGAACCTTTCCCGGAACTTTTTCTCCAGACGCCATCTCGTCGGAACTTTCTCCCCGGAACTACTTCTCCGGAACTCTTCCCGGAACTTTTTTCGCCGGACCTGCCTTGGCCCCACACCGGCCGCCGTTTGCCGTCGGAATGCGGGGATGTTGGACGGCTTAGAGCGTTCATCGGTCGTAAATCCTTTCAGTCTGGCGGAATCTTGACATTCAGCTGAGCAGCTAAATCATTCAGTACAGACGGCAGCTCACCGCTTTATTAGCTAAATACGTTGGAATGTGTGAGGCGAGATGGATCTGTGCTAACTTCACTCTCGCTTGGTGTGTGTTTGTGTCTGTCTGTCTGTGTGTGTGCCTGTGTGTCTCTGTTTCTGTCCTTCTCTGTCTCTCTCTCTGTGTCTGTGTGTGTGTGGATGATTCATGGTAGCCGAATGGTTAGAGCGCTCGCCTTGTAACGCGTAGACTACGGATTCGATCCTCCTCTTTTGCGACGGTTACTGTGTAGGGACTATGAGAAACTTCTTCATTCGCGATTGGTCATTAGGCTAGATAGCAGTGCTTAACAATGCATAAAAATATGATGATGATGATGATGATGATGATGATGATGATGATGATGATGATGATGATGATGATGATGATGATGATGATGATGATGATGATGATGATGATGACGATGATGATGATGATGATGACGATGACGATGACGTTGCTGTTGTTGTTGTTGTTGATGATGATGATGATGATGATGATGATGATGATGATGATGATGATGATGATGATGATGATGATAACAATAAATAAATAAATAAATAAATAAATAATAATAATAATAATAATAATAATAATAATAATAATAATAATAATAATAATAATAATAATAATAATAATAATAATAATAATAATAATAATAATAATAATAATAATAATAATGTTAGTCCTTCTTACTTTCTCGAACTGTTCCTTAGGTGAAGTGACGATCGTGACGGATAGTGGTTCTCGTCACCATCTTCAGTCGAGACGTGGAAGCCAGTTCCAGCTGACCTGTCGTTCATCGGATGGCAGCCAGGTAGACTGGTACCACAACAGCACGTCCGTCGAAGCAGACAATCGGCATCGACTGAGAACCAGTCTACAGAATGGCCCCTACATCAGCGAACTGACCACAGTCGATGTCCAGTTTGAGGACAGTGGATTCTACATCTGTGAGAGCAGAAACTTTGAGAGCGATCAACTTACGATCAGTGTTGTTTCAGACGACTTGGAACCTCTTGATGAACGTAAGGCTTTCTGTAATTGTAATTGTAATAGTAACGGTAATCGTAACTGTAACGATAATGGTAACTGTAATGGCAACGGTGATTGTAAATGCGACTGTAACGGTAATTGTAAAATAACTGCAAGGGTAACGGTAATTGTAAGTGTAACTGTAACGGTATTTGTAATTGTATCTGTAACGGTAACGATAATGGTAAATGTAATGGCAAATGTAATTGTAATTATGACTGTAACGGTAATTGTAAAGTTACTGTAAGGGTAACGGTAATTGTAAGTGTAACTGTATTTGTAATTGTATCTGTAACGGTAACGATAATGGTAAATGTAATGGCAAATGTAATTGTAATTATGACTGTAACGGTAATTGTAAAGTTACTGTAAGGGTAACGGTAATTGTAAGTGTAACTGTATTTGTAATTGTATCTGTAACGGTAACGATAATGGTAAATGTAATGGCAACTGTAATTGTAATTGAGACTGTAACGGTAATTGTAGCTGAAACTGCGACTGTAGCGGTAATTTTAAAGTTACTGTAAGGGTAATGGCAATTGTAAGTGTAACTGTAACGGTGACTGTAATTGTAGCTGTAACGGTAACGATAATTGTAATAATATTGTAATTGTAATTGTAAGCAAGGGGGTGCGCAATGGTGTAGTGGTTAGCGTGCTGGACTGTCAACGAGAGGTCGAGGGTTTAAATCCCCGCCAGGCAGGACTTTGTTTAGAGATATCTGCTTCGCGTGCGTCCCATATAGCCACCTCAGCTACAGTGAGTTCACTGACCATACACTATCGGTGGGAAGGTGAGACATCGGGGGAGAGGACTAGCCGCCACCCGCCCTTGTTTGCCGAGGCTAAGAAAATGAAGTCGCTAACACTTCAGACTAGCTAGCTTAAGAGACTGCTCTTCTTCTTCTTCTTCTTCTTCTTCTTCTTCTTCTTCTTCTTCTTCTTCTTCTTCTTCTTCTTCTTCTTCTTCGTCTTCTTCTTCTTCTTCTTCTCCTTCTCCTTCTCCTTCTCCTTCTCCTTCTCCTTCTCCTCCTTCTTGCTCTTGTTCTTCTTTTTTCCTCCTGCTCCTCCTTCTCTCCTTCTCCGCTTCCTCTTCTTCTTTATTGTACACAATCATGTATGTCTGACACTTCATTAAGCCACTCAATCAAACGCCTTTTAAGTTCCCCACAAAAGCGCCGCTCGTATTCTAAACAAGTGTCTTTTAAGACAGCTTGTAAACGTTTGCTGCGCAGAACTAAGTGCTGTTCAAGGAGGAGGATCCAATCCAATGTAAACATACATTTGTATAGCGCCCCATTGAGAGAGGCTGATCAGAGGCGCTCTCTACGACAGACCGAAGGAGGTTAAAGTTCACTGACTACGAGAAGTTCATCAATAAACAAACAACGCCCACCGATTATTATTAGAGGATGTTTAGAGTGGCGAGCACACGCAGACCCGTGGAGCCAAGACAAGGGATTCTCATTCAGATGACACCGTGCCTGTATATCACCAATGATCACCCTCAGTTACACCGAGACAGTAGGTGATAATAGTCAATGGGTTCTGTAATGTAAAGTAAGGTTAAATGAGGTAATGTAAAGTAAGGTTAAATAAGGTAATGTAAAGTAAGGTTAAATAAGGTAATGTAAGTAAGGTTACATGTCATGTCATGTCAAACACCGACGTCGCTGCGCGACGGTTGGTCACATGCATGGACTAGGGTTCTCCACTGGCGCCTGTTGCGTGCGGCAGCGAGAAGATAAGATCCAGAAAGATGGGACCAGGAAAGAATGTTGTCTATCCAGTTAATTCGTGGTCTTCCACGGCGTCGATATCCTTCAACGTGACCCAGCATGATGGCATTTTCTAAGGAATCCTGAGGGAGCCTGATGATATGACCGAAATAGGAGAGTTTGCGAGCCTTGACGGAACCCAAGAGTTCGGGGGAAGTTCTAGCAAGCCGATAAACTTGCTCTGTAGTAAGCTTGAGCGTCCAGGAGATGTGCAAAAGCTTTCGAATGCATTTATTCTAAAAAAAGGTTACATAAGGTAATGTAAATTAAGGTTACATAAGGTAATGTAAAGTAAGGTTAAATTAGTTAATGTAAAGTAAGGTCAAATAAGGTAATGTAAAGTAAGGTTAAATAAGGTAATGTAGAGTAAGGTTAAATAAGGTAATGTAAAGTAAGGTTAAATAAGGTAATGTCAGGTAAGGTTAAATAAGGTAATGTAAAGTAAGGTTAAATAAGGTAATGAAAGTAAGGTTACATAAGGTAATGTCAAGTAAGGTTAAATAAGGTAATGTAAAATAAGGTTAAATAAGGTAATATAAGGTAAGGTAAAGTAACGTAAGGTTAAGTAAGTTAATAACAATGATAAGTCTGAGGAAATGGAATTAGTAGCTTTACTGAACTTTACGTTACCTGAGACAGCGCATCCGAATCGTTTGTCTAGAAAAGGCGCTATGCAATTCTCCGATAACAACTACAGTCTTACCTTAACAAATGTAAACGATTTTCTTACATAGAAGACGTGCTGAGCATTTCAATCCTCCTTCCTTCCACCTTCGATCCGCTCCAACGTCTGCTGAGCGTCGACGCGAACGGAGACTTTTCCCTGAAATGCTATGGATCTCACGCGTCGAATCTGATCTGGTATCACAACGGAAGTGAACTGACGGCCGATCCTCCTCAGGTCATCATCACTTCCTCACTGGATATCAACACCTATCACGCGGTGTCGCTGCTCAGCCGGGGCTTCGTCCGAGATCTGGAGTCGGGTGTCTACGAATGCCGAGATCGTGTTAGGGGAGATCACGGCGATAACGTTACTGTGCGGGTTCGTCGGATGGAGACAGGTAGATGGAGATGTGGTATTGTATTCGAAATGGCAAATTTCTATAGAGACGATTCAAGTAACATCTGTCTCTCTAGGTCTCTGTCTGTTTGTCTGTGTCTCTATCTCTGTCTCTATCTGTCTGTGTCTTCATATATGTCTCTGTCTCTGTCCCTGTTTCTAAAAGAACTCTCCTTTTCTAAGCACATTCATGAACTGACTCGTGCTTGCTACTATCAACTGCGCCAGCTGCGTGTCGTATCCCGCTCTCTTTCATTCTCCGCGGCTTCCACTCTGGTACATGCATTTATTGTCAATCGTTTGGATTATTGCTCCTCTCTCTTTGTTGGACTTCCTCAGACTCGCATTGTTTGTCTAGAGAGGGTTTTGCGGTCGGCTGCACGCTTGGTTGGCGGTATCTCCAGGTTTGACCACGTCTCTGAATTTATGCGAGACGTTCTCCATTGGCTTCCTGTCCAGCATCGCATTCATTACAGGGTCTCCACCATGGCGTGGCATTGTGTCCTATGGCGGGCCCCGGCGTATACCTCTGCGAGCTCTTTACTTTAACTTCCGCTTGTGCGGGGCGCCGTGCCTTGCGCTCGGCCTCCCAGGGTGATTTTGCTGTCCCCTATGCGCGTACTGCTATGGCGCAGCGTAGGGCATTCTCCGTGGTGGGTCCTAGCGCTTGGAACGACCTCCCTCTCTCCCTTCGCTCTCTGCCTAGAGACCTCTCAGGTACTTTCTATGGCCTTCTTAAGACCTTTCTTTTTGACCGGGCCTGGGTCGGGAGCGCCACTGAGTAGATTTCTTGAAGGGGCGCTATAGAAGTTCATTATAGATAGATAGATAGATATGTATCTCTGTCTGTCTGTCTGTCTGTATGTCTGTCTGTCTGTATGTCTGTCTGTCTGTCTGTCTGTCTGTCTGTCTGTCTGTCTGTCTGTCTGTCTGTCTGTCTGTCTGTCTGTCTCTCTCTCTCTCTCTCTCTCTCTCTCTCTCTCTCTCTCTCTCTCTCTCTCTCTCTCTCTCTCTCTCTCTCTCTCTCTCTCTCTCTCTCTCTCTCAAGCACCAATCGATGGTACTGAGCAATTGTGAGTGAAGGACTTGTTCATTGTCCCGACACAGTAACCGTCTCAGAGGAGGAGGATCGAACCCGTACTCTCCGCGTTACAAAGCAAGCTCTCTGACCAATAGGCCACCGTGATGCAAATTACAAGCATGTAAGTCTGAAGATCTTTAGTTTTTCTGAGTTTGCACAGAGGTAAAAAGTTGCCCCAGAAGTTGGCTTCATATCTTAACTATACACGGAGTGCGTATAGTTCGTGCAAACGCTGGTAGAGATTGTCTTATCGTCGAGCAAAGTGTAGCCTGTGTGGTCGACGATTTCGCGAAACGAACTTGATATGGTTTAAGTTGGTCCGGATCTCATATCCCCGGGTGAGTTGTTCCAGATGCCGGTCTTGTGTTGCACAAGAGATACGTGTATGTCCGGCGTTACGATATCACAGTAGAGAAAACGAATATATCTGTAGAAAACGCCTTTTGTTAATGATTTCGTATCGGTGAGCTATACAATATGTCATACAATACTACTTCATTTGATATATTGATCTCCTCAAGAAGTTAGTGCACCCACGACCATACGACAGAACATCGATGGCACTGAGCAATTGTGAGTTAAGGACTTGATCAAGGTCCCTAATACAATACAATGCAATACAATTTCATTTGATGTATTGCCCTCCTTCCTAAGTTCAGAAGTGCACACGTGATCATACGACAGAACATCGATAGCGTTGAAAAACTACTGAATGCATTAAGTTGCTGTTTAACGACACTGTTATGACAAAGGCTGTTATCGTCGCCCTCCTCCTTTATCCAGACTTCGGACTGACACTACCAGAATAGGGGGTGGTGGCGAAGTTTGATTTCCAGTAATTCTGTCGCCTTTCTATTTATATTTTACAATGACACTTTGACTGATTGGTCAGAGCGCTAGCCTTGTAACGCGGAGAGTACGGGTTCGATCCTCCTACCCTGAGACGGTTACTGTGTAGGAACATTGAGCAAGTCCTTCATTCACAATTATTGAGCACCATCGATTGACGCTTGGCCTATAGATATGGCTCTTCATAAATGCACAATAATGATAATACTAATAGGCCTACTAGTAGTAGTAGTTGTATGTGGTGGTAGTAGTAGTAGTAAATAGTAGTTGTAGTAGGACTAGAAGTTGTAGCAGTAGTAGCAGTAGACACCTTTAAAATGGAGTCAACTGTTTCCATATGAACCTGGGACACGATAGGCGAATAATAAAGATGAAACCAGCGTTTTCCTTTTAGTACCGGTCGAGATTCTTGAGCCCCCTTCAAAGTCGGATCGGGTTCGGGTCGGAGCGAGCTTCGAGATAAAGTGTAAGGCGAGCAACAGTTCGCATTTGGTCTGGTTCTTCAACGGAAGCCAGCGGTTGACCGACCGGAGGGATTCCGTCCAGATAAAGGATGCTCCGGACCCAGTGGCAAAGGTAATGACGAGCATCCTGAGACTGGAGAATGCTACGACGAGGAACAGCGGAAGATACAGCTGCAGAAATGAACGGGATGCGGGTGATAGTGACACCGTGACGATCACTGTCTATGATGGAGAATCAGGTAGCCAATGCATGAACGCATGTGTGTGTTTGTGTTTGTGAATAGGTGTCTCTTTGTTCGTATGTATGTGTGAAAGCACTAAATGTTGCGCCATTTTACGCTGAATACGTATACTGAACTCTTTACGATGATCGTTACTATTAATATTATTATTATTATTATTTTTTATGCCCCGAGGTATACAGGATCCCTCAGGGACTTTAATATTAACTAAAATGGAAAATAATGGAAAATAATAATAATAGTAATAATAATTATTATTATTACTATTATTATTATTATTATTATTATTATATCAGAGTTATTATTATTATTATGCAAATGAGGCGTCGAGTGACATTAATACGTCTTGCTCAGATGAAATGGTCAGGGTTCACCGAATGACTTATATAGCGCTGATAGTGGGTTGTTGTTGTTGTTATTATTATTATTATTTTTTTTTTGCCCTGAGGTACTTCATTCCCTCAGGGACTTAGAGATTAAGTGTGCAATTTTTCTGGAACGGTTACTCCTCGTCCAAGTCAGATTGGGCTGCCACCATGGAGCCGCTAAAGGCCACTGCGTTGAACCGTTGGATGATTATTGAGATTCTCTGATGTAAAAAGCTGGCCTCGCGTGGCTCCCCCGAGGCGCAAGAGAGATGTCGCCCCAATTCTGAGATAAAATCTAGGCCCTTGGTGTTATTATTATTATTATTATTATTATTATTGACAGGTTCGTTGCTCGTTGGCTCAGGGCATCTTTGACTGTTTGACATGGCCTTGGAAAGCCGACGCGTTATCATTATTATTTTTTTTTAAAGTTTCTTAAACACCTTTATATTATGCGTTTCTGATCCTATTTAATCCTCGTTTTCGGTCACTCGCTATTGTTTTCGAACTGATTTCTATTGTTATTAATCTGATCTTCTTGATTTTGACCTGATTATGGCTTGGCTTGCTACGCCATCGGTTGATGCCTTTGTTTTATTATTATTGCTATTATTACTACTACTACTACTGCTGCTGCTGCTGCTGCTGCTGCTGCTGCTGCTGCTGCTGCTGCTGCTGCTGCTGCTGCTGCTGCTGCTACTACTACTACTACTACTACTATTGCTTTTAGTATTGTCTGTGTAAATCCTTAAAGCGCATTTGTTGCATATTGAAAAGGGTCTGTTATGGAGAACGGAACTCCTCCAATGGTGGCAACGTCCGTAACATTGAGAATTGGTTCCGTCACGAACTTACAGTGCAGCTTTCAGGCCAGCGGAGATTATCGACAGGAATGGATGAAGGATGGACGGATCCTACAGACAGGGGATAAGTACATCATCCTACAAGATGCCAAGCCAAGCAGCCTCAGTATCAGGTTTACAGGTCGGTATTAATATTATTATTAATGTTATTACAATTATTATTATTATTACTATTATTGCATTTTGTTGTATTTGGAGATTTGTAAAGCGCCACTCGACAGTAGTAACTATTAAGAGGTGCCCTCGACATGGGAGCCCAGAGGGAAGAGAAAGGCTTTTGTGGAGAGAACATGACAGATGCAATCTTATAATGGATTGAGGGGGATGATATCCTTTCCAGGAGGAGGGTCCCACAATAGCGAAGGCACGATGTTGGGCCATAGAAGTCTTGGCCTCTCTGTCGTACGGACTGATCATCTGGATATTGACTTGATTACGGCTTGTTTTTGTTGCGCCTTATGCATTAGACACGGCCGCTATAGAAGTTGCTCATCTGTGCATTCTTTCTCTGTCTGTCTGTTTGTCTGTCTCTGTCTCTGTCTGTCTATCTTTCTATCTCTCTCTTTCTCTCGCTGTGTCTTGACCGGACGATATGTATGCATGTTGTAAATCTATGATGGAGATCACGAACATCTCGTTCATTAAAAAGTTCATTAAGAGTTGTAAACAATAATAATACTTTTGCCTTTTGCTATGATTCTACGCACATTCCTCAGTTGTGGATTGTGTGTGCGTTGTAGAGCGAAGTGACGCTGGAATATACAGGTGTACGTTCAGATATATGTCAGACAACAGAATTGCAGGCATTGTCGTCTTCAACGCAACGAGTAAGAGATGCTTTGGGGTGTTTGTGAGATTCAGTATATTAATGTTAAAAATATATATAAATACATGCAGGCACGCGTTCACGCACGCATACATATTATACACACATACATACATGCATACATATATACATACATACATTCATACACACATATGTCCACGCATACATCCACCTATCCATTTTATTCATCCATCCATCCGTTCGTCCACCTATCTATCCATCCATCTATCTATCCGTCCATACACCAATCTATCTAGCTATTCATTCATTCTTCAATCCATCCATTCATCCATGATTTACCAGAGTTTGCGATAAAATAGATTTTTTTCCTGTGACCTTTTTCCAGCACTTCTCTGTCCACCCGTTGACCCTCCGGAGAACGGTCATCTTGTCCAGTGTCCATCGCCTCCTGTGTTCGGCGAATCTTGCAGCTTCGGCTGTAACCATGGCTACAGCCTCAGCAACAACACTTCCGTCGTCTGCGAGAGACAGGACGGAGGTGACACGTACTGGTCGACAGCCATTCCAGAATGCACAGGTGAGCAATGCAATATGTATCGCTTATTGTTCATTTTCATGGTTTTCAATAGTATTATTATCACCATCATTATTAGGCTATTATCATTATTATTACTATTACTACCATATTTATTATAATTATTAATACCATTATTATCCTTATTGTGATAATTATTATTACTATTATTTTTATTATTTTTATTATTATTATTATTATTATTATTATTATTATTATTATTATTATTATTATTATTATTATTATTATTCTTGAACAACCTTGTTTCCATTGCAGCCTTGTCGTCAAACATGACCGAGACTGATGATGTACCCACAACGATAAGCAACGTTCTGCTAAGAATCGGAAGTAATCTGACGCTGCAATGCGCTGGATTTCTTGTTTTCTGGACAAAGCAGAGGCTGGGGATCGAAAATGGAACGAAATACACCGTCGACAACAACTCACTCACCATCAGAAACATCGGTAACAATCGATTGCAGCTGATATTATTTCTTATCAGTGTATCCACAATAGCAGGTTTATCCATGGTAACAAACAATATCCGTAGTAACAAATAATCCATAGTAACATATTATGTATGTGCGTTCTGCTCAGTCGCTTGTGTTATTTCGTTCTCATCTTAAGACTTACCTCTTTCAAATTGCTTAACCACGTCCATAGGCGCCTCTCTCTGTCTTACGGACTGATCTTCTGGATATCGACCTGATTATGGCTTGCATTTGGTGTGCCATCGGTTGATGCATTGTGCATTATACATCGGCGCGATAGAAGTTACTAATTACAATTACAATTTATCCATAGCAAGAAATTTATCCAGAGTAAGAAATTAATCCATAGTAACAAATTTATACATAGTAACAAATTTATCCAGAATAACAATTTATCCATGATATCCACAGTAACGGAACATGTTACTGTCAACGTTGGATACGCGGTTTTTGCGTTAAGTGATGATTTTCGTGTTTAATGTTGTAGAACGAAGCGATGCTGGTATTTACGATTGCAGCCTTTATAGAGGCCAGATGCTGATTGGCAAGAACGTGTTCAACGTCACCTGTGAGTTCTATTCTGATTGATATTAATTCAATTACAAACAATTTGGTCCAATATAATCCAATGATTTAATCCGATCTCATCTAATCTTCTCTAATCCATTCCAGTCTAATCTAATCTAATGATTTCTATAGCGCCATAATGTCCAAGGCATCACTCGATGGTCGCTTCGAGTGATATCGCAAATCAAAGCGCTGGTAATCCATTGGAGAAGGCGGGTTTAAATCTGATAGATCAGAGAATCAAGAAGCAAGGCTATGATGAAGCCAGGCTATGGTGAAGCCAGGCTATGGTGAAGCCAGGCTATGGTGAAGCCAGGCCATGGTGAAGCCAGGCTATGGTGAAGCCAGGCCATTGTGAAGCCAAGCTATGGTGAAGCCAGGCTATGGCGAAGCCAGGCTATGGTGAAGCCAAGCTATGGTAAAGCCAGGCCATGGTGAAGCCAGGCTATGGTGAAGCCAGGCCATGGTGAAGCCAAGCTATGGTGAAGCCAGGCTATGGTGAAGCCAGGCCATGGTGAAGCCAGGCAATGGCGAAGCCAAGCTATGGTGAATCCAGGCTATGGTGAAACCAGGCTATGGTGAAGCCAGGCTATGGTGAAGCCAGGCTATGGTGAAGCCAGGCTATGGTGAGGCAAGGCTATGGTGAAACCAGGCTATGGTGAAGCCAGGCTATGGTGAAGCCAGGCTATGGTGAAGCCAGGCTATGGTGAAGCCAGGCTATGGTGAAGCCAGGCTATGGTGAAGCCAGGCTATGGTGAAGCCAGGCTATGGTGAGGCAAGGCTATGGTGAAGCCAGGCTATGGTGAGGCAAGGCTATGGTGAAGCCAGGCTATGGTGAAGCCAGGCTATGGTGAAACCAGGCTATGGTGAGGCAAGGCTATGGTGAAGCCAGGCTATGGTGAAGCCAGGCTATGGTGAAGCCAGGCTCTGGTGAAGCCAGGCCATGGTGAAGCCAGGCTATGGTGAAGCCAGGCTATGGTGAAGCCAGGCCATGGTGAAGCCAGGCTATGGTGAAGCCAGGCTATGGTGAAGCCAGGCTATGATGAAGCCAGGCCATGGTGAAGCCAGGCCATGGTGAAGCCAAGCTATGGTGAAGCCAGGCTATGGTGAAGCCAGGCTATAGTGAAGCCAGGCTATGGTGAAGCCAGGCCATGGTGTAGCCAGGCTATGGTGAAGCCAGGCTATGGTGAAGCCAGGCTATGGTGAAGCCAAGCTATGATAAAGCCAGGCTATGGTAAAGCCAGGTTATGGTGAAGCCAGGCTATGGTGAAGCCAGGCTATGGTGAAGCCAGGCTATGGTGAAGCCTGGCTATGGTGAAGCCAGGCTATGGTGGGTATGCAAGTGAAAAGAGATGAGTCTTAAGTGTTAGACCTGAATGGCACCTGTGGTGACGCAGTGGTGTAGCGGTATGTTCTGTGCCTTGTAACCGGAGGGTCACTGGTTCGAGTCTACCTTCTTAGCGACCTTGGACAAGTTGCTCACCCACAGTTGTCCATCGCTCGTGAATTGGCTGGTGTCCTGCGCTTGGTCTTCGAGTGGAGCTTTAGAAGTTTGGAGATTACGATAATTACCATTACGATGCTGAGAAACATCATCCATTTAAAATATTACAATCTTATTTGTTCTTACCATTTAGCGCTGGCGTGTCCTAAACCTCCTCAATTACCTCACGGCGTCGTGGAAGCGTGCAGTGAACAGCCCGTCCTCGGCGAACACTGCGTCTATCGGTGCGACATCGGATACACGCTTCACAGAAGTAGGCTGCGATCCTGCGAACTGTCGGGCGACGAAAATGTGCCTTACTGGACGGGAGAAACAGCCGAGTGTTTGGGTAGGAACAGTTATTAGTATTATCATCATTAGTATGATCATCATCACTACTACTACTACTATGTACTACTCACCTTGTCACCTTGTCACCTTGTGCTGTCAGCTCGTGGAGCTCTAGCGATCGTCCTGGTGAACACACTCCACCGTAACATCATCCATTTAAAATATTACAATCTTATTTGTTCTTACCATTTAGCGCTGGCGTGTCCTAAACCTCCTCAAGCTCTAGCGATCGTCCTGGTGAACACACTCCACCGTAACATCATCCATTTAAAATATTACAATCTTATTGTAACAGCCCTACTACTTTTATTATTATCATTATCATCATCGTCAGCATTATGCAATTATTAAGAGATTACTTCTTTAGTTGTCTGAACAATGTTCGTTTACCATTTGCTCGCAACGACTGTAATATCTTTAAATTTACTGCTTTTGGAATAATTATTTGAAAGGCGCTGCAGTATGTGTACAGATATATACATACGAACGTACATACGTACGCACATACATGTGAGAATACTGATTATTATATCTAGTAGTAGCTGAAGTATTTTACTCGAAGTCGAAATAATCCCCCGTAAACAAAAATTATGTTAGGAGTAAATGATCATCTCCGAGAAATCATACGTCGTCCAAGGTTTGACGACCGTCTGGAAATGTGCCTCTGAATGCAGTGGCTTTTATTATTGTTAGTAGTAGTAGTAATAGTAGTAGTTGTAGTAGCAGTAGTAGTGGTAGTAGTAGTTGTTCTTGTAATATTAGTAGTGGTAGCAGTAGTAGCAGTAGTACTAATATAGTAGTAGTAGTAGTAGTAGTAGTAGTAGTAGTAGTAGTAGTAGTAGTAGTAGTAGTAGTAGTAGTAGTAGTAGTAGTAGTAGTAGTAGTAGTAGTAGTAGTAGTAGTAGTAGTAGTAGTAGTAGTAGTAGTAGTAGTAGTAGTAGTAGTAGTAGTAGTAGTAGTAGTAGTAGTAGTAGTAGTAGTAGTAGTAGTAGTAGTAGTAGTAGTAGTAGTAGTAGTAGTATTACAAACAGTTTTAACGTTCGCAAAGTCACACAGAAATGCGAATCGGTGTCAGTCAGTCGCCAGGTGAAGTGCAGGTAGATATCCAGATGTTTGAAGGCCAATGAGAAATACTGAGTTCTGGTTTGTTTCTGTAGGTTCAGCCGAGCCGTGGGTGAGTTTCGGAACCTCAAGCTCCTCAACCTGGAACAACAACATTCCGATAAAACTATGCATCTTATACGGTGGCGTCCTTATTCGACGGGACTGGATTCTACTGGTGGTCGTCACGTTTGCCCAACTACTATTACCTCAATCTTTTTATTGGTGACATTCAGTAGATATAAGAAGAGTTAGAGAAACAGAAAATGGAAGTAAACTGAGAAAGAGACACAGAAAGAGGCAGAGGAAGCGACAGAAAGAGAGCGAGAGAGACAGGAAGAAGTTGGGTAAGGCTGAGGAGAGATATGAAAAAAGAGAGGAGCGCTAGAAACAGTGAGATGTAGACATACAGAGTTAGATAGACAGAGAAAGCGACAAAGAAGAAGAGACACATAGAGTTAGATTGAAGGGAGGTAGGAAGAAAGACAGAAAGGAAGACAGACAGAGGAGAGAAAGGGAGACACAGACAGATAGAACGACTCATTGAAAAAGATAATGGAAAGACAGTTACGAAGACAGGAAGATGTAGTGAGAGAGAGAGAGAGAGAGAGAGAGAGAGAGAGAGAGAGAGAGAGAGAGAGAGAGAGAGAGAGAGAGAGAGAGAGAGAGAGAGAGGAGAGAGAGAGAGAGAGAGAGAGAGAGAGAGAGAGAGAGAGAGAGAGAGAGAGAGAGAGAGAGAGAGAGAGAGAGAGAGAGAGAGAGAGAGAGAGGGAGACAGACAGACAGACAGACACAGACAGAGACAGACAGACAGACAGACAGAGAGAGAGAGAGAGAGAGAGAGAGAGAGAGAGAGAGAGAGAGAGAGAGAGAGAGAGAAAGAGAGCTAGGCAACAGACAGGCATGCCGAGAGAAAATTGATGGAGAAAGACCTATAGAGAAAGACAGATAGAGAAAGAGCAGAACATACGGAGACACACAGAGAAATAAACACACAAAAGAGGGACACACACACAGAGTTGATGAGAGAGACAGAGTGAGAGAGTGGGGGAGAGAATATGATCAGTTATGTGATTACTGACTCTATCCGTCTATGATACGTTCGACCGTTTGCTAATACTTGAGGTTGTTAAGGGTTCAATTCCGAGTTCTGAGTGATTTCGATGTGATCGCCGGCAATGGACCTTCTTCTGTTAGACTGTGATCAGTATTTGCGGACTATATTCTCGTTCTTGTAAGCCTACTGATCGCTGGTATTCTCTTGCAAGACTGTCTGTTTGTTTGTGTGTAAGATTTAATGTATAAACCAAATTGTCCAGTACACATAGGAAGAGTGGTAAATTGCTAAACTTTGTAGAGTTTCAATCAAGGCGCATTGTAAACTTGGTAGCTCATATCCTGTGTGGACTTTGTCGATACCGCTGGACATAAGAGCTAGCCAAGAATATGGTAATTCGCTTTTTTCAGTTGCTTACCCCAGATAGGGGTAAGTCAATTTACCCCTATCTCTGGTGATAATTTAGTATGTAGTGTGCTGGACTGTCAATTGAGAGGTCGGGGGTTCACATTTTATTTCGAAAACTTCAAGCTTTTATTTCTAGATTTCTGCCCCAGCTGCGCCCCATAACCAACTCAGCTATAATACACTGACTGTACACTTTCAGTGGGACGGTAAGACGCCGAGGAAGAGGACCGGCCAAATGACCTCATATGCCGAGGTTAAGAAAATTAAGTATCTGACCTTCGTACCTATTGGCTGCCTCTGAGGGCTGTGGTTTAAGGGACAGCTCTTCTGAATTGCGATTTGATATCCGGTGCACCACCGATTGTGTGCTCGTGCAGTAGAAATTGCCGCTTTAAATGTTGCTAATTACTTTTACAATATGCTAAAGTACCTAAGTATAATGTTATGAAGTACCTAAGTATGCTGCTAAAGTACTTAATTATATTGCTAGAGTATATTTAGGTACTTTAGCAATATATTTAGGTGCTTTAGCACTATAATTAGGTATTTTACGCTCTCATCTCAAGAACTATCTTTAAAAAGTATCATGTGACTGTCATTGATTTGTGTAACTCATGTACGACAGTACGACGCCATTTTCTTCGGCCTCGGCTGTGCTTTACCTCATCTGATTAAAATAGCTAATTAAATCGATGTTAGCTTTTGGATGTAATAAAACTGACGATTGTTTATTTTGAAGTTAGAACAGTTAACAACCTACAGGACATCAACTCTCACTGCCATCTGCATTTGAATGACTGTTTCTTGGTGATATTTTGTTGATAAAAAGACAGAACCCATCGTTTTCAGATGCTTTATTTTTCAGATGCTTTCAAAAGCATCAAAACGCAGTAGAATATATCATAATGATATAAAATCCAGTAAACGTTATAATGAAATAGTATAATTTAGAATTTAGATTACATCATTAAAAATAGCATTTGGAAATAATCGTAATGACTCATAAAGAAATAGAATTTGGAAAACATCATGAAGGGGAAATGGAATTCAGATTACATCACAAAGAAATAGAATTTGGAAAATGTCACAGTGAAATAAAATATGGAATATACTCTACATATCCACCATAATGAGATAGAATAATGAACAAGCATCAATCAATGGTGCTGAGCAACTGTGAGTGAAGGACTTGCTCAAGGTTCCTACACAGTAACCGTCTCAGGGTAGGAGGCTCGAACCCGTAATCTACGCGTACAAGGCAAGCGCTCTAACCAATCGGCTACCGTGCCCCACAACCACAACCCTGATTTTCATTACAATGGCATTACAGAAGTTTTCGGGTTATTAGTATGCATAATGCATATAGTATGCATATTTATACAAATCGCTGACTAATAGTGACTATTAAAGGTTCCATAGCAAAAGACATCAACCGATTTTCTGTTTGAATGTATACATGTGAAATAATTGCATATGGCACCAATCGACATAAACTAAGCTAAGCGATTAAGACAAAACAATTTAGATACAATACGCATTGTATATAATATTCTATTTAACATATTAATCTGGTTAATTAAAATTCTTGATGTCCACGAACACTAACTAATCTGAATGCCAATTAAATTGGCCAGTCCAGTGGAATCAGATTTGTTTTCTTCTGAAGCAGCTCGGCCATCTTGGCGGCCATCTTGGAAGAACAAAGGATTGTATTTGAGCGCTGTTGCGTTCTGTCCTCTGACGCATTGTTTCCAGCGACTTTCAATGGTTTCGACGCCAATCTCAAGACGCCCTTTCTAGTTTGTATGACAGATCTTTGGAATTGGCCATCGGATTCTAATCGTATTTGTAAACTCCAAATTTCTATCTAAAGCGCTACTTCAAGGCTAGGTGTCCTGCTTATTCCGAGCTCTGCAAAACTGTCCATACTCAGCTGGGATCCGAGTCTGGTTACCAGAGACACCAAAGACAGGAGGCATAGTTTAGGTTTCAAACCTGAATAGACTTGATTAACTGGCTATTGCGGACTGATACAGCGTCGGTGAAAAGCTGTTCTTCCTGACACGGATTTTGTGTAACGCGGACAAATTTTGTAAATTTACATTTAGGTTAATGAAAGGCGGAGTTTGGTTAATTAAGATGACTGGTGTAGCATGCGTTGATCGTATTCTTCGATCATGGTTCGAATGTGATCCAGTTTCTTCTTAAGACGAAAGAGCGCAGATCTTTGAGACATGTACTCCCCATCAGTTTTCAGTTTCAGATAACTGACATAGATTTCGTTCTTGACTGCCTAATGTAACGAAAACAAGGGCATAAGAACTAAATAGTCTTGACCAGTGACTTGTTTTTTAATGATGATATGATAATAATGAAGATTATGATGTTTATGATAATGATGATGCACTTTATTGAACATCAATTACATAAAAATTATCCACAGTATACATACCTCGATTTCTGAGGGGCTGGCTGCTTTGAGCTTTCGCTCCAACTTAGTGAATGTTTTGACGCTTTCTTTCGTTGGCCCATACATCAAGTTGAATTCCCGAGATCCAGCTTCGAATTCTGCCTTGTACTTTTTCCTCTGTTCGCTGTCGGTGATTAGACCGTATAGACTGAAAAGCCAGTTAAGAGTTAAACGAGTGAACAAATTGGGTGATAACTTCAAGACAAATAACTGATGCAGCAACAGAGAATAGAGAAATACTTAGAGAGAAAAGTAACAGGAAAACAACAGCTGTTTACAAATGACAATGGAAAACATTTCTACTGAAATTGCTAATACAAAAAATTTATCAAACATCGATATCACGCAATATCTAATGACCGAGCATTGCACTGAACAATTGTGAGTGAAGGACTTGCTTAGGGTCCCTGCACAGTAACCATCTCACTGAAGGAGTCTCGGACCCGTACTCTCCGCTTAACAAGATGAACTCTAAACAAACCAAGTGTCTACCGAACGCAACTTCTCTTTCAGATTTTGGATGAATTTGTAAATTATCTCTTACCTCGTTAAATTCGCCAATTCCTCGTTGGTTATGTAGTTATCAAGCGGATAAGCAACCCGTTTGTTTTCTACCATTGGATCAGCCTGAGGAGCAGCTAAGGCGAAAGGCTGATGGGCAACTTTAATGACTGGCTGAGGAGAAACCTTAGGCACGGGGTGAGGAGCAGCTATAACGACAGACGGAGAAGATACAGTGAGAAGCCGAGGATCAACTTTAGCGACGTGCCGAGGAGCAGCTAAAGTGATAGGAGGAAAGACGTTAGGCTTAGGAGTCGTTACATGATGAGATGCCAAAGCGACGTTGTCCTGCATTGAGGGTTTCTGCGAATGAGCAACTCGCTGCTTCTTCGCAGGCACAAAACAAACATCCGAAGCCGAACGTTTCTGGAAAAAAACATAGCAAAGAGATGGACTAAATTACAGCCATAATTATATACATATAAACAACACAACTAATCTGCATTACATGACAGTCTCGGACAGAGCTATATGCTTCATACACCGGACAATCAAGACATCAATCAGAAGCGCCTCTGGTGAGTCTCAATTGAAGAGGCACTATAGTACAATTACAAGTACAGATTTTCGACACGTTGAGAATCTGAACTCCCGCACTCAACCTACGGGATCGAAGACAGCTGCTCCATCTTCTACCCCATGGAGATCTGCTAGTTCCGTGCTCGCGTAAGATGACCCAAACACGTGGCGCTTTACCGCGTATCGAATTCCATTTCCTTACAATCAGTATACGACCAGTAGAGACAGTTCCAGCTTATATTAAGCCGCACATTTTTTGAAAATCCTACATCGTTGCAAAAGAAACGTGTTCAAACAGAAACCTCAAACTAAAATGCAACTGTACCCTTGCTTCGATGGAACCAGAAGTTCCCTGGGTACTGGTGCCACTACTCGAACGGGATCCTGGTGAAATCGATCCCTCCTGAGTCTCCTTCAGTTTCCTACAAAACCAGCCAGAAGTGCTTGAGCAACACTGCTGGAAATTGGCACGGAAACAAGGTCATTCACGAGCGCTACATCGTGTCTGAGGGGTTGTTCAGAGATGTCAAGGGAAGATCCGATACATTTATTCGTTGACTTTTAAGAGCAATTGCTTACCTTCTGATAGCAACGCGCATTCCTTCGTCATAGAACGGCCAGTTTTCGTTCACTTCCTTGTAACAGATTTCTTTCAACGTGTATCGATTCAAACGCGGATTGAAGAACGCCACGTTGCCAAGAGCTTTTGTCCAACACTGACTGTATCTCTTACCTGCGCCATCTGCCACAAACAAAATGTTTACTTGATAAAAACCATCGCTGAATACCTTAATTACATTGGACGAATTGTAGTTCTTTCACTGTGTACTTATATGGCTACTTAGAAAAAGTGTCTGTTGAGAACCTCGAAATTAGCAGTTAAGCTTGAGAGCAAATTTGTTGTCGCGCAAAGATTTCGCAATATCGCTTTCCGTCCAGAAACATTGCGACTTCTTCGCGGAGTTCTACAAGTCTTGTTAGAACTTTCCCCCTCGACAGCCAACGTAGGCCCCCTAATCGTAATCGTAATCTCGACATTTCTACCGCGCCCACTAAAGCTAAGTCGCGGGAACCAGCTTATTCACAGGCGCTCAATAAAATCACAGTCGGTAGGCGGGGTGGGTGCCACGGTGGGTGAAATCGGTTCCAGGTCAAGATCCAAAGGGGTCAATCAGGCAGATAGTCAGACGGCTAAGGAGGGTGGTGTTTGGGGTTGAAACGGCGAGAGAGGTAAGGGGAAGAGGATGAATCAGGATGGGATTTTTGAAAGAGCAGTGTTTCTGTTTTTAACGGAAGACCTGAGGAGAGATTGCAACAGGTGAGTGTGCATGCAGAAAAAGTGATTTGTGGACACTTCCTAATTACTCGCACAGCTTTTCAAATAAGCGCTATTGCAACGGCCTTGACTTTAGTCTTCCCAGGCTAGGCGCTGACCACAGGGCTTATCAGACCTACGTGTTACGGTGTTTGTACAGTTGCTGTGCACAGACGCACGAAGCTGTAAAATTAGCTGATGCTAGCGGGCATTTTGCAGCTGGGGTGGAAGTCTGTGCGTATGTGTGCGTACATTAGCAGAGTTTTGACGGTGAGTTCGTGCCAGTTTCTCGCTGCAACTGGACGAAACTCCTACTGCCAGTAGGTTCTCGAGTTATAAGCAAACAAAAATCACATTTCAAAAACTTTTCGCGACCCACCAAAAATCGGCTCGCGACCCACAGTTTGGGAAACGCTGTTCTAGAGACAGAAAGGTCACAGCCAGCCTAGGCCTACCTCTATCGAGTTCCATCTGAAGTTCGATCTTTCTGTACGGTCGAACAGCAAGTAAATGAACAATTCGTTCTCTGCAAAAGAACAGAATAAGCATTCAGTTTCAAAACACAATTCACTGTAATGTAGGCCTACACTGATATTTACCTATAACCAAAATATGGAATGTAATACGAGTCAGCAGTTACATCGACAACTAAATAAACCTCATCCCAATTGTATATTCCACCAATTCGATTAGATGTGCGCTGACATTAACATATGGAACTGTAATAACAAGTGCTGTAAGTCAGATTTTATATACGCCAACTCAAGAAACCTTATTGGTTTTGATACAGAATTATGACAACTTTGGAACGGATTTCACAGTGATGTTATTACTGGCATGATTCTTGTGTGATCGTATCATTAGCTTAAGCCGTTGTACAACCAGAAAGGCTACTGACCGGTATGTATAACTTGAAATTGGCCTCGACTTCACCCTTTTTGGTTTGACGGGTTTTTCTGAGACGCTCACCACTTGTTGGGCAATCTGCTAAGAGAACATCACACACTGACCGATATGGAGAGATCGATACAGTAATGATTGGCCGACAAACACTAGACTGTATTATTACTCGTCTACCTCTCTCTCTCTCTCTTTCGCTCTCTTCGCTTCTGCCTCAGCCTCCGCCTCTCTCTCTCTCTCTCTCTCTCTCTCTCTCTCTCTCTCTCTCTCTCTCTCTCTCTCTCTCTCTCTCTCTCTCTCTCTCTCTCTCTCTCCGCCTCTGTTCTCTCTCTGCCTCTTTCTCTTGCTTTTGTCTCTCTCTGTCTCTCCTTTTGTTTCTCTCTGCTTTTGTCTTTCTCCCTTTGTATAATCTCTATTTTATCTCTGTCTCTCTCTTTTATCATTAATTTTAAAAATACTTTGATTCTACAATGCCATTCACCAGATGGCTCTATTGTACTGCTTTTGCCAATCTGTAAGGTGCATGGAATGAAGATTTCATAGAGGCGACCACGATGGATGCCTCTGCCCACTATGAAAATGGCGCTTTAGAAGCCTCCAAATGAAATTATATTAGATTTACTTACGCTAACATCAACGTCACCCAACTTCTTCTGTGATGTACTTAATGGAATCCAAAACAAGAGAGTTACAACATATCAATAGTAAAAAAAAGTAGCGTAGTAATAGTGGCAGTTAATTATGGTAGCAATAGGCCTTGTGGTAATAAATAATAGTCGTAATAATAATGGCAGTGTTAGTGGTAGCAATAATGGCTGTAGTAGTAATAGTAGCAATAATTTAACAGTATTTTCTTAGATTTTACCAGGAGTCCAGCTTTTCCTTCACAATGTAGCACGTCCAGTTGCTTCTGAGCCATTTCTGTGTCGTTTGTTTAGTACAAATCTATTCCTTCTCAGAAACACGAGTCGTACTTCCTGCTAAGTGGAAGACTCAACTATGACGAAA
This sequence comes from Allolobophora icterica, assembly GCA_963556255.1. Classification (NCBI taxonomy): domain Eukaryota; kingdom Metazoa; phylum Annelida; class Clitellata; order Crassiclitellata; family Lumbricidae; genus Allolobophora; species Allolobophora icterica. The sequence continues at coordinate 41,898,242 of OY744617.1, read as the reverse complement.
TGACAGTGTCTTCACCTTTTATAAGGACCTTCTTCAAAGACCTCACGATATGGCTTAGACCCTAGTTTGCCAGTAGTTGTTTGAAAATGATCAATCAGGAACCTCGATTAAAGGAATTTTTAAAGGTGCCACTATCAGACATCCAAGGCAGACACTGTCAGCGTTTAGGGAATTTCTGAAAATATATTATTAGTAATGTCATCTGCGTGTCCCGCGCTGCTTTGTTTACAGTTTTGGGTAAACAAGCTCTTTCCGGTCTAACGAATTGGATTATCTGAATAACGACCAATAGAAGCTGCTAAAGTATAACTTTGTTTACTGAGGGTCTTAGCACCATTCCTTTTCATCGCGTATTTCTTTCATGGTTTGTTAGACCAACGTCCAACCGAACAATACAACAAAAAGACAATGGGCTTAATTAGTGATCTGATTAGGATTAAGAAGTTTGCCGTTTACTCCTTCAATTGTCTTTCGCAGGTCATTATAGATGATGCGATAAGGCGCAGAAGAGATCTAACCGGGCGGTATGTTATTACAAGACAGAGGCCTACAATCCACCGTTGTTTGCATAACGTATAGGGTCCATCGAAAGAACAATGTCAGAGTGACACAATCTTGACACATGGATACGTTTTCGTATTGTAATTGTAGTTTAAGACTTACGCAGAGCCGCCTGAAGTACAAAGTAAAACAGAGGCACTCTCTGCATTAACCTATACGATGTTAAATGTCACCAAAAAGAGAACATTTCTCGGTTAGCAAACGTATACGGTACCTCAGATAAGTAGAACAGTCACAAGTGGCAGGCTATGTACGTCACGCCCTATTCGAAGATCTGGAGATCAAAAGTACTTTCGAAAAGCTGTATTCAACGCCAAAGAATAAAAGCATTGATTTGCTTATGAGGTGGGATGAGGCAGTTGGTTAAGGTTGTGGAGGAATGCTCTCTTGTTTGCTTACAAAATAGACAATACAACATACCTTCATTTTTATTTTTGAGAGAGGAACATCACTTTAGTGACTAATAAGCACCCTTCAAACTCTAACAACTCTCAACCAAAATTGATTTGAGCTATGGTTGCCAATGCGGGAATCCCATATGTCGGCCATGATTCCGGTAGCACCAAATCTTGGATTTCATAGCTAGAAGAGCTAACAACAATAGGTCATCATTCAGTGCCCTATGCACTCATCGTCGTCGTCGTCATCACCATCATCATCATCACCTTAGCTCTCGCATTGAAGTTGATACTGTACTTAGCTGAGAAAAAGAAAACTTCATTTTCAGAAGCTTTTATTTTTTTATGCTTGCAGCAAAAATTCTTATAGAACAAACAATACGCAACTGCAGAAATAACAAAAGCTGTAATTCTGGAAATAAACGCAGCAATGAAAGACAGTAGGCCCTACAGTAATCATAAAGTTGAAAATCTGAATGTAAGTGTTTAAATTTTGAAAACACGAAAATTACAGCACTTCTAAGAAGTCTAAAGCTAGGAATAAACGCATACTGCGGTCGAATCATCGACCCTGCAAGGCACGAGATAACATTAAAACAATTGACACCACTCTATCAGTACGTGTATACAAATCCCAGTTACGGTAAATCCTGAAGATCACAGATTTTCTATACTGCTTCAATATATACCCACAATCGAATCCCATTAGATGACGGCATTGGAAGTCCATTCGATAAGCGTTAATTTATGCTGACAAACCATAAGACGCTCAGAATCTGTATTATATTCCATCAGAAAAGTATACACGACAAAGTTATGAACAGCCAAATAAGTCATTAAATAGACAACATCTCAGAAATCGGGACTAAATATAAAAAACTCTAGAATATATGAACAACTACTAGTCTAGCTTTCTGTAGGTCGTACAAAGCAAGTAACAGAATGTCACAGAGCACCGGTTGAACATAAGAAATTCTCGAATATGTTTGCTTCGACTAAAGCCAGACGCCTACCTGTTTTGCAGCACATATTATAACGTTAGTAACATAACATGATTAAGCACCAAATAAAATTATTTTCTACCAACAAGGAGATTCGGGGTGCAATAGAATGCATTAGGATAACGATACTTGTAGAACTGTGCCGCAAATTTTTGTAGGTTGCAACTCACAGTCATGTGCATAGCGTGTAGGGAGCTCAACCTGAGAGAAAGTGCACTTCTTAAATCCCTTTAATGAAAATATCTATGTAGACTACTTACAGTACTTAACACGTATCGAAAAATTTATAGAAAAACATGAGCAGCACAAACGAGGATTTCAAATTGGCTTCTGTGAAATACCGGGAAAAATTCAAACAACTTTGACTATCAGCTGCAGAAAAAATTTTCAAATTACTAGTACAATCTGCAAGAAATATGGAAAATAAAAATTAGTACACCGAGATATGGCAGAATTCAATTGCATAATGATTCATTTAACATAGATGACACTATATGACATCATATTCATTAGCTAAGGCCCAGCACTGGCTTAAAAAGTTACTGAAGATATATTTCATTTAAAGACTTCTTAAAAGAAATAGTCATAATCAATCCCCACCTCTAGTGTCACCAGTGGCGAAAGATTTCACTGGGTGAATAAATTGAGTCAAACAACAGAATCAAGGCAATGCGGTCGACTTTTAAAAATGACTAGAATTTATAGCGAATGAGCTCGTTGCTCTTTACAATTTAGGGCATAACATTTTATCGCAAGTATTCAAGATCGTAATCGTAAACTCAACATTTATAGAGCGCTACTCATAAGCTAAGCGAAAAGCATCAGCTTATTCAGGTGCATGCAACGTCTTCGAAATGCGCCTTACAACATATACTCATTAATTAGGTAAATTTTGTAATTTTGCCATTGAGAATTATGAAGAAGTTAAAAATGTCCTTGTTCAGAAGGTTGGTTCTGGCCGTTCTGCGTTGTGGTGTCGGCTGTCATAGCCTACTGAACGATCATTGCCTCGATGTGGTTCAATTTCTGGTCACGGCGTTTTAGCGCAGAGGTGTAATAGCTGTAGTACGGGTCATCTTGCAGTCTAAGAAGCTCATTCTTCATTTTGTCCTGGAGAGGCTGATAAAATACAGAAACAAAAACCTATGAACAGCTAAAATCAAAAATCACTCAGAATCATTCACTCGGAAAATAATCATCCTCGACTCTTTTCATCCAAAGGCATTCAAGTGTCTTCTCAAATTTTCATCAGGGTTCCAAATTGGATGCACCATCAAATGTTGACGTTAGCACCCTTTTGTTCTTACAATTGACCGTCAATATATGCCTCGCGATTATTATAGTGGCATGATATGACTCTCCCTCTCGTTCAAGCTATCCTCAACCCGCACATTACTCAAGGCGTTGGCATAAAAGGCATACATGAGATTGAGTCTTCCCTGAAGACCCAATTTAGGAGTAGCCTAAGCGCCAGAATGCTTGCCTATTCATCGAATCAAATTCGGCTTTCACGTAAACATTTTGCAATTCACAGTGCACCATGGCTGATGGTATGTTTATCGGGTCTACAACCTGTTGAGGGACTTGAGGCTAGACTACTAAAGGATGAGCTCAATGCTATCGATATAACCATCATGGGTCAGACAGGCGTAGGGTTGATGGATGGCCGATTTGATAGAAGTTTACGCTCTGGTGCTCTCTTACGAATTGTCGCATTCCTGAATTTGATATCTGGGTTATCTTTCATAGCTCGAGTTTTCTCCAAGAATTATTCACTCGGAAGCTGGGGCTAGTGTCTTTGCTGCCGGCCTGAGCTCGCCATATATCCCGTTTACCTCATTGAGTATCGGTGTATTTGACAGAGACATGGGGTTACCGGTACTTATCATCCTCGCATCCGGCAGAAAACGCCACCGTTGCTCGCGGGAGAACCTCGCTTATTTCGGTGTCCATTTCACTCTCCGCCTCCAGTGAGCGAGCTGGGTTGCAGTACAGCACTGCCCACTTCCCAATTGCTTAAAAAGCATTTTATTTATATCAAGTGTGTTAGACTATTGGTACATACATAAGACTATGCATGCATACATGGATACACACATTCATACACACAATGTCATGCATGCATCTGTCGATGTCTTGTGCATTATTCAACGGTATACAGAAGTTGATAATTGTCACTATCCATAGATCCAAATCCATAGAATTATACAAAAGAAATTGTGCAACACTACATGGTAGGCAGCGCACACAGACCTTGATTTCTGAGCCTCGAGCTTCGTTTAACTGTTCCTTCAAGTTGTTATACACTTCACGGTAAGTCATGACATGGCTGAGCACAAATCTGCAGTTCCGGAAAAGACTCAGACGTTCAGCCATGTACTGTCCTCGTTGCTCCTTATCAACAATTGGAGGGTACACACTGAAAGCAATTGCAGAGAAACGGTGAACCGGACTCGGTTGCAAACAGGCAATTTCAATGGAAGATATTAAAAATAAAGCGGATCGTACAGCAGAAAACTAATGAGAAACAACTGTGGTACCAGAGTAACAACAGAAATCTTCTTATATAGGCTATTAAAACATCAAAAATATTTAGGCTAAGGATCTGTCGCAACAATAGGAAAGACACTGAGGCAGAATAAACAGAAATTTCAATTTTCTCATTTGGCATATATATCACGGTTCTGACAGTGGAAAATATTGCTATGGAAATATTCATTCTGTACATGACTCTAACATGTCAGCTTTCAGAAGCTTTTCCCAGAATCGAAAACTCTGAATCGCTAGCACGACAACATCAATCAGAAAACCAGGCAACTTTTGATTTGAATTACACATGTTTTGGTGAAAGATAGAATCATTAGGAATGACACACTCCACTAGAACACGAATTCTGATATAATGTAATCGGTGACATGTATTCGAAATTGTAGTTATGTGTAGTAATTAAATCAGGGTCCGATTTGCCGGGGGGGGTCGGGGGGGTTGGACCCCCTTGCTTCTTTTTTTGACCCCCCTGCTTAAAGCCTTTGGCCGACCCCCGGGGGGGTCGGCTTGACCCCCTCAATTTCATTGCCCTTAGTCCTAACGAAACGACTCCATTATGACCAATCGCAAGCAATACGGCCTTGTCAGCTTTGGGTAATTATTTATTATCCAGTCGGTGCCCCAATTTTGAAATATCGCGTTAATATTGTTCACGAGTAGCGCTTTAAGCGTGGCATCTTCAGCTGTTGAGAGATATCTTACTTTAAGACAACAAACGGACAGAGGTCCCTCCACAAGCCAGCGCCCTCAGGCGAAGATCCCGGGATAAAGGCGCCTTTATGCCCCGGGTCCTCGCCTCGATCCTAGCCTCGAGCATAATTATCAGCTTCAACGCTACGAGCATCAAGTTTCGGGGTAAAGGTCGTGCAGACAGTGGTATATTCTGTCTGAGATGCGCTTTTGACCTCGGGTGACCTACACTAAAGTGCACATCTATAGCGACCAGTGCACAGCTGTAGGCTATGCTGTCAATTTTGTGCTGACAGTGGCTTTGAGACACGCAGTTTTATAGGATTCGACCTTTAAAATTATATGCATTCTATCAGGCTACACAATACAGTTTAAGTTTGCAAATCAGTATTACATAGTATAATTTTAAGAGTCTCGGTACCGTAATTTCAGCCAACAGACAAGAACAGAATTGGAGATCGGCATAAGGGCAATTAATCGGCCTAGTGGCTCTCAAAAACGCGGTAAGTGAAGAAAAAGCATCTCAAAATGAGAAAGTACTTGCAAAGACTGTTTTCCTTCAAGCAACAGCTATTAGTAGGCTACATCTGCTGTGGATGATGGTCAAAATGCAGGCTCGTCTGAGCCTAATATCACTGGTGGTGCTGCATTTGTTGTTGAAAAATCCCCAGTTCAACAACGTTCCTGCTCGGAACTCTGCTCCTGACTCTGTTGTGGAGCGGCAGAAAATGTTCAAATAAGAACACGTCTAAAACGTAGGCTGCGTCTCCTACCATTGGATTATGGTCGAGCGCCCTGCAGAAGCCCTGCACTCTGCTTCAGAGAAGTTTCCGATTGACAATTTTCTGCCCATCGTTGATCAATTCACAACCGAGTTGACAAGAAGACTATAGCATCATACGAACTACAATGCTCAAGGTTTGGTTTTCTATATAGGCTTGAATTATATAATGATGAAGAAATACACAACTCAGAGAAAATCCATGTAGCAATATATGGCGATGACCTCGATGAAAGCCTTGGCAATGAGCTCATAATATGCAGTGTTCTTATTTTTTCAAAATGTTTAAATACGAGACAGGTAGCGCATGCCTCAGCATACACGTAAGTCAGAGGCAGTTCATGTAGGCCTACCAATTAATACTTGACAAGGTGTTGAAAGTTTATTTCAAAATGTGGAAATTATGCTATGAATGTACATGGTGCTCATATAGTCACAAACTGTAGTGCTGAATGAGCATTCAAATCCGGCCCTGCAGCCCAGATTGCGATTGAGTACTCATGTACAAACAAGGCCAACATATGGGGGGTCATCAGCATTAAAGGGCCATCGCTAACGCATTGGAATTTCAGGAATGACAGGAAATACGTTATATCCTGGCTGAAATCTGGGCACCATGGTGCCATAGATGAGCCAACTGGCATGGCGACTATTGTGCCAGAACAAAAGAAAAGTGCACAACTTTTTTCATAGTGATGCACTAGTGTACTTGGTCCACTGGTTCGTTGGTTTTGCTAGTATTTCCAGTGATAGTACTTGGTGCAATGGTTTGTTAGCTTTCGTTGTGTAATTGTATTTCATCTTTCAGTGCAATTTAGTCACATCTGACGCTTGTGTGTGCAATTTGTTGTTCCTATTAGCAAGACCACCACTGTTAGAGGTGGGGGACACATCATACATTTGACCCCCCCCCCAAATTTTCAAGAAACACGAAAAAAGGTAAAAAAAATATCGTGCGAAAACATTTGTTAACTTCTCTTTTGACCAGATCAGTTCAAAAGCGTTAACTTTGTTAACTTCTCTTTTTTACCTGATCAGTTCAAAAGCGTCCCCCCCCCCCACCTGTCAAACAAGATCGCCGCCAGTGCCTATTGGTTCTTCAGCTAAAACTGCAACTGAAAACTCCTTTTAATTTTTAATTTTTAAATTGTTTTTCATGTCATGTTTGCATCGTAGTTGACTGTTGGTCATTGCAGAATCTTGACATATCATGAAAGTTCATTAACTTCATTTAAAAAATAACGAGTAAAAAATTAATTATGGTTTAAAATTTTTTAAATTATTTTTTATAGATTTCCGACCCCCCTGCTTCTTTTTTGACAAATCGGACCCTGAGTAATTTCCATCGTTGTATTAAACTTCCTAGTTGTAATGCAACGTAGTTACGACTGTACTTGGTTCCTTTACTAACTCCCATAGAGAGCGTTACAACTACTTTCAAGCTTATTAATAAAATACGGACGAAAATTCTTACCTCTTTAAATTCGCCAGTTCCTCCGAACTGACAAAGACTTCCAGGTGTCTTTTGTCCAATGGTGAATTGGAAACAACTGGCAAAGGAAAATAATAATTCAAGGATAATCGCACAAGCATTTTAAACACATGAGAAATATCGATGAAAAATACAACACTATTTTTACTAACGAGCATGTATCACTTTCTAATCTGATTGGATTCCATTATAGCAGATCAGCTAAGGAGTGTTCTGATTCAATTTGGTTAGAGTTATGATTCGATACTATGACACTTCTATACTTAATAGTGCATCGAATCGCTAACTGATAACATGTGGATCAGAGCGCTTACCTTTCTTTGTCATCTTTCGAGGATCCTGAGAAGTACGTTCAATGAGAAGAATCTGAGGAGAAGGCAAGATAGGTTTGAGAGCGGTTGCTTGGTATGATGATGAAGGTCCTGCGCCCTGCTTGGCAAGTTGTGGCACATGATTGCGCTGCTTCTTGAAAGGAATACAGACAGCCTTTGAAGCCGGACGTTTCTATAACAATTATAGCAGAGTACGTTGAATTAAGACTGTGGTCATCGAAATACATCGACCCCTAGCAGTGCCACTACCCAGTCAACAACAGTGCTCTACATCATCAATCAGGATCTTATCGACTGGTTTTGTCTAATAGATTGCGAATTCGGAAAATGGTTATGTTTAGAACGACTATCAGATGACATGTTATGCAGTCTGTCGTTAGTGTCGTACGGCTACGATTTCAGCGTCATATTAGTTTAACGACGAGATACATACCGCGCCATATCGAGCCATAGTGTCGAGGATCGCTCCAATCTGCATCTCATGGGGACCTGCTGATTCCGCGGTCACTTATGACGACCCTAGCTCCTTGTGCTTTCTACTGTACTGGACCATCACTTAAACTCCGGTCAATGTGGGAACATCTTAAGCTCATACTAAGTTGCAGCATTTTTAGATCAATCATATAGCTATGGTTCTGCGCCTTCGAGAGTTTTTGAAAGGAGCTAGATAAATATATAGGTAGGGCCTATTATACATCCTACGATAGAAATCTAAAACGAAACTGTAACTGACCCTTGCTTGTCTGGAACTTGAAGATCCGTCGCCGCTGTTGCTAACACAACTTGACCTTGAGTTGCTATTCCTTGATGGGGTTCTGGCCTTTGCAACCGATGTCAACCGATTTGGTTTCTTCACACTCTTGTCGAAATCTACCTCCAGGACTATCGGGCTGTTAACAGACAATCAAGAGGCGTCGTATAAAGTTTTTATTTCTATGCTTATTGATCTAACTTAGTTTGACATAATATGAACTCAGTCAAAATATTCAACGAATCAAAGAAACCGCTTGTAAGTTTTAATACAGAGCTTCGTAGCAACCGTAATTTAGCTTTCTATCTAGTCTACATTTAAATCACTTATCAGGATATGATTGTGTTATTTTTCTTTCGTCAATGCATCACTCGATCAGCCGGAATTCAAGCGTACTGTGTTTAATCGAGTAATAAGCACTTTGAAAAACGAATAATAAATAGAATCTTACTATTTTTGCTTCTGCGTTTCCTTCGAGACCTTAAATTTTTCTATCGCAGATGTGTAAGTTGCTTCGGCTTCTTCTGCGGTCATCTTTGGTTTCGTTTCCTTACTGAAACAATGTCAAGGCATAATGAAACTAAACGCAAATACGCTACTTGTAAATACTCTTCATTTGTTCCATACTTATTTAAAGAAGTGTGGTGGAAATCTTTGAAACGTGCAGTGGACGCCTTTGAACTTCAAATCCCATGGACAGCGATACGCAGATCAGTAGGTCTACAGATATGCTTACTTATGCTTACTTATACACCTATCGCAGAGGCAACGATCATAGGTATTTACTGTGCACTACAAAAAACATTTGATTGTTACACTGTGCATCGTGATAAAGTCGCTACAAAAGTTTTAAGATTTGATCAGTCAGATCGATATTATTAAGACGCGTCCATTCAAATTTGGTTACTTCTGCTTTACCTGATGAAATAACAAAGGTACTATAAAAGCCATTACATCGAATATCTTTATCTCATAACTTATTGTATTTTTGTGTCATATATGGACAGGTTTCCTTCAATGGATGACGATTGTTGACCACAGTTTTACAACTTTCACTTGAAGCCAACATGCCTTGTTCAATTTACAGCAACGACGGCATAGATCTCATTTGACTACAATAGCAAAAATCCAACTACCTTTCGAAGATCCGTTGTCTCTCTTCATTTTTAAATCGATCTGCTCGGTTTACAACGCGCGTAGAACTTGGGTTTTTAAAAGTTCTCTACAAGACAAATAATAACATTAATATTCAAACTTCACTTGAAAATCGTTATTAGATTCTAGAGGTAAATAATAACATTACTATTAAACTTTCAATTGAAAACTGTCATCAGAATTTAGGTGTGGTTTTTGGGTATCTAGCTTAGCTTCTAACTCGCCTGAGGACTTAGCTGGTTAGTTCTTTTGTGTTCGAAGTTTTATTAAGCAGTATAGGACATAATCCCCGGACATAATCCCCCGATTTTGCGTAGGACATAATCCCCCGACAAAATACCCTCTGAGCAAGTAGTCTATTTTTGGGTTAATCGTACTAGCCTACATCAAGCAACACTTTCATTGTGCGGATCAGTTGGCAAGGAGAGGGCCGACCATCGAGTGTAGGACATAATCCTCCGGGCATAATCCCCAGAGTTTGCGTAGGACATAATCCCCCGGACCAGTGGCGGATTTTAGAGGGGGCTAGGGGACTGTAGCCCCTAGCTGGAAAGTTAGCCCCCTAGTTTTTCTTAGCCCCCATACACATTTTAGCCCCCCCAGTTTAACGTTTAATTAGCCATACACTGCCTACAATGTTTCAATCAATCAATCAATCAACTAGACATTTATGCAGCGCGCTCTTCAAGGCAACTATTCAGAGGCGCTCCCAGCCCAACCTCGACGAAAGAGAACAGTCTTAAGAGCAGAGAAGAAAGACGTGGACGAGTCTCGAGGAAGAGACCGCAGTCCAACAGGAAGGCCATTCCAGATAGTGGGACCGGCAACGGAGTATGCTCGCTGTTGCATGGTTGCAGTGCGAGCGAAAGGAACATGTAAGTCACCGCGGGCTGTGGACTCTGCATTGCTAATTGTTTGTTGGTAACAAAGCCTATTTACAGCCTCTGTGTACCATGGTGAGTTAAACGATGAACTTTCGATGTGAGGGGGACTAAAGCAATGTTTAGTCCCCCCTCCAGTCCAAAAACTCTAGAACCGCCACTGCCCGGACAAAATCCCCCTCTGTGCAATTAGCCTATCTCTGCATTGCTAATTGTTTGTTGGTAACAAAGCCTATTTACAGCTTCTGTGTACCATGGTGAGTTAAACGATGAACTTTTTGATGGGAGGGGGACTAAAGCAATGTTTAGTCCCATCCCTCCAGTCCAAAAACTCTAGGACCGCCACTGCCCGGATAAAATCCCCCTCTGTGCAATTAGCCTATCTCTGCATTGCTAATTGCTTTTCTGGGTTAATAATATTGTCACAATCAACGCGTGATATATAACGGACGCTTTGATCTGAATAGGCCCTACGAGCAGCTAATCCAATTTTTTATAAAGGAAATGGAAACTTGGAGTATATTTGTAATTACAAAGCTGACGCTTGAAGTGCGATATTATTTACTTAATTTTTATAATTATATATCATAATTTCACGTGAACATGCTGAGTTTATTAGCCATTAGAGTGAATTATGGAGACATGTATCATAAAATTTAATTGTCTAAGTAGGCAGTTCAATTTGACTGTGAGGCGGATTACGTCCTAGCCTGGGGGGGTTTCGTTCGGAGGGGATTATGTCAGAGGGATTACGTCCGGGGTGTTATGTCCGTCTACCATTATTAAAAGGTGAATTGTAAACGTAGCCCCATTGTTGACGATATTGGAGACTGGTACTGAGGACGCGTGCTGGAAACGTGTGCGGTGGAGTCGGGGAAATATCGTGAAGCTGCCGTCATGAGGTAGTTGATTTTGTCTTCCGCAAATTATCCTTGTCTACAGTGGGTAGAGCCAGATCTTGGACGGAGGATCTGCTCTACTGGCGAAAGAGACGACTGGGACTTGGTTTTCTATAGACTCCATATGACAGACTTCTTTCTGTTCGGAAGAATTGTTTTTGATATTTTCACCTGTTTCTTTGAAACCGTAGCATATTATGAACATTAATTGTCATATAGACAAGGAGGATTACTTGCAAATAATTTACTTTCTTGTAAATAATTCTCCTGCTAATAGAACTGACAATTTCATCTTGATTCTCGTTTTGTTTTATGATTTGTGTTAATTAAGATAATAGCTTATCAGACGGCATCATGATTCGTGAAACTATAGATAGCCTACTAGAGAGCGGGCTAGAGAGCAACTAAAAACATTGAGAGGATAATATGCCTGTACGCGTAAGTAAGTATGTATGCATGTACGTATGTGTTTATTTGTGTTTGTAGCCTATGTATATCTGTATACATGTATGTATTTATGTAAGCTTATCTATTTATGTAAGTCTATATTGATGTATGTGTTTATGTATATGTACATAGCTGGATTCAGATGCCTCCAGGGCCTCCCCTTGCTGCCATGAACTGTGACTTTTTTATTTTCCTACACTGATTTGTCGTTAAATTGTTTGCCAAAAATAAATAAATTAATTGATGTATGTTCGTATGTATGTATATATATAATGTAAGTATGTGTGCGCGTATTTATGGATATATTTGTGCATGTTAGAATGGATGTATGTGTGTATGTATGCATTTATGTACATAAGTATTATAATATTATGCGTCTGTGTATACATGTATATATATACATGTACAGGCATACATGTATATATATATATATATATACGCGTACAGGCATATTATTGAGCAGCTATATCCTCTCAATGTTTTTAGTTGCTCTCTAGCCCGCTCTCTAGTATCTATAGTTTCATGAATCATGATGCCGTCTGATAAGCTATTATCTTAATTAACACAAATCATAAAACAAAACGAGAATCAAGATGAAAATCAAGATGAAAGTATATATATATATATATATATATATATATATATATATATATATATATATATATATATATATAAGTCATTTTCCGGTATTTGGCTAAATTTGAAATACGGCTGTCCCCGGTCATTTCTAAGAAAACAATACCTAGTCTGATCATGCTAAGTGATTAGATTAAAACGTTATTGATCAGTCAACAATTTCAGACCTTTAAAAGTAATTCAAAGCAATAAAGTAATTTATTAAAATTTATTTTGAATTTAAAATATTCCACTCCGTTACCGTCCCTAGGGTATAGTACTTATTGCTTTCGTCTACCATTTCAAAATGATTTGCATTAAGCACAAAAATGTGTATGTTTCTTTTATATTAAATATAATTGTATGTTTCTAAATACAACTTGAAGAATAGGATCTTCAGTATAATTTAAAAAAAATTATTATAACTTGTTTCCGGAAAATTATGTCCGCTCCGTTAACATGTAAAAATTATCTCGTAGGCCTATCTCACTACCCTCTCATATCTTTGGTCTCGCATATATATATATATATATATATATATATATATATATATATATATTCATGCATGTAGTATGTATGTGTATGTATGTATGTGCGAATGAATCGTCAGCGGCTGTTATTTTTAATTAGGTTCCTAACTTCCTACATGGCTTTGTTTGCACTATAATTACCCAAAGTATAGACACGTATTTTACAATACCAGCGATATACCGGACATAATATTAACGATATCAATATTTATGGTAGCACTTTGCACTAGCCGATTCAAATGAGCTTCAGCTCCACTGAAATCTGACTCATTATCTTGTCTCTCTTCCTGTCTCTGGTCAAGTGGAAAGTAATTTGTTCTCATATAATTAGCGATTTGGCTTTCACAAATGGTTATGTCAAACGAATTATGAATAGGAATGCGCGCTTGCTTAGAAGCAACCGTCAACTTATTCCTTCTTCTTGAGGAAAGGGCGCTATGTAAATTTATAGAATTCCTATATGACCAGATGTGGTCAATGATTTTTGTCGTATAGCCTAGGCCTATAGGCCTTTACGGAATAGGCCTATACGAGAAATGGACTTCGCGTCGTATACGTTAACATTATGTACGTATAATGTATGTATCAAGATACTTACTCTATCGCCTTTTGGTACCTCACACATGTCTATCTGACTGATCGAAACAAGTACGTTTTAAGATAGTTTGAGAATGTTTGCTGCACAGGGTCGAGTCCAACAGTACGTAAATGTAATGGAAGACTGTTCCACGAAGATGACCCAATACACAAGAAGGCATGATGACCTTGAGTTAAAGTGCGGAAGCGCGGCACTTGCATATCTCCAAAGCTAACAGAGCGAAACGATCGCCTACCAGGTTGACTTGAAACCGGAACATACATGTAGAGCTCCCTGATGTAAGCCAGGGCAGAGCCAACAAGATGATCTTAAAAGAAATCCGCTTGGCAACAGGAAGCCAGTGTAGCGTTCTATCGCATATATTGCAATGTATGCGAATATTTCGGATTAGGCCATTTGCTATATACGACTCTGGGTGCACGATTTAGGGCGGACTAGAACTGGCGATGATAATTATAAAATATTTAAATATCTATAGCATCTGAAATTCCTACCGTACATCCTGCCATTTGCTTCGTGATTCTCGCTCGGAGATCCATCCTCTTCTTCGCCATTTCGAAATAATTCCAGAATCGTAATGTTAGTGAAGTGAGTAGGCCTAATTCAGTTCCTGCTCGATCTCTTGCGCTTTCTTCTTCAGTGCCGTTTGATAGGTCTATATAATCGATTATTGTTTGTTTATTATAATTTACACACAATTGTAAATTACTGTACCGTGTTATCCTCGTGCTGATCTGTTTTCCCTTTTGAGGCGTTTGAATTATAACTGTGCTATAGGATATACTTTTGGAACTTCTGTCAACAAAATCGCGTAATTATTAACAAACAGCCTTTGTTAATCTGGGGATTTGTCCCTGTCATAAACCTCTGTATGTACATGTATGTCTTTCTGTCTGTTTGCTGTGTCTATATGTTTGCATATATCTCTGTCTCTCAATCTGTCTGTCTGTGTGTGTGTCTGTATATATATATATAGGCCTATCTCTGCCTTTCGATCTGTTTGTCTGTCTCTGTGTGTCTTATATATATATATATATATATATCTGTGTGTCTGCGTGTCTGTATGTATGTATATATACACTGTATACGTATATATCTCGGCCTTTCTGTATGTCTGTCTGTGTGCTTGTCTGTATGTATATCTCTGTCTTTCAATCTGCCTGACTGTCTATCTGGTGGTATGTATACATGTATGTATTTAACATGTAGACATACATTGTATGGGTGTACGATTTAACGTAATAAATGGTGGATTTGATACTTACCGAATCCAGCGTAATAATAGTCTACCGCAGAGAGTATCGTCACTGTTAGGTTTATTGACGATGTTTTAGCTCATTTGTTGAATACAAAGATTCTTAAATCCTTCTAAACAAAGCAAAGAAATGACCAACATGACGCTCAGCTCAGCGTGATGGGCTTTTAAATTGAGGCGGCAACAAAAAGTGAAAGTGAATTTGTTACACACTTAGAAATAAGCTTACCAGACCCTGCCAAATAAAAACGTGTCTTACCATTTGGTAAGCAAGGTTATTAGTCCGCCCTGTAGTAACCTGAGGTTACTTACAGACTGCGATTGGAGGATCTGGCGAGTTGGTTACTTCAAAGTAGGTAGAGTAATAATGCTTGAGAATTTACAATATTGAAAATTCAATACAATTAATTTAGAATAGTAAAATTTAATAAACAAATATATTTTAGGCTTTGTGAAATAGCACAAAAAATAGAACCAATTGCCGGATATTATAGGCAATAGGCCTATAGATAATAAAACGCTACATTTCCCAAGTAAAAGTGTATGTATTTTAATTGATACGACAATGAGCGAAATATTCTTGAAAACTATTTTTGTGGACTAAAACATGTCAAATATGCATACCAATTAAACTTTTCTGGAACGTTAAATTTAAAAAAATTAAGATGGAATTGTCGCTTTCGGAACAATTGCTCAGAGAATATTAGCCTATTGCATCATGTAGGCCTATCAAACATGTAGTTCAGGCACAACTCTGGTAAACAGCGACTATCTTCTTTTCTCCTCCGTCAAGTGTTCACCGACGATGAGGCTCCTACAAAACTTCTCCATTTCGGCCGGTCTCTTGCGAGTTCTATTGCCTTTTTTAACTCCCATCCTCTGTGTTCTATGTCCTCCAGTACGTTATTTATCCACTTCTTCTTCGGTCGTCCTCTGCTCCTCGTTCCCTCCACTTCTCCGTGCAGCGCCTTTGCCGGCATTCTTCCGCTCTCCATTCTGATCACATGTCCATACCATGTTAGTCTTCTTTTCTTTATTCTTTCCACCACCGTTTTCATTTTGTTAGGAGTTTCTTGGTCTCTTGCCAGGCGGTGACCAGTTCTCTCCTGGTAGGGTAAGGAGATCGTTGGGCCGTTTTGGCCTCTTCCGGTCTGAGGTGTCCTTCCAACACCCGCCTCCTGCGTTGGCCAGCTGTTTCGGGGTTCCTGGTGAGCCTTTCCACCTCGCGAAACGCCCAAGGTGGTTCTTCGACCAAGGTCTCCGACCAAGGTCTTCACCACTGATGGCATAGCCCCACCAGGCTTCCCCTTACTTGGCTGTTCACCCTCTCACCGCGGTGAGGTGCAGGTAGGGCTTTGCGACTATAATATTTCAAAAATAATTAAGCTTATAGAAGAAAAAGAAGAAGAAGAAGTGCAGTCCCTTAAGCTAGTCCTGAGGCAGCCATGGGTATGAAGGGTTAGCTAATTAATTTTCTTGGCCTCGGCATATGAGGGCGGGTGGCCAGTTCCCTCCATCGCCGTCTCATCTTCCCACTGACAGTGTACGGTCAGCGTACTCATCATATCTGAGTTGGCTAGAAGGTGCGGGTGGAACAGAAATCTCGAAGCAAAATTTTTGCCCTGGCGGGGATTTGAACCATCGACCTCTCGATTGACAGTCCAGCGCCCTAACCACTACACTATCGAGTACCCTGACGAATGGGATCAAACAATTCAAAATAATTATAAAGAGCAACTAAACACATGTAAATTTATTTAATATTGTAAATAAGTGAAAATAGGCTATAGGCGTGGAAAATAAAACAAGTTTGTAACATTCTGAAAAACCGTGGTAGTGGCCTACTTAAATTATACGATGCGCACTAATACATCGAACACGGCGCCGGGCATCAAACAATTCAGCTGAAATTCCAGTTCAAACTCCTAAGTTGATACGCACGCAGTCAGACAGAGAAATAACTAACATGATAATATCCAATCAGAGTTACACAGTCGGACATTTAGGCAGATAGTATACAGTTAAATACATGCCAGGCAGACAAAGTTAGCGTTGAGTATGGGTTAAAAGTTACCCTAATAGCGTGCGCTATGTAGCTCATCAAGTAGAGACGAAGGGTAAACATCGGAGTCAGAAAAGTCGCGCAGGTTCGAATCCTGATGGAATCTTTTTATTATTCGAAAAAAAACTAGCAAAAACTTATTAATTTATGTTGTGAAATAAACACTAGCAAAACGATAGATTTTTAATGTGTTTCTTTCTCGGCGGTTTTTATCTTATTAAACTAGTTTTCCAATAGGGCCTATAGCTGAACTTTCGTGGTTTTTAACATAAACACTAACATTACCACCGTAGCACCCTGTTGTCTCCTCGGCTTGACCTCCCCGGACTTTGGCCTGGCACCGGAACGGACAAGGCGGACATGGCTATTGCGGACTTGATTTGATATAGCGCCGGAGTTTAATCCGGTCTCCCTGACCGTCCTGATGTGGCTTTTGTGTGGCGATGAGAAATTTCGGGGATTTACATTTACATTTAACATAGGCCTGCCGTTGCGTGGTGAATGCAAACAAAGTTAATAAGTAGCCTTCGTGGCATCTAGGCTAACACGTGCACGTGCATTGCATTATATAGAACGATGGCATAAATATTTAACATCACGACAGGAACAAATGCATTCGCCTGGCAAGCTTGACAAAATATAACTTTAGAAACGTTTCTGGTTTTTCTTACAGATCGGATTTTGACCTGACTTGTCACTTCTGTAACAGATAAGCTTTATCAGGGCATTTCTTGAAGCACCCATTTAAAAATGCCTTGGGCATAAAAATACGTTAAAGTCACAAAATTAGTAGGCCCTATTCAAAAGTTATAGGCCTATTAATTTTACTATCAGGTATAGAAAAGGGTTGTCGAGCACGTTTTCCATTGTCAACGATTTAATTGTGGGTGCAGAAAATTCGTTTGGCACCTGGAAATCGGACTTGGACCTCTTTTGGACTACTCTCTGGAAACCTCCTCTGATTTGGTTTGGCCTTCTGGAAACCGGACTCGGACCTCTTTTGGACTACTCCCTGGAAACCCCCTCTGATCTGACGCAGCGCTCGTGAATAGGCTGGTGTCCTGCGCTTCGCCTTCGAGTGGCGCTTTAGAAGTTTGGAGATTACGATTACGATTACGATTAATTATCTACTTTGGAAACCCCCTCTGATGTGATGTAGTGCTTGTGAATAGGCTGGTGAATGGTCTTTGCTTGCTTACTTATTTAACCGAGAATAGTTCTGAGCGCCTAAAAATTCTTAATAGTGGAAATTAGTCATAGGTAACTAAGTAAAGATTTTGCGCAATATCATCAATGTAATTAAATGAAGGCTAGTTGTTGCAATATTTAATTTTTTCACGTACACATTTGCCAAGTGCAACGGACTATATTGGGTTTAAGCGCAGTGACAGTGTGACACATGCGCATAAATACGTGAGCGGTGCGGTTACCTCGTGGTCGTTATCAAATATAATGGCGGAGATTATTTGGTCTATCGGTAGCCGTGGAAAATATCGAGAAGCAAAACCAATATCGAGAACTTCTGAAGAATGAAGTAAGTAACCTTAATCGCAAATTTATATAATTTATTGCTGTATTTTATGTAAAGAAGACGTCGAACATGTACAATCGGGGTGCCTATGTACTATCTGGGTTGTTGGCGGTAAACTTGCGCTATGAGGGTCCCTATCGTTATTGTTTGACCCAAAGTCAAGGGACTATGTATTACGGTGTGACAAGAGGTCGCACCTTGACACTAGGGCGAACATGTACAATCGGTGTGCATATAATTATACTAGCTGGGTGGGTGTCTTTGCATCGTGAGGGTCGGTTAGGGCGTAGGGTTATTGTCAGTGTAGCACTGTAGCCTATGCATTTGTGGGCGATCATGAAGGTGCTTTGCAGTTAGTAATGGGAAGACAGTAATGAGGTGACTGGATGCTCTTAAAGAACTTCAGTTCAGTTTTCTACAAAATCTTCACCAGCGTTAAACTGTCACCGCTCAAGAGGTGCTGCACCCAGCCCTGTGCAAAAACGAATAAATTCTTCCACCCAGTTCCGTTGACAGGAAGCCCCAGGATGGAAGAGCATAAGTATAGTTGGGGAGACAAAAAGGGCTTGGAAATGTTGGTTCAGTGGTAGGCATTCCTTGAGTTCAGAGGAGTTTAAGTGGGTTTAGATGTTGGCTGCAAATGTCACATGGTGATCAACTTTTAACTCTTCTCTGAATAGAACACCAAGTAGTTTAATAAGTTTGACTCTTTAAACATTGTTGATAGGATCCGGAAGAGAAAAGAGTCTTGGACTCTGTGAAATATAATCTCTTTGGTCTTAGAAGAAAGATTAGGTGTCATTCTGTTCAAGGAGGTCCAATCCTTAATATTAGCAAATTGAGTTTCCAGGCTAAAAGGAGAGTTTTTGGGACGAGAAGGTTAGTATATCTGAAGACAACACAGAAGTCAGTTGTGTGCTCAACTGACCTTCTATGGGCCCATATTGGTTATGGGTAACTGAGCACTTTCATTTTTTCACTTGTTACCAGTCCCATTTCTGGACCAAGGATGAAGGTGAGGCTTATTATCCTTGTTAGGACACGAGGTGGTTAAACTGCAAACACATGGCTGTTATAGAGCATAGCTCATATTAAGCAATTAATAATAATAATAATATTATTATTATTATGAACACTATCATTATTATTATCTGAAACGCCATCTCAGACAGGACTCAACTGGTTGGTTCTTCCTTTCAAACGTTATTTGCTGTTTCTCTGCATAATTATAATTGTAATTCTTGATCTTGTAGCAACCACACTTGAACTTCCATTTGGTATAGCTAGACAACTCCTCTGATGCGATGCAGTGCTCGTGAATAAGCTGGTGCCCTTGAGCAGACAATGGAGGAATCTCAAGGTAGGCCACATCACTCGTTGTCTCTTGCTCTGATGTTTTCTCCTGCCCTATCACACACGTTTTGCTCATAGCTGCTTTACATCATGCTTTAAATCTGCTTTAATCACACCTTCACTTAAGAAACTTGACCTGGACATCAACAGCCTGTCTAACTTTTGATCCATCTCCTATCGCAATATAAAAGTTTTAAGGTTGTTAAACGCCTTTTCCTTATGTGGTTTAAAAACATTTCATCTCCTAACTTTAGTCCTTACCAGGGTCATTTCACATCAAATCAAGAAGTACAAATAAAAATTTGCCACCACTCCTTTGGATTTTTCTTAATTTTTGTATATAAACTACATGCAAAATAAAGAATTACAGTGAAACATTTAGCAGATTATCTCAACATTTGGCCAAGATATTAATTTTTGAAGTTGATAAGCAAAAAACGGATCGCAAGAAAACGGCGTGTTCCACCAAGTTTGGACTGTCATACCTTGGCTGGAAAATGAGCTACAGGCTGAAATTTTTTAATATAATCAGTTTGTTGTGCTCCTTCCAAGTATGCAAGAATCTGGGTGGTGCTGCCTTGTAGTATGTAATCTTTAAATTTGTAAATATTGTACAGAGACCAATTTTCACAGTTCCAGACATGCTTTGTTTTGTTAAAGGATTATAAACATGTATCTAGGCTGCATCGGCAGGGCATGGTTGCGAAAGTAGTTTTATGCTCCTGGTGCATAAGGGCGCTCAAGTCGTTCTCGTGAAAAGTGACTTTAATCTCTTATTTACACAGTGACAAGCCATCCGATTTTATGTTCATTATGTAATCATATTATAAGTAAACAAATCATTATTAAATAATTGATGTATTTCTTTTTTATAGCTATTGAAATGGAGTGTGCAGTTCACTTGTTGCCCTACATCCTGACTGCACTGCTTAGAAAAACAAAGAAGTTGCAGGACACATTTCATCCATATGCCTTTGGTAACAATAATTGTTTTGTTTTGTAAATTTTCAAGCGGTGGATAGTCATAATTTTTTCTTGCAATAAGGCTATGGTGTGCTAGAGATGTCAGTGAGTTGTCAATTCATTTGAATTCAAGGTAGTAGACGGGGCCCACCGACATGCACACTCTGGCCCAATATTCAAAAACCTCGGGCTGCTGAAAATTAAGCAGATAAGAGCCCTACAAATAGGGGATTTCCTCTATCGCTATAAATACGGATTGCTTCCAGCTTCATTTATGGGATATTTCACCATGGGGTCGCAGATTCACATACATAATACGAGGAGTGGTACAATGTATCGCTAGGGTGTGTCAATTTGAGGGGTTAAATTATGTTTTTTTGAATTCACAAACTACTAGTGATAAAATTGTGCCGTTTTGCATACTGAATCCAAATCTAGCTTCAGAAGCAGCTTAAAAGGAGCCATAGCTACTTCAATTTACAGTTCAAATTAGCTATAATTACATACTATTGATTTGAACATGCAATAGAACTCAACAAAATCTGTAACCACACAGTGTCATAGCAGATGTCATATGTGAGGTCAAATTAATGGAATTGTAGAAAATCAACCAAAAACATCATGTCCTGCTTGCTTCTTTTTCCGCCCATGAGCTCTCGACTGACCATTTGGCCTCTGATGTAGTGGTTCCTCCTCTCATGTCTGTACACATGAGCAGCAGCCTCAGTTGTCATTTTCACACACCTTTCCACAGACTGGGTGTATGATGGCCAGTCGGGAACCACTTATGACTCACTGTACCTTGTTTCTTAGAAACTTGAAAACTACTCTCTTTAGCCGTGGTTGGACTAGGAGCGCTCCTGAGTAGAGCAGCTTGAGGGGCGCTATATAAAAGCTCCTTAATAATAATAATAATTGGGTTGTCAACAAAAGCCTTGATCTCTGCTGTTGTTAGGGAGCAGGAGGCTCGGAGACTCCAGAGCTCAGGTCAATCAATTGCGAGAGTGTTGTCGCATCAGGGTTGATGGTTGGTGTTTTCCTGGGTCTCACACTGCTGTCTCCAAGCTGTGTCATCTCATCGCCTTCACCTCTGATCTTCAGTAGCTTCTCCACTGCATCTCTTCTTTCCTGTTCCTCATCACTGCACAACATTGCTTGCAGCACAGACTCGCTAAAACCATACCAAGCAGACCTCTTCACTGTAGGCATGAAAATCGTCTTCACCACATCACTTTGTTGTTTGAGCACTTTTAGCTGGAAAAGGAGTTGCCTGGGTCCTTGTGTCCAGTTGCTATTTATCTTTATATTGAACCAGTTCACTATATACACCCCAACACAGAACTCCACAATCATCCTCAAATTGTTCAGATTATTTCCTTTTAGATTATGCTTTGAGATCCAAATTCTCATGAACCTGAGAGTTGTTGTGAACCACTGCTGTGGGACACAGGTCCTATCTCCAACAGAATCAGATCCTTTGGCAAAACTCCTATCCTAACTGCAGTTAGAATCCTGTAGCCATAGCTTTGATCTGTGCTTAAGTACTTCATCGCTGAGCTGAGGGAGAGCAGGACCAACACAGTCTTTTGCAAAATCAGGATTGATGTCTAGCTCAGTTACAGAATCCAACATTTTTCCTAAGGAACCTGACCACTTCTTGCTTACTGTCTTGCCATCTAAAGCAGTCACTAGGTGCCTCAGTGGCAGTTCTCAGTACAACTCTTGATCTCAAACTTGCAGATAAGTATGTCCATCAGTCTGTCGAGCTTTTCCATAAACCTATCTTTCTCCTCCGGCTTTGCTCTGCCTGAAAACACCTTGTTTGCTCGCTCCCACATGGCTTTTTCGAAATTTTATTTGATTCTAACATGGCTATTTATAACAGGCGGAGTAAATTTTGAATTTGCTCAGCACCATTTAGCAGTATGCCAGTCATCAGGTCAGTGACAAGTTGGTCGTAGCTGTAATTCCGTCTGTCTTGGTCACTGATCTCTCTCAGGGTAGTCAGGTACAATCCAGATCTGATGAGAAAACCCTGACAGTTGGTAATTCAGCTGTAGGAAGTTGTTTACCTGACCCCACTAAGTGATGTAAATGAGTCCAGGCTAGCAGTCTTGTTTTTACATGGGACATTCTGACTATCTAACAGTGAATATACACATATTATGCTAAAAAAGTGGCTACATTATAACATGCATTATTATAACTATGTTGCACACAGTGCAAGATAAATTGATAATTCAGGAGTAAACGACATCATACAATACATTACACGATGTCTAACACACACAAAAACATATCGAACTTCTCAGAGCATTTTAAAATATTTAGCAAGCCCCGTATGAAAGCAGTTTATTTACGCGTTTTCCACGATAAATTTGAGGGTTAATTGAAGTAGGTAAATCCCATTTAAAACAAAATTTACACCCATACGTGGATTTTGCACATGAAATTGCACACGTTTATCCTTAGTGCCTTTTTAAATATTTTCCTTTCAAAAATTGGCACACCCTAACATATCGCCCTGCTAGAGCTCGTACAAATACATGGGAGTTCAGTATTAAAGCATCGGGATCACTAATTTGGAATACTATACCTTTAGAAATATTCGCTCCTCGTCGAATTGCCATGAATTCAAAATAAGGCTAAAAGCGTACTTGATGAATGGTTGACCTTTTCGCTGCAAAAAACAGGCCTCCCTTCAGGCGTCTGGTTGGCCGGGCGGGGTGTGCGCATCAGGGCTCGGGGACAGAGTCCCTTAGTTAAGAATATTAGTTAAGAATATTAGTTAAGAAAGTTGCTTAAAAAGAACTAAGTAACCTCCCAGAAGATTAATAGCATTACTGATTATACGCTATGGATTTAGGGAGAAAATTATGTAACCAGTCATATTACTATAACTGTGTAATTTGCTCATGGTGTCACCCCCTTAGCGGGATTGTATCCCTGTGAGGCCACCAATTGGAGCCATTAACTAGCGTATCCTTGAATGTAATCTGTACTCTAAACTAATTTGTTATTATTTCTGTTGTCGGCTGCAGTAAAGATTTTTGATTCA
Source organism: Allolobophora icterica (assembly GCA_963556255.1). Lineage (NCBI taxonomy): Eukaryota > Metazoa > Annelida > Clitellata > Crassiclitellata > Lumbricidae > Allolobophora > Allolobophora icterica. The sequence continues at coordinate 41,874,342 of OY744617.1, read as the reverse complement.
TTGATTGATTTATTGGGAAAGTTAAAAGCTTTTACCAGCTATTATTTAGCGACATGTACAAGTAAACCATTTGTGTAATTGTAATCGAGAATTTATATAGCGCCACTCATAATCAGAGGCACTTTTCCGACCCGGGTCAGTGTCTTCACTGACAAAGAAATGTTTTCAAGCGCTTGCGGAACTGGACAGGAGAGAGAGAGAGAGAGAGAGAGAGAGAGAGAGAGAGAGAGAGAGAGAGAGAGAGAGAGAGAGAGAGAGAGAGAGAGAGAGAGAGAGAGAGAGAGAGAGAGAGAGAGAGAGAGAGAGAGAGAGAGAGAGAGGAGGATAAGTCTAATGGCCTGAGGCAATCGGTTCCAGCTGGAAGGGCCAACAACCGAAAAGCTACGAGACTGAGCCGCAGCAGTGCACATCCGAGGAACAACCAAGTGGCCACGGGCAGATGACCAGAGAGATGGCTGTTACAGAGCAATTATTATTTTTGTTGTTATTATTATGCAGAACGCTATCTTTGTTATTGTTGTCTAAAGCGCCATCTCAGCAGAACTCAGACAGCGGTGGCAATGTCCTGCAGATGGCGTGCCCCCATTATAGAGCCACTGCAACTGGTTGGTTCTTCCTTTCAAACGTTATTTGCTGTTTCTCTATGTGTAATTACAATTATAATTCTCTTTGGTCTTCTAGCAACCGCACTTGAACCTCTACTTGGCATCTCTGGACAACTCCTCTGATGCGATGCAGCGCTCGTGAATAAGCTGGTGTATTGAGCTGGCAATGGATGAATCTCAAGGTAGGCTACATCGATTATGTCTGGTTGCCCAGTATGGGTGGTCGATATTCTGGTAGACTAAACTAGCGCTGCAGTATGTTGGAATGGCAGTATGTCTAAGTCATTGCATTTAGGAGTGGTGTAAGGCAGGGGCGTTCTCTATCACCTTAATTGTTTAACATGCTTGTTAATAAAATTATTGTGGAGTTGAGAGCAGCTGGTCTGGGTTGTTGTATTAACAAATCCTGGTTGGGATGCATCATGTATGCAGATGATATTATTTTGCTATCTGCATCGGTAGTTGGCCTTCAGGCTTACTAGATAAATGTGGTGTTTTTAGTAGTCAGTTAGGCCTAACATTTAATAGTTTTAAGATAGATGGCTCAGTATTAGTGAGGTTTTCCCAGTTTCAGCTCACTAAATTAAACACTTGCTGGTATAATGTGTATCGTAAACTGTTTGGTTTTCATACATGGAATCAGTACTAGAATTTATTGTAGGGCTGGGCAGTTTGGACTTTAAATCTATGAGAGTTATTGCCTTGTTTAAACTACTTAAAAACTGCTAACTGCTGGTGATGGTACACTCAACGTGCTGTCGTTGACATTCAGTTATGGACACAAGTTTAATTATCTGGTTAATGGTCTTGGTGTGTCCGTAAAGGACAACATGTCTTATGTCAATCGCAGGTTTTAACACTTACACCTCCGGGGAGCGTTAGCTTGAGTTGGTGTTTTTGTATATATTTTCTGTTTTTATATTTTTTTTTCGTTTTGTGTTTTATAATGTTTCTGCTTTGAGCTAAATAAAGTATAGATACTGTATCTATGTCTAACCAAAACGTAAGAGACGCACCTATCTAGACCAAAAACTAAGCGAGAGAGTTTGTTGTAGGTGAAAGCAAAAGCAAAGACGGACAACGAACTGGCCGGAGAACAAAGGTAGACGAAATTGCACCAGAAACCACAAAGACGGAGGAAGGATGCCAGAAATAATCGAGGATAGCGAAGAACCCGAAGGAAAAGAAGACCATTGACATCCAGGGGACGTGGAGAAGGGATGGATTTAGCCAGTGCCTCACCAAATTTTCTAAGCACAAAATGAACTGTTGTGAAAAATGTGAATAGGGAACATGGACAACTCGTACTTAAAATCCAAACTTGTTACGAACTGTTACTCTTGTCTCTGTATATCTGGTAATATATTGCACTAATAAAAACCATTTCAAATACAATGCATTATCAATAATTGATAAGAAATAGTTCTCAGAGAATAGTTATTATGGATAAATTTATGACATAGAGTATCAAGCTGAAGATTGCATTTGTAAATTTATCACTGAAAAATCTCAGGGTTCCAGCTATAGAATCCTACAAGTGTCCATGGAGGTAACACTGAAGGTTCCATATAGTAACCTGGATAGCGGACTTTCAAAGTATTATGAGCCTGCAGTAGTAACATAGCTTACTTTCAAAGTATCCTCGGCTGGCCAAGTAGTATCCCAGTCCAGGTTACTATATGGTATAGCTTAAACCATCCGCCTAGTGGACAACCCAAAGTCAGCTTCAGCTTGTTAGATAGTAACCTAAGCATCTTACTTTCAAAGTTTCATGAGCTTGCTAAGTAGTAACATAAGACAGCTTACTCTCAAAGTATCATTAGCAACCAAATAGTAACATAAGACGGCTTACTCTCGAAGTATCATTAGCAACCAAATAGTAACATAAGACAGCTTACTCTCAAAGTATCATTAGTAACCAAATAGTAACCATAAACAGCTAACTTTTGAAGTAACCTCCGCTTACCAAATAGTAACCGTAGAAAGCTTACTTCAATAGTAACCTGTCCAGGTTACTATATGGCATAGTTTAAACCAACCGCCTGGTGGACAAGCTCTAGTAACCTTAAGGTTACTATAAGACAAGGTCCGGGTTTAGAGTGTAGGCGACAGAAAGTGAACAGAAATTTGTTAGGCGCTGTTCCTTAATAAGTAAGTTAGTATTTTCTTTACTTTAACCAGTTGACAAAACGCACTCTGGTGTACGTTACATGTAAATTTGTGGCCTGCAAGTTCTTTGCAGGTTCTCAAATAAAAATGTTCGCAAAAAATAATACAGTAATATAACTGTCTTCCAGTTAAAAGCTCGATTTAAAATTTAAAATTTCATAACATTGCCCTACACAATTGCCCTACACAATTGTCTTAATTTTTTTTCTTGAACACATTAGCAAATATACGCTTAAGCATGCGCATGATACCGATCTAGCAGACATTTTTCTGAAAATTACGTATGTGCCGTCGATTGGCTGCTCCAGAGGGGATCGCGTGAACTATGGAAAGAGGTGGGCAGACTGAGAGGGAATCGACGGGGAATTTCACTCCGGAATGTGATTTAAATGCATCTACACTACACTAAATCAGTTGGCCTACTTTAGACAAATTTCATAGGATGATCAATATTTAAGCCCACTAATCAAGACAACGGTCGTGGATAGCAGAGATAAAGAAGTTAATGAAATGACTGCCTTTAAGATGCTATCTACATTCTACAATTGGACGCACTGCAGTGGGACCTGATGGAATACCCTCTTGGTTCCTGGTGACAAACACATCAGTGTTAGCAGAACCGATCGCTAATCTGTTCAATATATCTTTATCCACATCCTATGTACCACCTCAATGGAGAACAAGCATTATAACTCCAGTGCCAAAGGTTACTCGCCCGACTAAGCCAGTAGACTTTCGCCCCATCTCGGTCCCCATTTTGTGTAGACTACTTGAAAAATTCATTGTACGCCGCTTTTTCCATCCTGTTCTACTTGATCCACAGTTAAATAAAGACTTTACTGACCAATATGCCTTTAGACCGACAGGGTTCACTGTAACTGCAGCAATTACTGCGCTCACCATAAGCCGTCAAGAGTTGTTTGTGGATGAAATATAGGGTGACACGAAAGTTCGTTCACCGTTTTAAAAATGCGTTGTCTCAGTAACGGCTGCATATTTCTTTATAATATTTTGTCAGTACATACATAAGTCAAAGGAAAGATATTGGTAAGAATTTGATTATGATCCGGTCCGTGGTTGCCATTATTTATAAGAAAATGTAAAGACCACCAGTTTTTGCGGAAAAAACTGCGTTCATCAAATTAACACAGTAAAGGAAATGTGTAGCCTCGTACACAATAAGACACTGTTGTTACCTAGGACATACAGACGTAGGCTATTAGCGTACAGTATCTCCTTTCTGCTTAATGACAGCACTGACTCTATCCGGCATATACTGGATCAGCGTCTGAAGTGTCCTAAGACTCCTAACTGCTATCGATCTCCACGCTCCTGAGCCAAAAAACGTTGATCAGCTCAAACGTCGCCTCCAACGAGCGTGGAGATCGATAGCAGTTAGGAGTCTTAGGACACTTCAGACGCTGATCCAGTATATGCCGGATAGAGTCAGTGCTGTCATTAAGCAACGATTAATCGTCAATCAGTGGCATCTGCATCTGAAAACTGCTTCGTGCTGAAAGTGTATTAGTCGTGAAAGAGAACACATCGTTTTCATATGCTTTATTATTTTTATTTTAGGATGCTTGCAAGAAAGAAATATAAGTTAGATTAGCATACATATTCCCATGAATACAGCAACAATCGATCGAGGCTCATTCAATGTCTCGTTAAGCTGCAATCACTCAACACGCAATCACCAACAGTATCACGTTTAGGAGTCTTCCACACAGCGACAATGTTCATTCAAAGTCTCGTTGAACTCGACAAGAATTCACATACAGCATCACTTGTAACAGAGAGACAATATTCATTCAAAGTCTTGTTGAGCTCAATACGTAATCACTCACGGTATAACGTGTAACTGGCAATATAATCATTATGAAAAACAGAATAGTGTACCTCTTCGTCACTTATTCGCAGTACAGTCCTCAAAACTGCGACGCCTTGGAACCCGCAACTAACAATACGACGGCTTGGCAGGCAGGAGATATTGTTAAACACAGTACCGGTATACAACTCCACGACAATGTTAGGAAAGACTTGGTAACCATTTTCCACAGGAATAAAAACGTATATATATTCTGGGAATCACAACTTTAATCTATTACCAAAATTAAGTCGCGTAAATACTGGAAACATTGAAGGTAACATTTTGGCTAACAAACCATAAGCTGCTGCGCGGAAGTCGTCGTAGTTCTCGTCGGATAAGCAATACCTGTATACAACGTAGTCATAAACTGCCGAATAACTTTCAAAACAGCATCCCAGAAATCTGGACTAAACACAAGAAACTCGAATATATTTCCTTCGGCTTAAACCAGTCATCCATCTATTCTGTAATAATAACTGTAATCTGACATTTATAAAGCGCCACTTCGAGACGAAACTCATCAGTGGCGCTCCCGACCAGAACCAGTGAGCAAGAAACAGATCGGCAACCACACGCCGAAGCGCATACAATCATAAACAATGTAGGCCTACACATCAGACTTTTACTCTATAGTTCGTAATCTGTAAGAAACACAATGTGAACGCATATTCGTGAAGTAATAGGCTACACTGTAGACTGTAGGAACAAGCAGAAAAAAGCACAAATAAATTGGTAGTGTAAAATGTTAGTCCCAGGTGTAAACCTTCACTCAGTATTCGCAACTTTCAGAAACCGTTATCGACCAACCAAATCCTATATAGACTCTGGCAGAAAGTGAATGGAGACTTTGTTCTGGATAAACTGCAGAAATGATATCACATCACAAATGACACAAAACGGAACGTTGCAAACTCAATACAAAGCAGACAAAACTAAGTTACGTTGACCTTGTGACCACAGAGAGAAATTGCAGAAAAGGCAATTTTGACATCGCAACAATATAGTCACTGTAATTGCAGCACATAACCGCTAGCGTGTTGAATATGCTCAAATAAGCAGATTTTTTAATATGTATATGTATATGTATATATATGTATATATATATATATATGTATATATATATATATGTATATATATATATATATTTCAATGGTACAGAAACGTGGAGCTACCTAACGCGTCACTTAATTCAAGAGTACGTAAAAACACCTTAGTACTGTTAAAGTTGAACAGTTGAATTTAATTCGCATGGATATCGATGTTAAAACAAAAACCGATGGAAGTTCAAAGTCCTAATGATAGAAGTACCGTATGTATACTTATTCGAGTCTGAAACAATAGATCGTGACATGTCGGACGAGAAGGAAATCGCAAAATTAGTGTCCTTCACAAACACCTGGAATGGTAGATTATCACATCGTAGGCAACAGTAAGGATCGAGACTGGAACCCGTACACTTGGTCTTACAAGGCGAGTGCTCCAACCAGTCGGCTACCGTGTCCCGTGTTTTTGTCAGGATGGATAACCGAGTGAATGCAGCGAGATAAACTGGCAGTAAGAAAGAGAGACTAACCATAATATCTAAACACAGCTGGCGAGGAGTTCAAACGATACAATTCAGTGCATTTCAAAGCTTAGGCTGAAACGTTCAGCTACCAGTGAAACCAAATTCACTCATTAACGTTATCCTTGTTGTAAAACCGTAACATCAACATTAGCAAGAACTTGTTAATGTTATTCTGGTTGTCAAAATATTAACAACAAACAATCACAAAAACATTTCAGTCACATCGACAACCATAACAAAACAGCCAAGACAACCATAATCAAAACTGACAACGAAAAGCAACAACCACCACAAAACAACAATGACCAAAACAACAAGAGTAACAGACAACACCACCACCAACACTTCAACAACAAAAGCAACATAAACAAAACAAAAGCAACACTAACCGAAACAAAAACAGGAAGAAAACAAGACCAACACAACAGGAACAGCAAAAAACAGCAAAAACAGCAAACATACAGCAAAAAGCACATGCAAAACTCAAGCCGACCACACCCGAAACCGCAAAATCTACCATCTGACTAATAGAAAACTATACAACACTCTACAAGTCATCAAAAAATCTACAGGTCACAAACTACGAGAAGTTCTCCCACCAACAGCACGACCCGGCTGTCAAAGGCATCGACAACTTTCAAAAACCTCGACGATATATATCACAGCTGCGATATTAGATAGGGCCAGACCAGTCACGGTTGAAAAATCACGTCACGGACGAATAACCACAACGGAAAAGTCAATCACTCAATGATACTGGCTGGCAAGTCATGCGTGGACGTATTTCGTAAATTTATACAGCGCCGCTCTCTGTTCACAAGGCACCAATCGATGGCGCTAAGCTTGTGCGCTTTGAGGGACATGCTCAAGTTCCACAAGTGCCGACAATTTCCAGATACAAGGCTCGAATTGACGCAAAGTTTCAAGGGAAGCGCTCAGCTAATGTAACAGCCTGTTGCAGGCCCGGTTCGTTCATATGGGCAACTGGGCAGCCGCCCAGGGCCGCCGATTTTTAGGGACCGCCAATTTTCCATTTTTCAAAAATTATTTAATTATTATTCGTAAAAAGAGGTGAATGACTAAAAAAAAGTCATCAACTTTTTTGTGCTTAGGGCCGCCGGTTTGCCCAGGGCCGCCAAATGTCTTGAGCCGGGCCTGGCCTGTTGCACAGCATAGGCGTCAAGGAGCATCGGACAGTTCTTAATATATAGGATGGGCCATAACCAGAAATGTAAATGGTCAAGTTTTTATATTAGCGACCGTATGCCTCAACCCTGTTCGTTTCTCAATGAATTGATCGGGTGAGATCCTTCATCACCGCTGTTCGTATGAATGGGTGCCACGCCATTTAAGGTCCCCCGTGTATGGACCATGCTAGTGCGACCGTATGGCCTCGACCCTGCTCATTTTTCAACGAAATAGTTGGGAGAGATCCTTCAACACCGTTGCCTTTCTAAATGGGTGCCACGCCATTCAAGGTCCTCGTGCTAGCCTAGTCGGATATTTAAATCTCTGAAATAATCCACCATCGGGAGGCAAATGGCACCCGATGGTTGTCTTCCTAAAATTTAACAATCCGATGAGCATTGAGCAACGTAAGGTTTTTGTGCGTGGCTCAGACATCAAGAATAGATTGAAACAAACAGTGCATTTTCCATGAAATCTCTTAAATAAAACGCAAATAATGAGACAATTAATGATCAAAGAAACCGTCTTCAATATAGGCCTAATTCGGAATTGTCAACCAGATGTTAAATAACGTTCAGCAACAACCCTAGAAAAAAGCCGATACAATCTGTTCACGTTTCATGTAAGATTACTATCACAGATGACGTAAAGTGTTCTACATTCTACAACCAATCACACATAGCAACCAGGTTTCATCATCGAATAGGACGTCGCTAGGTGACGTCATTGGCCGTTGCTATGACTACCGGTCTACGTTTGTGACACGTCAACAGATTCGTAGGAAAATAATGACGTAATATAATGACTTCTATAGCGCAGTTATCGTAATGTCAACGTAATGTTGTAATGCTGAATCGTAACCCGATGCAGAAGCAAGGTCGTGTAAATCATGAAGTGCAATTATTTCTACTTCTACGGAGACGTCAGAGAAGTGTTTTACACCAGGGAGCTGTGTCCCAATCTCAAGTGACCTGGGTCGCCGATCGTTGCGCTGTGCGGCCCCTCTCAAGGGAGGAGGATCGAACCCATACTCTCCGCGTCGACTAACAAAACCGTAAAATTGTAAATTATTTTGGAACACTGAAGGAAATTGTTGTTGGTCCTTACTGAAATTGAGCGTTTGACGGGTTTTGTACGTAAACAGTGAATAGATGTCAATAGGGTGCAAGTCTTAGGGTGGGACTTTCTCAGTCCGCGCTTGTTCCATCTCCCATTGCAAATACACATAATGGTCATAATTATGCGTATTTCTGTCTGTCTGCATTCGTCTGTCTATCTATCTATGCCTGACATTGCCTGTCTGTCTGTTTACCTCTGTTCGTCTGCCATCTATCTCTTTTTTGGTGTTTCTTTAAAGTGTGGGGCCCTCGATCCCCACCCCCACCCCCCGATCGCCGACCCTGTCAGTCTACCTCTCTCTTCTACCTGTTCGTCTTTCGACCTATCTGTCTGCCTCTATTCTGTCTATCTTTGTTAATCTCTCTCTGTTAGTCTGTCTAGCAGTATCTGTCCGTCTACCTCTGTCTGGCCACCTCTGTCTGTCTGGCCACCTCCGTTCGTCTGTCTAGCTATCTCTGTCTGTCTGTCTTGTAATAATACTACCTCCTCATATTCCAAATACTTCTGATGAACAAAAACCTGGGCAGCCATAAAAACAGCCAACTGCTCAAAACGAAAGAGAACTTCACAACACTAAATCTGAAGGACATACAAACAACACAAATCTTTACTGGCAAAACCGCTCGATACATCAGAAAGCGCATTCAACTGGAATTTCCTAGGCACCACACAACTCCACAGAAAAACAGAATCATATATCGAAACAACTCTTAAAATTCACAGCAGTTGTTACTGACAACACGAAAAATTGATTTCTCTTTAAACTCTGATTGCAGACTCAAATAATCTGATCTCATCATTGAAACACAACTTCTTTGTCAAGCGTGACTGTGAAACTTGAAATTAATTTGAACCAAGATGGTACCTTTTTAAGAAAACTAAGTACGCACAGTGTCTCCCCTCGGAGAAGTGAAGAATTTACGTCTAACTTCGAAACATAACATTACATCTCCAGTCTGTAACAGCGGTTATGAATTATGAGCAACATCGTACATGTTTCGCGTTGCATTGGAAACTCATATGCTCATTTAAACAGTTAAGAATTACGAGTTACATCTATAATAATAATAATGATAATAATAATAATAATAATAATAATAATAATAATAATAATAATAATAATAATAATAATAATAATAATAAGACGAGTTATATAGCGCCGTAGCTAAAGAGGCCAAAGAATAGGGCACTAAATCTAATTATTATTATTATGTCTATGCATTTATTAAGCGCAACTATCAAATGCCCAAGCATCAATCGATGGTGCTGAGCAATTGTGAGTGAAGGACTTGCTCAAGGTCCCTACACATTAAATGTCTCAGGGTAGGAGGATCGAACCTGTACTCTCCGCATTACAAGGCGAGCACTCGAACCAATCAGCTACCATGTCCCAGGTTCCGATGAACAGGGCAGTTTATCTTGGCTTGTCTTCCTTCGTTTCTTTCAATGCCGATGGAAAAGGCCAAAGAATAAAGGCCACATGGCTAAGGCCACATGGTTAAGGCATGGCAAAGGCCAGAGAAGAAAAGCCAAAGCGTAGAAGTCAAATGGAAAAGGCCACAGGGCTAAGGCCGAACTGTTAATACCAAACGTGTAACAGCCAGAGTGAAGGCCAAAACCCAAAGCAACAGCACCAACTGGAAAAGGCCAAATCCAAAAAGCCAAAAGGTTAAGGCCAAGGGATAAAAGCCAAAGCACAAAGCCATTTACAGCCAAATCCACCTCTGATCACACAGGTAACCATTTTCTCTTCACACATGAAAGCTAGGCCTTGCAATAGTAATATAAATACATGTATCTAGATATACGCAAGCATACACACATATACATATATATACCACAGAAGGTGCGCATATATATTCACCTACCTACATATATACTTATATACCTATACATATATATATTATATACCTATATACCTTATATGTATATAGTATACGTAGTACATATGCATACAAATATATATTCTACACAAATGCATTAACTGGCTTTGCTTAGCAATGCGCTTGCGTTTAACGTGTCATATTTATTAGCACCAAATTAAATGATTGTAGCATCAGCTAATGGTCATGTTAAGCAACTCACACACACACACACACACACCCACAGGCTCTAACACCACATGAACAGGATAATTTCTATGGTTGATTCACAAGGAAGCAATGAATATTTATGAAGTACATGAATATTAATCAGCATATAAATTACTATTCATGACTAAGGGATACTGACTAATGAAACTTATATGTTGCCCGATATGTCTCGTCATCAGATTCACGAGAAAATGGCAAATCAAATCGGAATAATAGGTTGCAAAATTTTAATAGATTCTGTTAATAGATTCCACAAACAGATCAAGTGATTCTTAAACCCAAACAAACAGAACACTTTAAAATGCAATGATTTTGAGAAACAGGGTAGAACGGAACAACGTGCAATGGAACAAACGATGATTTCACAGACTGGTAATGTGAGAAACCTTATCCTACGACTTTCAGCAGTGGTCGCTAACATGCGTGCCACAAAAACCAGTCAACAGACAAAACCCGAGAAAGCCAGTCAACAGACAAACCCAAGAACGCCAGTCAACATACAAAACTCGAGAAAACCAGTCAACAGACAAAACCCGAACAGTTCAAGGACAACATCTTCAACAAGTCGACAAAGCAAATCGGGCGAAAAAACACAAGATCATTTTCCTACGCGGCGTTCACATTAAGACGACTCGAGCACGCGATCGTCGTAGCCTTCGATCATGCATCGGATGTGATTGAGTTTCTTCTTGAGACGATCGAGCGCTGAGCGCTGAGACATGTACTCGCGGTCGTTTTTCAGTTTAAGGTAACTGATGTAGATTTCGTCCTGGACAGCCTGTGAAATGGAGAGACAGACATCTTTACGAACTGAAAAGTCTCGGCTAAAAAACATCCCTTACTGGAACTGTTTTCTAAACACGCTATTTTTTCCTTTGTCTCAGGGATTTCGCTCTTGGTTTCCTCTGGACTCGTTGCGGATTTTAGCATCCACCTCTGACTTTGCTTAGCAACTAACATCTACTGACAATAATAATAATAATTTTAATTGATATTGAAGTCCTTGATGGATCCTGCGTACTTTGGGGCAAAACAATATATAAAATAATAATAGCAATAATTTTACGCATTTTAGCATTCACCTGTCTTTTCTTAGTAGTGACCATCTATTGATAATGATAATAATATGAAATGTGAAACACAGGACGCCTGATTTCTCGAAGATCAATCTTTACCTTACTCCTAACATAATTTTTTGTTCCTGAGTGATCATTTCAACATTGGGCAATAATAATAATAATGACGATAATGATAAAATAATAACAGGACCAATTATATAGCACTGTTGCACAGCTGAGCATGCAGAAGAGAGCACTGTAAACGAGTTCAAGAGATTAACAACAGAGATAGTTTCACAAGATAGTTTACAAACCTCAATTTCTGAGGGACTAGCTGCTTTGAGCTTTCGCTCCAACTTGCTGAATACTTTGATGTACGCATTGATTAGGCCGTACATCCAGTTGTACTCCCGGGATCCGGCTTCGAACTCCGCCCGGTACAGTTCCCGCTGGTCCTTGTCAATAATCGGACCATAAGCACTGAAAGGTAACATTCAGAGATAAACGATGAAACAAACATCAAGACAAATAAACGATGCAGCAACAGAGAATAGAGAAATACTTAGACAGGAAAGCAACAGGTGTTTAGAATGAGAATGGGAAAATAATTCTACGTTATGAATACAATACATTTATTAAACGTCATTATCTAATGACCGAGCATCAATCGATGGCATTGACAGTTGTGGTTGTAGGACTTCCTCCATCTATGGGGGGGGGACCGTAAAGTAATGGATAACACACTGGCGTGAAGTGCAGAAGGTACCAGGATCGAATCCCGTAGTCCTCCATAAGGTTTACTCAGCCTTCTACTCGCTAGATGGCGGCGGTAGTTAAGTGAGTGTTAGGCCGTGATTGGCGCCCTGCGTGGCTGCCGTTAAAAACAGTTGTATTCGACTCCTGTAAACCTGTTATCATGTGCTCCTACTGTATACATGTATGTTAGGCGCCCTGCGTGGCTGCCGTTTCTACTATATGTATGTTCACTGTACAGCGCAGTGCGGTGAGCAGGCGCATAATTAAAGAAAAGATATTATTATTATTATTATTATTATTATTATTATTATCTCCCTGCACAGTCAACTTCATGATAAAGGAGGAAAAATCAATACTTAAAGAGAAAATGGGAAAATTCTCATCTTCCCACCGACAGTGTACAGTGAGTGTTCTCATTAAAGCCGAGTTGGATAGGGGGCACGGCACAGAAATCTCGAACCAAATTTCTGCCCCAGCGGGGATTTGAACCCCTCTCAATTACAGTCTATCATGCTAACCACTACACTATCGATCACTCTCAATGAATAAATACAAAAAGTCAAAACAATGATAAAACACTAAAAAATGTAAATACATTGAAAATTCAGAAACGGCTAATAATGTAAATTCCCAGACAGAAATTGAATAACAACCTGTGTACTAGAACGATATCGACAAATGGCCTTACCTGGCTAAATTTTCCAATTCCTCGTTGTTGACGAATCCGTCGAGAGGATATTCGACAGCTGTCAGCAGAAATAAATTTCAAACAATAATAAATTTTATCTCAAAAGCAGTACAGAACTGAAGAAAGCATCAAGCCACTTTAAAATAATATCGTAAAAAAATCACAGCACGACGCTCCACAATTACATTCGATCGCAAAGTCATATGATAGTATCATAAGATACGTTTTGAGTTGTGCTTAGCCACAGTTTAGACCTCGATTTCCGAGGGAAAACAATGGAAAACACTATAAAAATGCCAAAACAATGAACAAATACTAAAACAAATGCCAAAAACAAATGCCAAAAAACAATGGGTCGCTTTGAGCTTTTGTGCTAACTTAAAAAATAATTTCAAGTATTGCGAATAGGTTCCAGTAGTAAGTGCGCTTGCTTCAATGCAAACAGACACTGCAACTGCTTTTCATTCGAATCGACTGCAAGTGTTCTGATTTGAATCAACTGTTAAATCAATTCGACTGTTACATTTCAGATTTGATTTGACTAAATGTTCTGATATGACTAGATGCAAGCGTTCCGATTCAATTCAACTCTATTTTGATTTAGAGTCGAGCAAGAGTCCTGAATCAACCAAAACTGCAGCACAAGCTTCTACTTTCCATGTCTCATTTTGCAAGTGGTTGAAGACCATTCTGTTCAATCGTGGTCATGTTTGGTCAGTTCAAGAGCACCTCTGACGACTTGAAAAGGTGCTATAGAAATAAGCACTTAAAAATACAAATAACAAATGTTCAGATTCAATTCATCAGTAAACTTTCAGATATGAATTGATTTGACTTAAAATGTTTGAATACAATTCTAACAGACTCCATAAGAAGCTTCTACTTTTGTAGTAGTGGATCAGAGCACTTACCTATGCTCGTCACCACTGAAGCCTGAGAAGCATCAACGGGGACAGGCTGAGAAACAGGTACAGCAACAGGAGGCTGAGGAGGAGAGACGTTGGCCGTAGGAGTCATCGTGCGAGGAGATGACAAAGCGATGGTGTCCTGCGTTGAGGGTTTCTGCGGATGAGCGATTCGCTGCTTCTTTGGAGCAACACAGTATTCCTCCGAAGTTGTACGTTTCTATTAAAACATATCACATCGAGATTAACAAAACAGAATGAACCAAGATATATCGACCTAGTAGCAATGCCACTTACCACATATTGTTATATATAGTTATGATGATGAATACGACGATTTCTACAGCACCATAACACGACACATGCCGTCACAAGGGCGCTTGGACAGGTTCAACATGGCCCATAAGCCAGCTTGAAGTAGTGTCTTGAGTCTGATCTTAAATGACTCCAGTGAAGTTGCAGAACGTTATCAGTGAACATCAGATTATTAGACCAAACACTGTTCAATAATTCTGCGCCAATGCAGAACCTTTTGGAACACGGTTATCTCATGTTGCGATTGAAAAACTGCTATCATTACTATTATCATTATTATCATTAAAACTATTATTATTACTATAATTATTACTATTATTAATTATAAAATAACTAATTATTATTATAACTATCATTATTATAACTATAACTCTTATTATTATAACTACTATCATTATTAATATTATTATTACGCATTTATTACACAATCTAATGACCAACCATCAATCGATGGCACTGAATCATTGTGATTGAAGGACTTACTGAACGTCCCTACACAGTAGTGGTCTTTGGGGAGGCTTGAACCCCTACTCCCTGCATTCCAAGGCGAGAGCCCTAACCATACTACCATGTCCCGCAACAGTCAGATATTTGTTGTTCAACACCTAAGAGATGTTCTTAAAAGAACTAAATGAATATTCATACATAAATGCATCCCAGCAGATGCATTTTAAGACACAGGTGGTAACAGCGAGTGCATTCACCTGTGCTTGACTAGCGCTTGAGGAAGATGCATGACTGCTGTGACTGCTACTACTCGACGTGGAACACGGCGAGATCGATCGATGCCGAAGCTCCTCCAGTTTCCTGCAAAACAAACACACAGAATATGAGAGAAACTGTTCAACAATGTCAGCAATGTAAGCACTAATCGTAATCTCCAAACCTCCGACGGCCAAGCATAGGGCACCAGCTATTAACGATATTAATAACTGTCGACACCAGTTGCTGCCTCCAAGGAATGGAACAGCCAGGGGTGTCTACACCATAGAAACCGTGGAGCAAATGCTCCATCCAAGAAATAGGGGATAGATCTGTCAGTGTGTGTGCCACCATTTTGGGGGGGAGGAAGGAGAAGGGGGGGAAGGAGGGAAGGGGAAGTTGCTCCAATGACTTAGGGGGATAGACACCCCTGGGAACAGCCTACCAATGTCTGTTTGATGCTTGAAATCTATCTCTTCCTTCAACACTTTAACGACAAGGGAGTACTAAAATATATGGAAACTAATCCCTCTCATCATTAAAGGGCTAAGAAGCACCTCAAACTCACTACTTCTCACTGGCTTTTAAACATCTGGATATCTAACTGCTCTTCACCTGGTGACTGGCTAACCATCCATCATAGTAACATTTCTGTGTTAATTTGTATGCGTTTAAAATGTGTGTATAATGCTGGGATATTATTATTATATGTCATTATCATTAATAAAAAGCAGAATAAAAACTATTACTGCCACTGTGCTTACTTTTTGATCACATCGCGTGTTTCCTCATCGTAGAATGGCCAGTCTTCCTTCACCTCGTCATAAGAGGTCGGTTTCAGCGAGTACGAACTCTCACGTCGATTGTAAATCGCCACACTGCCAAGAACAGCTATCCAAGGCAGTCTGTCTCTATCACTTGGACCATCTGTAAAATTGAATGAAGTCATTAATATTAATAATTATAATAATAATCTTTTTCTTTATTAATTCAAACCGACAAACGCAGTAAGATTACACTGAGACACGACAGTACAATTATCAATATCTTAACTAAACACACGTTATGGCAGCCATACTAGGCCCCCGCCCGAGGGGGTTGCGGGAATCGAACCTCGTACTGCTACTCTCCTGCTGCTCTCATGGCCGTGAGTGTTACCATAACTCTATCCCCCTCCCAATAGTAATAAGTAACTAACAACAACAGTAATAATAATAGTAATAATAATAATAATTAGTAATAATATGCAACCATCTTTCCATCTGTGTCCAGGGTCACAATGCCTCTGCATTCAGAGGCACATTTCCTGATGGTCGCGAAACCTGGGACGAGGCCTGATTTCTCAAGATGAACATGTACTCCTAACATAATTTTTCGTTCCTCAGGGATTATTTATACTTCAAGTAAACAATAAAAATAATAATAGTTATAATAATAATAATAATAATAATAATAATAATAATAATAATAATAATAATAACCAGTGCTTGTTTTCTAGAAAAAATGTTCCGGAACGCAACAATTATGGGTGGGCTAAAATCCTGAGGAAAATGGGAATGGGGGTTGGGAGGGGTCTCAATAAACACTGAAAACAGTTCAAAACACTGAAATTAAATTAAAATAACTAAATTAGTGTTCTTATTATTAAAATAAATAAATTATTTTTTAGTTGCTGAAAAAAGGTGCCGGAACGCCGTTCCGGCGCGTTCCGGCTGAAAAAAGCCCTGATAATAACAATACAATTTCTCTGCCATTGTTCTAGAGACCAAGACAACACTTACGTCGATCGAGCACGTGCTGCAGTTCGATCTTCTTGTACGGTCGGATGGCAAGCAGATGGACAATTCGCTCCCTGCAAAGCAAACGAAACAAGAAATGAAAATTAAGAAAAGGGAAATGAAAAAGAAAAAATATTTAAATCTTTCAACCTAAAAATCAATTTCAGCAATTCAATTCCGTCTTGAATTTCTAATTTTACACAAGATGTAACACAATGCAAGACTACACACACATATATATATGTATAAATATATATATACACACACACAGATATATATATATGATTGAAGCTTGATAGTGGCCCTTAATCTATATTGAGCCACCACGCCCCTCGTGTGGGGCGTGGTGGCTCAGTGGTAAGTTCGGCGCCTTGTGACCGGAGGGTTGCCGGTTCGAATCCAACTCTAGCTGCTGCGTACGGACCTTGGGCAAGTCCTTCACTCGCAATTGCTCGTGGCGCTTCGGCGTGAAAATTCCGGCACAGTATCAAATGCTGTAGTCGGGAGCGCCTCTGAGTAGTAGTAGACTTCGAGAGGCGCTATAGAAATATCCGGAATAAAAAAATAAAAATAAAATAAAGAGAAGACTCTGTCTGTCACAGCGATCTTTGACCGGGATGCATTTCTACAGTTTTCGAGCTTTTCACTCGAAACCTTCACTACTGTCTCGGGGTGGGCATTACACACCCAGTGTGAGGCTTCGCGTCCCCCGTTTTCACCGCTACCATGGTCTCCCGGGCCAAAACCTACCCGGACATTGCATTTTTAGCTGGTAAAAAAACTTACACTCAACCTATTTTCACTCGCCAGATGGCGCCGCCGGGTTAAGCAGCAACAGTACAGATTCGCTAGAGGGATTGAAACTTTCACTAAACTAAACCCGCCGGGTTAAGCAGTGTTTTGTTGCTTATTCACTAGAGGGATTGAAACACCCAAAACGCCGGGTTAAGCAGCTTCGCGTCCCCCTTTTGACCGCTACCATGGTGTCCCAGCCCAAAACCTCCGAAACCCGGGCAATGCCGGGTAAACCAGCTAGTACAATAATAATAATAATAATAATACGTGTTTTCTACGGCAATCATATGGTAATGACCCTGTGAGTAATAATTCCACTTACCGCTGAAAGTGCCGTAGAACCAAAATGCCACTTACCGATATGTGTAATTCATGATTGCAGAGAAATCAAAGTTGACGGGTGGCTCCTCCTTGGCTTCTGCAGGGACGGGCACCTCCTTGGGTTCTGTGGGGACGGACACCTCCTTGGCTTCTACGGGACTAGTAACCGGTTTGGAATTGCGGGTTCCAGCGAGGAGCGGTCGAGGGCACGTGGAGTTGCGTTTCGAAGCGGCTTCCGCTGGGTCAACCTGTGGCTTCAGCCGACTTAAAAGATTCGGCCTTGGCTTGCCATTCGCTTGAGGCGCTTGGACCTGTGGGAGCGACTTTGGCCGATTTTGGTTCTTATCGAAGCGACCGTAACTCGTTTCGAGGACTTTCGTGCTGTTGACAGGAAAGCAAACAATGGAAAGTAGAATGAAGCAGTACAGTTTTTATTGTTCTACAAAAACTGTGATCTACTTGATA
Source organism: Allolobophora icterica (assembly GCA_963556255.1). Classification (NCBI taxonomy): domain Eukaryota; kingdom Metazoa; phylum Annelida; class Clitellata; order Crassiclitellata; family Lumbricidae; genus Allolobophora; species Allolobophora icterica. The sequence continues at coordinate 41,855,948 of OY744617.1, read as the reverse complement.
TACTTTGAATATTTCTGAATGAATATCAGCGAAACCCTTCTGAAGTTTTAATGCTTTTATAAGATAGGTTTTTTAGTCCCATTTACGTTTTGAATCACTCGTTAAGACCAGCTACATACTGCTGCATTTGCATGACTTTTTCTTGGTCCCCGGCCTTTGCTCTACTATGTTTTGGCCCCGGCCTTAGCAAGACTTTACCCACGCCCGACCTTTGCAAGACTTCACCTAGGCCCCAGCCTTTGCATGACTTCACCTATGCCCAGCCTTTGCATTACTTTATCTTTGCCCTGGCATATGGAAGACTTCAACTAGGCCCCTGGCTTTTGATTTCATCTTAGTTGCCAAAAATTCATCTGACCAGCAGGATTCAGATATAATATTTTCATCACATATCAAGTCCTTTAAATAAATAGAAAATGAATCCTACCAGTTTTTCTTGCTCTCCTGCTCTACCAACGTCATCTTCTCCTTCGTGGCTTTGTAGGCATCTTCGTTTCCCTGGATGTTAAGTCTTTTACTTATCATTCCAGTCACAAAAATCGTATCCTTTCTAAAAAACACAAGTCAAAACTACTACTAAAACACTGGAAAGATTTCAGTCGAAGAGACAAAACTCAGGGTTTTTCATACTGGAATTCAATGGGACGTCTTCAGTGGTTGAAGGATTTTACTAGTTTTGCTTACAAAAGTATCATAATGTTGTTACAGAAGTTGTTCGTTGGATAGAACAGCGTGCTTACTTTTGGAGCATGCATTCGTCGAATTCCTGGTTAAACCGATTTGAACGGAATTTAAACTGCCGATCACCCGACGAACTTGGAACTGAAATCTCCTACAATTGCCAGACACAACCGATCAGGCAACAGACAGAGAGCCAAGACAACAGACAAAAAAGGTGAACAATGAAACAGAACAAAGATATAGGCAGACAGAAAGATCTAGACCAGTATTTGTTGTACATCATGAGACAAAGTATTTGTTGGGACGCTCTGGCCGTTTGGTTAAAGTGTTCACCTCGTAATGCGCAAAGTACGGGGGTTCCATCCTACTCATCTGAAACGGTTACTACCAGTGTTGGGTAAACTCACACAAGAAATGAGTTAAATCAAAACTCCACTCATGCACCTCAAAATGAGTTTAAACTCAAACTCAACTCATCCTAAGTGAAATGAGTTAACTCAAACTCAGTTGTTAAATGAGTTAAATACTCATAAACTCACACGTTTCATACTAGCACCTTCTAATCGAGCAACAATTTTTCCATCACGCCTACTTGTAACAGAAAAATATTTTCCATCAAGAATACACGGTACTTCAGCCATGTTGTTCTTAACTGTTCACAATATACAAAATATACAGTGCTTAAACACTGTCCGCTAGCAGTGTTTACGACCCTCCCTGCCGTCACCACTCACCAGTATGGAAAGCCGACGATATAAAAAAGGCTTGTTTCAACATAATATGTGCCGAGTGCCGAAGAGTGAGTTGAGTTTAAAATAATTGACAGTTACAACTCAAACTCACAGGAAATACGAGTTAACTGAAACTCATAACTCACACTCTTTAAGGTGAGTTAACTCAAACTCATAAATCACAGCAAGTGAGTAAACTCGTGAGTTTAAACTCATCTGAGTTAACTCATACCCAACACTGGTTACTACCTTGAGAAAGTCCTTCACTCACAATTGCTCAGTGCCATCGATTGAAGCTGGTCATTAGATAGTGGCGCTGAATAAATGCATAGTAACAATGTCATTTGTCTGCAATACCTGTTCCTTGTTGAGCCTTAGTTGACTATCTTCAGAACACTCATCTGGCTAAAACTGGGCTTTGATGTGCCATCGGTTAATGCCTTGTGCATTAGACACCGGTGCAGTAGAAGTTACTAATTACAATTACTTATTATCACTCAATTTACTTTATCATCGACATAAATTTGTATGTGACGACACCTACAGTTTTCTTATTTAATAAAAACTTATGAAAAGGACAAATTGTTAGAAATGATGTCTTGAAATCTGTACTAAGAAATTAGGTAACCCTATTAGAAGATCTTGTTATCCATTTGAGATCTTGTTATCCGCCTGGTCTGGTCTTTGGATTACTATTTATTCTGAACGACCGTATTATTGATTGTTATTTGGTGTTCACTAAACGTCAAACTTCACATAATATGTGCTGCAAAGAGGCATTACTCTCAAAGCAATACATTTCATAAAACTATCTTTACGAGTCATTTCCCAATCCTGAAATCCACATGGCCACACTGCCATTTCCAGTTTTTCTTTAAACCAATATTGCTACAACACGATGCTCATGTAATACTAACTACCCAACATAAAAAATTTAATAGTAGAAAAATTATTTATTGTTAAACCAACAAAATTACTTACCCCATCATCGCCATTAAATTTTATCTTACAGTCTTCAATAAAATGTTTCTACAAAAAAGAATAACAGTAACATTTAAATTTCAGTTTAACATCTTCCATAGACTGTCCAAAGAAAATGTCGGTAACTGCTAGTAACAGAGGAAAAAATGACATTTTGGGTGGATTTTCAGTTCCAAGTGCGACCACTGAACTCGAGATTTAAAAAATGTAAGGTGAGGTAAGGTCAACCAATGTCAACCCTTGGCAGCCATAAGGCTTCGTTAAATACTGGAAACAAGCGGAATTTTATTCCGAAATTTATTTAAGAATTTTATTACGAAACGATAGGATATGTGGGTAGGCGGGTAGAATCTGCTGAGACATCTAAATCCGGTGATCAACCGCTGGAAGTATCGAAATATTTCACGCGTGGAAAATATGAAATGATTGTAATTAAAATTACTAATAAAACAATCATCGTTAATTGGGGAAATGATGCGCGTGACATGTCCATTTACGGAAATCAAGCCCACGGAAATATTTGGACCATCTATTTTTAAATGGTTGCTGGCGATTCCATGGAGGTCACAGCTTCCACGTTTTTCCATTCTACCAAACCAGGAATCAAGGAAACCGGAGAACCGCCAAAGATGAATCAAAATTTATCAACTAAATATTTAAGATGTAGATATTTTTATAAATTTAAGAAATATTTCAGCCGTTAGATCGTATAACATACAACAGCTGTCACACATCCGTACTAGTTCGTTCTGGATCTTCGACGGCCAAATAAAGCGAAGTACTTGCCTTTAGTTTCTGAAAATTCATACACGAATTGAGAAAGGAATCTGTCAGCTTGATGCCCATGAAGGTCTTGTTCTCAGTAGCGTATTGAATTTTAAACTTTTCCAAAACTTTGTCCATTTTACAGTCTACCTTCTGGTCTCGTCTTGTACCAGTCTGCAATCGAACAAGAGATATACATACAGACTGACCCAAAAAGCAGCCGCGTCTGATTGGTTGCTATTCCAGGCTGAACCGGAATGAAATGACCTATAAAATCTATACTCTAATCTGATTCGTGTCTATTTATATCTAAAACTAGAGCGGGATATCCCAAAACCTACGTAACTCCCGTTAGTTTTCTGTGATTCGACGCTATTTAAAGTTCAACGGTCGCAGACGAACATGTGCCGCATGACCTAAATATATGATTGGCTACTATACGTCATTAAGTTGCGCCCTTTATGAACTTCCATTTAAAGCCCGTTTTCAATTGTTATCGCAGAACGCCCGGGAAAATACGAACACCAAAATACGGAATGGGGATTTGTAAAATAAAAAAAGGGTTTTAATTTATTCAAAATGCATCCAGTTTGTGTAATTTATTTTATATTTGAGACAGCAGCCTTGTCAAGACGTAGTCTACACCAATAGGTCGTTGGCCTACACCACTAAATGAAGTCAAGTTTTCTTTAGGTTTCAACAAATTGTTTGACTCGGTACAGATTGCGTGAACTGGTGCGAACTTGAGAGGTGAAAGAGGTTCTTGAGGCAAAAAGATGTTGCGTCAACGAGATAGAATCAGTACATTTATATAGCGCCTGAATAATGACTGCTTCGTTCACAACATTGACTTATTTAGTATAAAAGACAGCGATCTACAGGTAAGCCAAGCCGCTACATAATTTTATTAATTGATGTGATGTTCACATACAAATATGAAATACGGAGTTTTGGGGTTTATTGTAGGCCCTATAGGTTTCTTCATGCATGTGCGCTTGTCAGATGCAAATGAAGGCGACTTACTTACTAACTTAGATAATAAACGTAAGCCTGATAATTACCATACCAAATCTGTTTACATTTAAAATTTCTTGTGGAGGCCTATAAAACAATTGCTGCGGAATATTGTTTAATTTCCCTCAAAGACCATCTTAGGCCTATAATTGTCGCAATGCGAGTATCATAGACGTTATTAAAAGCTCCGGAAAAGTGTATAAAGGCCTAACAATGAAATTATCATCGTCAACATAGGCCTAATCACTGGCGTAGACTTGTCCAAAATATTGGGGTGGGGCATTTGGTTATTCATTCTACACTTGTACGTTGCATTGGGTGTACAGTCCATCTCAATTATTGGGGAGAGGGGCACGTGCCCGGCTCCCACCCCAGAGTCTACGCCAATGAATATAATCATTAATAGAAAAATAATTATGATAATAATTACGTAACTGAAAATCTTACCAGGATTTCTGCCTTTATGCCTAGCTGCTTCGCAAGTCGCTTTCGAATATCCATCTTCTTCTTCGTCATCTCGAGATCTCTTTTCGTCACTCTGAAGCACACGCAGAACCAATTAACTGCTACCAAAACGTCTTCGTTAACTGCGCCACTGCAGCTGGTACTCGGGTAGTGCCAGTCCCAAGCTTGACTTAAGGAGGAGGGCGACGCTAACAGGCATTATGACATAACGTCGTTAAACAGCAACTATCAGGACCACCGACAGAAATTCCGGGTCCCTATAGGCAGAGCAGTACGTCACTGGCCCCTAAACTACCATTAGGCTTTTTGAGAAAAGTTGATTGCGGGCCAGAAAATTGCCGGGCTCCTGGGCATTTGTCGGCTGGTTTAAAAGTTTAATAGCGCAATTGGCTGGTTTAATAGTTGCGGGCCTGGCAACTATTAAACCAGCCAATTGCGCCGGCGAATAAGCTGGTCTCCCTAACGTGGCTTGCGTGTGGCGCTGAGAAATTTCGGAGATTTACATTTACATTAATTGTACATTAGGGGCGTAACTGCTGAGCGCAAGCGTCAAACTATAAGTTATTATCATAGGAGCGGTTACATGGGTGTCCGCAAGAATTTTTGTGGGGGGGGGCAAAATTTTTGTAGGGATGTGCAAAATTTTTGTGGAGGAGCCAAATTCATGAACACAAAATATACTATGGTCAAGGAATTTACCTAAATAAATAATTAAGTGTTTTCTCGCATTAAAACTCGTGTTGGGACTGTTGTAATAATCATAATAACCAACAGATTTTATTTTTTTAAATATGCGCAAAATCCGGGGGGATGCCCCTTGTTCCCATGCGCGGACGCCCATGAGCGGTCATAGTATGTAGGTCTTGATGAATACGTTTTTCTGTAGCGACAGTGTTGCCTCGACCCTGCTGATTGTTCACTGAATTGATCTGCAGATATCCTTCACCATCGCTGTCCGTCTGAATGGGTGCCACGCCACTTAAGGTTCACGTGTACGGACCGTGGTAGAGCGACCGTATGGCCTCGACCCTGGTCATTTGTCAGTGAATTGATCGGGTGAGGTCCTTCACCACGGCTGACCTTTGAATGAGGGTCACGTCATTACACCCACTGAACGGGCAACGGCGGTGAATGATGAAACCCGATTTATTCGTCGCAAACTGAGCAGAGTCGATGCCATGCGGATGTTATACGGTAGAAAAACGGGTAGGCCCTACATTTGCATTAACATTTATTATACGACAAGTCCGAATAGCTGCAGAGGTTAGAGCCCCTGGATTTTGAAAAATGTATTGGTTTCTGTGTTCGTGAATAGCCAGGGGCGTCTACTCCATAGAAGCCTTGGAGCAAATGCTCCATCAAAAAATGGGGGATCTGTCAGTGTATGTGCTATCGTCATTGGGGGAAGGAAGGGTAAAAGGGAAGAGGATGGAAGGAAGGGGAAGTTGCTCCAACGACTTCAGGGGGGATAGACGCCTCTGTGAATAGCTATGCAAAACGTCATTTTGCCCCCAGACAAATTTTACCCCATAGAAAAGTTTGCCCCCCAGAAAAATTCCTGCACGCCCATGGTTAGAGCGTAGGCCTATATCTCATGCACCTCTGCGTGTGAGATGACCGGTTTATTTACCGTTGGTGGCTTATTACGGAGAGTTGAATCTCTGGCTTGCAAGGTCCGTACACTGGGACCTTAAATGGCGTGGCACCCATTCAGCCGTGCAGCAGTGGTGAAGGATCTCACCCGATCAATTCATTGAACGCTGAACAGTAAGTACAACGCAATGCATTCCTGTATCTTTTTTCTGCATAGAGCATACGTCGACAAATAATCAAACCCCTAATTGGTTTACCTGTAATTGAAGGAGCGTATTCTCTTCAAACTAATACGATTCCCATATCTGGACACAGTCATCCGCTTTAGGCGAACATTCTTATTCTTCTTCAGCGAAACCGATTTATTATTTACGGTCATTTTTAACAATCGACGTTTCTCGTGACGTAGCCCTCGCTACCTGGACACAATCGAATTTTCTTAGACGTAGGCCTAGGTCAGTTCGAACAATGGACCTATATCAAGTAGGCATCAATGATAATGGAAATGGGAAAATGAAATGGGAAAATGAAAGTCTTAAGATAAAATCAGATAGGCCTACATGTATGCTCTGTAATCGTTTATAAAAGTCGTAATCATAATCTAGGCCTAGAGATCTCTACAGCGCCTTAAAAAACGAAGTGGCGGGAAAGATTATTCACAGGCGCTTAGTCAAAACAAAATCGATAGGCGGGAGTTGGTGAATATAAAACGAATATAGCCTACACTAAAAAATATAGTAGGCCTAGGCTATACGGGGGAGGGGGGCGTAGAGTAATGGATAACACACTGGCGTGAAGTGCAGAAGGTACCAAGATCGAAACCCGTAGCCCTCCATAAGGTTTACTCAGCCTTCTACTCGCTAGATGGCGGCGGTAGTTAAGGGAGTGTTAGGCCGTGATTGGCGCCATGCGTGGCTGCCGTTAAAAAACAGTTGTATTCGACTCCTGTAAAAGTGTTATCATGTGCTTCTACTGTATACATGTATGTAAGGTGCCCTGCGTGGCTGCCGTTTCTACTATATGTATGTTCACTGTACAGCGCAGTGCGATTAGCAGGCGCTTAATTAAAGAAAAAGATTATTATTATTATTATTATTATTATTATAATAATAATTATAATAATAATAATAATAATAATAATTATTATTATTATTATTATTATTATTATTATTATTATTATTATTATTATTATTATAAGGTACTTCTGAACTTTTAGTAGAAATTCTATCGCTATGGGCTTGCAAAACAGGAATTTTATTCTACAAGCGAATAGACCTATCACAACTGGCATAACAGTTATAAGCTTATAATGACTTACATATAGCTCCGTTATAAACTTAGATGATCCTTCACCAGAAACCGCAGTCATAATCACAATTCAGTGGATATCCCGGGTGAGGGGGGCCGTAGGGGGACAAGACACCCACCTTTAAGAGTGGGGGACACACCATACATCTGTCCCCCCCAATTTTGAAGAAATACCCAAAAGTCAACAAATTTTATCGCGAGTGAACGCGAAAAAATTCTTTGACCTCTTTTTTGACCACAGATCATTTGAAATTGAAGAGGCTACTGCGTCAGTTAGGGGTTAGCGGTAGGTTAGCGAGATTTATCGAAGGGCAGTTGGGGCCATCAGCGGCGTCTATACCCTCGCAAATCATTGGAGCAACTTCCGCTTCCTCCCTCTTCTTCCCGCGCCCCTTCCTTCCCCTTAAAATGGTGGCACACACACTGACAGATCCCCCCTATTTCTTGGATGGAGCATTTGCTCTAAGGTTTCTATGGTGTAGACGCCCCTGGGGGCCATCCATAAAGGTCAACGCCATATGTCATAAGCTATGATGGCACTATAGAGGTCAGCATCAACAACGGTACCTCCACATTATATTAGATGGAGCTATAGAAGTTCACACGCTATGACGGCGCTGTATAAGTCATTAAATTAGATAACATAGCGCTATACAAGTCATCAAATTAGATAACATAGCGCTATACAAGTCATTAAATTAGATAACATAGCGCTATACAAGTCATTAAATTAGATAACATAGCGCTATACAAGTCATTAAATTAGATAACATAGCGCTATACAAGTTATTATATTAGATCACACAGCGCTATACAAGTCATTAAATTAGATCACACAGCGCTATACAAGTCGTTAAATTAGATAACACAGCGCTATACAAGTCATTAAATTAGATAACACAGCGCTATACAAGTCATTAAATTAGATAACATAGCGCTATACAAGTCATTAAATTAGATCACATAGCGCTATACAAGTCATTAAATTAGATCACACAGCGCCATACAAGTCGTTAAATTAGATAACACAGCGCTATACAAGTCATTAAATTAGATAACATAGCGCTATACAAGTCATTAAATTAGATAACATAGCGCTATACAAGTCATTAAATTAGATAACATAGCGCTATACAAGTCATTAAATTAGATCACATAGCGCTATACAAGTCGTTAAATTAGATAACACAGCGCTATACAAGTCATTAAGTTAGACAACATAGCGCTATACAAGTCATTAAGTTAGATAACATAGCGCTATACAAGTCATTAAATTAGATAACACAGCGCTATACAAGTCATTAAGTTAGACAACATAGCGCTATACAAGTCATTAAGTTAGATAACATAGCGCTATACAAGTCATTAAGTTAGACAACATAGCGCTATACAAGTCATTAAGTTAGACAACATAGCGCTATACAAGTCGTTAAGTTAGATAACATAGCGCTATACAAGTCGTTAAATTAGATAACACAGCGCTATACAAGTCATTAAATTAGATAACACAGCGCTATACAAGTCATTAAATTAGATAACATAGCGCTATACAAGTCATTAAATTAGATCACATAGCGCTATACAAGTCATTAAATTAGATCACACAGCGCTATACAAGTCGTTAAATTAGATAACACAGCGCTATACAAGTCATTAAATTAGATAACATAGCGCTATACAAGTCATTAAATTAGATAACATAGCGCTATACAAGTCATTAAATTAGATAACATAGCGCTATACAAGTCATTAAATTAGATCACATAGCGCTATACAAGTCGTTAAATTAGATAACACAGCGCTATACAAGTCATTAAGTTAGACAACATAGCGCTATACAAGTCATTAAGTTAGATAACATAGCGCTATACAAGTCATTAAATTAGATAACACAGCGCTATACAAGTCATTAAGTTAGACAACATAGCGCTATACAAGTCATTAAGTTAGATAACATAGCGCTATACAAGTCATTAAGTTAGACAACATAGCGCTATACAAGTCATTAAGTTAGACAACATAGCGCTATACAAGTCGTTAAGTTAGATAACATAGCGCTATACAAGTCGTTAAATTAGATAACACAGCGCTATACAAGTCATTAAGTTAGACAACATAGCGCTATACAAGTCATTAAGTTAGACAACATAGCGCTATACAAGTCATTAAATTAGATAACACAGCGCTATACAAGTCATTAAGTTAGACAACATAGCGCTATACAAGTCATTAAGTTAGACAACATAGCGCTATACAAGTCATTAAGTTAGACAACATAGCGCTATACAAGTCATTAAATTAGATAACACAGCGCTATACAAGTCATTAAATTAGATAACACAGCGCTATACAAGTCATTAAATTAGATAACACAGCGCTATACAAGTCGTTAAATTAGATTCACGAAGATACGATTTTCTCACATGAAATCGTTAGATACAAAAAACAACAAAACAAGTGTCTTCAAAATGAGAAATGTAACCTAGGTCGAGAGCAGTGCATAGCTCAACTCCCACTCTCAAACATACTTTACAAATTGCAGAATTCCTCTATAAAATGTCATAATCCATACCCAAACGAAATACCTACTATGACAAGATACTCGTATGTCAAAAAAGTACCAACAATACCGCCAAAAACTGCAAAATTATACGCGCACATACTGAGATTATTAAATCGCAGTATACTGTTCTCTAAATCAAGCCGGAGAGTCTGGACGATTTATTACGCATCATCTTGGACTAAAATACAGATCAAGAATCATTGCGAAATATACGAGAACACCGTCACTAGACTGCCTGCCTTCCATGGATGTCACTTCAAGCTCAAAGAAGTGAATGAGTAACTGACAAAAGGAGAAAGAGGATTTGGAATGGATGACCAAAAATGACCCAGGACATGACAAAAAGACTCATAAATGACTAAAAGAACACATAACTAGTAGAAATGACAGAAGAATGACCAAAAATGACAGAACTAAATATGACAAATGATTGGTAAAAAATGACAGAACATGAAGTGACCCAAAATGACAGAAGATGGACAAAATGACAGAATAATGACTAGTCATGACAGAAGATTGACCAAAATGACATGAATTACCAAACTACTGATAATGTACGTACGCAAATTGATTGGCCTTCAAGTGAGCTAGAGTTCAGTCTTTCCAGCTGTCCTGTACTACCAGAGGAAGTAGGACTGTGGGAGAGGTGTCACTTGTATGCCACCTTACCTCTGAACGTTATTATTAAACTATCACACAACTCAACAGTGAGTCCATGGATTACTCATCCTTCAATCTGGCCTAAAGTGCAGACAGTCGCTGCCTGGACCTATGTAACGGACACATTCTGCAGCTGGTCTTGGGGGGGGGGGGGGTGCGTTAACCAGGGGCGTAACTTTGGTCAAAAAAGTGGGGGGGGGGGTACCAATTTCTTACATTAGTGGCGGCGAACTTGTTGAACAGGTAGAAGGGGACAATTTTGAACTGATCTGGTCAAAAAAGAGGTCAAAAAATGTTTCGCACCTGAGCGCGAAAAAAATTTGATGACCTTTTTTGGTGTTTCTTCAAAATTTAGGGGTTCCGATGTATGGCGTGTCCCCCACTCTAAAACGTGGGGGTCTTATCTTCCTCGACCCCCGGGTTCGCCGCCCATGTCTTACATACACGAAGCAAGGCGGAGACTGCGATCTTTGGGAAGGCACAATAATAAATTATTGATTGATACTGTTCAAAAAGTGGGGGGTACGGTACCCCCCAGTCCAAAAAGTGGGGGGTACGGGTACCCCTCGTACCCCCCACAAATTACGCCTATGGCGTTAACTGTACGTACGCAGGTGGGGTGGAAAAAGTACGCGTGCGAACAGGGAGGGGCCCGGATTTTTGCGTACGTAATATATGGATGGCCCCTAACCGTTTCTTACAGTATTGCATTTACAGTATCATTTGTAAGCTGCAGAATTTCAGTGGAACACATATTCAAGTGTTCTACTTTCACAGTTTCACAAATTATAGACATGAGAGTACAACACAAACTGTAACTACAGGGTCAAAATGAGTACCAAGTACCACTCGTAATCGGTACCAACGTAGCAAATTATACCAAGGCATTGATACCAAGACATTTATACCAAGGCATTAAAAATGCTTTGGAAAGTATGTATGCATCAAGTGACATAATATAGTATCTTCTAATTATCTGCAGGTGCTGCAAGCACAGTGTACGATCGCCATTTAAAGAAAAACTTAATTCAGATTTCGACTTTCAGATCTCGAACTTAATTCAGCTTTCGAATGTAACGCCGTCACGAACGAACAAAGCCTCGTCACAGCATTGTTCGTGACAAAGGTAAATCGCGCGGACGGTTCAGTTCAACAACGGTACGTCTGCATTTTTACAAACAACCTAACCCACAGTTCTACAACTACATAAGTATTTCGGCCATAAATATATGAATATTTCTAATACTGCAAATACTTCGCGTCCATGGTAAGCACATGTCTAACCTCTAAAAACCAGTGCAGGCAAAGCAGAAAGCTCGTAAAAAAGTGCACAAAAATATAGCGCGGAATGGCAGCGTGAGTGCCCTCGCAGCATCGTCTGCCGTTGTCTCCACCTTCTCTTCCACTACTGAACGCGTCAAATACAGAATATTGCTCAGGTCAATGAACTTCCCAACTCATGAAGTCTACGCAAACAACATGAAAATAATTGTTGGGAGCGGATTACTAAGCTCCCCAATTTCTGGCCGGCGGTTACCAGGATTGCCTTTAAGATCTGCGCGCTCTTAATCTGTGAATTCGTTAGTGATTCACAGTCGAAGAGCATGTACGTTAAAGCAGTTCTAAATGTGTTTCACAAGACGTCAAGCAAAGGCTACAATTTATTTTTATTAAGCATTAATTAAGCGCCACTATCTAACAACCAAGTACCAATCGATTGCTCAAGGTCCCTACACAGTAACCGTCTCAGGGGAGAAGGATCGAACCCGCAGTTTGATTGCAGCTTGCAGGGAACACAATGGGGTACACTCGACCCCTCGGTTCTTTTACTAGACACAGGGAGATAACAGAGAAGATTCGCTACGAGTTTAGGAACAAAAGTGTGTCACGAACATACATGTATTTGAAATACTGAATGATTGCTTCCAAGATCTCAAACGTCACTGACTGATTACCAGAAAGTAATCGGTCTCCCTGTGTCTAGTCATCCTGACAAAATCCGTCATTGCGTGCTAATCATAATTTAAATATCTACATTAATCTAATCGAACGACTTCTACGGCGCCACTAATCCTAATGCCAAGGCTTCAATCAATGATTGCTTCAAGTTAAATCATAGTCAGGAATCATAATTCGTTGTATAAGTCAGGGTGAAATTCAAGAATTCGAGGAAACCAGGGATAGAAGTGGTTATGGAAGTCGAAATCGGCGAATATAAAGTTTCGGTAATCCTGGGAACGGCGGTCGTAAATTCCGAAACATTGTTTTTTATATTGTGTGGTAGTGGGCGAGTGTGCCAGGCCTTAATTATTATTGCCTTACTTATGTACTTACGTGTGCGGATGACGCAAGACACGAACAAATATGGTGGGCATACATACATACATATATACATACATACATACATACATACACACGTACATACATGTATATACATACATACCTACGTACACACATACATACATACATACATAGATACATGTATGTACATACATACATGTACGTACATCCATACATACACACATACATACATACATATATACATACATACATGCATACATACATGCACACACACGTACATACTTACACACGTACATACATAAAAACCTAAAACATACATACATAGATAGATACACACACATAAAAACATACATACATACACACAGATACACACACACTTATATACATACATACAATTTTCACTTCAATTGTCCATGCATTTGTCTGCTCTAGACTTGACTACTGCAATTCCCTCCTCATTGGTCTTCCCAAAGTCCGTCTTGCTCCTCTTCAGTCCGTTCTCAATGCTGCTGCTAGATTAATTGCCCGTCTTCCTCGATTCTCTCATATCACCACCTTTATGGCAGAAGAACTCCACTGGCTCCCGCTTTCTGCCCGCATCCAATTTAAGGTCCTCATCCTTGTCTCTAAGGCTCAGCTTGGTTTCGCTCCAAAATATTTATGTGACTTATTTCATCGCCCTCACTCTGCGGCTTCTCTTCGTCCTCTTCGTTCATCTGACCGTTTGGACCTCCTCGTTCCCCGTGTCAGGACTTCACTGGCTCAATCTAGGTCGTTTGCTTCCATTGGCCCTGCTCTTTGGAATGGGCTTCCTCCGTTTGTTCGTTCTTCTATTCTCTCAGGTAGCGTCTCTTCCTCTTTTACCTTTCTTAAAACTTGCTTTTTCTCTCGGGGTCTATCGCACTGGGAGCGCTTCTGAATGGCCCTCCCGCTAGAAGCGCTTTATAAATATCCGAATACAATACAATACAATACATACATACAAACGTACATACATACATTCATGTATGTATGTATGAATGTATGTATGTATATATGTACGTTTGTATGTGTGTGTATTTATGTATGTTGTACATACATGTATGTAAATGCATGTATGTATCTATGTATATACGTGTATGTATGTATGTACGTATAAAGTCGTATATGTATGTTTTATGTATGCGTGTATGTATGCATGTATGTATGTACATGTATGTATCTATATGCTTGTATCTATGTGCAGACATGTATGTATATACGTGTGTTTATGTATGTATGTATGTTTGTATGTATGTATGTACATATATCTATGTATGTATTTATATATATATGTGTGTACGTATGTATGTATGTACATAGATGTATGTATGTAATTATGTTTGTTTGTATGTAAGTACATAAGTAAGGCAATAATTAAGGCCTGGCACACTCGCCCACTAACACACAATATAAAAAAACAATGTTTCGGAATTTACGACCGCCGTTCCCAGGATTACCAAAGTTTCTAATCTCATTCTAAACATCTATGATAATACAAAAGGCATCAATCAGTGGTCGCTTCAATTGCAAGCATACTCAAAAAATAATTTGTGGGTTGAAATCCAATGGGAAGGGATACAATGTTGAAATAGACAATTCAACATTTCCCTTATGAATGACCGAGATCAACTTAACATTCTGACTTTAAACCAACATTAAGTGATTTCTGATTCAGCATTCTGCAACTAAGACGATAATGAACAAGACGTCATGAATACGATCAGGCAATTAAATGTTTCGCACAGCAATGCAATCCTTTGCAAACACCGATTTCAATGACGGATTTTTAACCAAGCGATTCTCTTTGACTAACACAAACAGATCTTGAGACGCTTTCACAAAACCCGTTGCACCAAAATGTTCAATCGTGTAAAACATACGAGTTTTGAGAGATTGCAACCACCAGTTGCAAATCCAAACTGCAGCCAGTAAGATAAACAGACAAACCAAAGCGAGATTCACCAGATTCACATTACACTCTGTTACAATTATCATTTTTATTATTGTAACTAGGCATTTATTAAGCGCCACTATCTGGTGACCAGGCGTCATTCGATGACACTGAGCAATTACGAGTGAAGGACTTGTTCAAGGTCCCTACACAGTAACAGTGTAGGGGAGGAGGCTCAAACCCGTACTACGAGCTATAAAGTGAGCGCTCTTATCAATCAGTTACCTTGTCCCACAAGATCAAAAATGGCAGAGTACAGTAGCCTTAACCCTTTAATGATGAGCGTGCACTAAAATGTATGAAAAACTAATCCCTTTGTCACTTAAGGGTTTAAGGGCCACACAACTGAGTTGGCCTTATCTTGCTAGTGGCAATGGCTACAAACAAATTGTGAAGTAAAAGCACGACTATGACAGTACTATTACAAAAATAAACGGAGAAAACTTTGCTGGAAAAGTCAAATACTGTAAAAAGCTGAGAGAAATTCTGCTACTTTGAAACCTTGAAACCTGCTTCATAAAACTGGCCGACTGGAAAAGTTTCAACAAATTTTCCAGCTGGTAATCTTGAAACTGGCTTCAAATGTCATAAATGAGAAAAAAGGTAACTAAACGTTTTCAACAGCCAAATGGGTGACTTTACGCCCGTCTCAGCTGTATTTAACAGCACAGCGCACAACTCAATTCTCTCACCCTCCCTCGCAATGTAACAGAATCGTATTCAAAAGCTACCAGTCGTCAGTGATCGACCGATTTTTACAAATATATTACAAAATATAATTCCATACACAAAGAAAATACCTTAAAATAATAATCATAATAATAATTTTCCACGTGTGGCACACAACGACTCGTAGATGCTGCAAGGTCAGAAAGCAAAACAAAATACAACTTCAGGCTACAACACAATACAAACCCCGGAAAATAATAATAACAATAATAAAAAATATTAATAATAATAACGATAATGAAAACCATTCATCCCAGCAAAATGCAAACCATAATTTTTGCAATCCTGAGGGATCACAAGTCCTTCCGTTAAAAAATAGCAATAATAAAAAATAATAACAGCTAGCATATTTTAACCTAAGGGATCGCTTGTATATCAACAATAAGTTTCCGTCCGGCATCATAACGTCGAGTCAACGCTGCGAGCGCAGACAGCAAAGTAAAATTACAATATCGTCAAACACTTATCTGCCATTGCATGACTCCTAGTACAAGACAAGTTCAAGATCATTAAGCAACTTCCATAGTGCCGGGATCTAATGCACAAGGCATCAACCGATGGCACACCAAAGCCATAACCAGTTCAACATCCAGATGATCAGTCCAGAATCCGGGGTCTCGATGGAGATTTATCACTTCACCAGGGACAAATATTTCAGACATCTGCTGGGTTACTAACGTTCATGTCCTAATAATCGTAACGTACAACGTTGTCGCGCCGGTCTCTGATGCAAGAGGCGTTAACAATGGTGCACCAAAACGAAGCAATAATCAGATCAATATCCAGAAGATCAGTTAAAGATAAACCTAAATCTACTAAAGTCCCTTAAACTAATCCCAAGATGCAGCAACGGGTCTGAAGAAGCATCAGCGATTGCACTTTCTAATCCTCGGCTTTTCGCCCAGCCCTCTCCCTCGCTCTCTGCTCCTCCCACCAACAGTTGATGCACTCGTTTTACAGCCGAGTACACTCGGGGTGCAAGCAAGTACATAAACCTTGGCATGTCTTTCTGATCTTGAACCCCAACCACAGGGCCGACAGTCCAGCATACAACCGACTAGACTTCATTATTTTACACCCATCTCCTTTATGATGATATATCCTTCGATGGGCAAAGTCTCCATGCAAGGTTAATTCACTCTGAGCAAAACAGAAACAGATCTCAGCATGATTTCACACGAACCCGTTGCACTCGAATGTTCAACCGCGCAAAACACAAGTCTTTTGAGAGATTACAACCACCAGCTGCAGATCCTTACTGCAGCCAGTCGGATACCAACACAAACCAAACCGAGAGTAAACACAAACTGAGGATTCTACACAAAACGAACATAAAGTCATATGGCGGCACGTATAAATTGCTTAGAAACAGATAAGTAACTCTACAATCACAAACTTACAGAAAACACACTCGACCAAGGAAAATAAACTCTGCAAGGCTGCATCAGGTGAGAATTGGAGTCGGCATTCAAGCCAGCAACACCACAGTTAATTCCGCAGGTGTTCCGCACTTTGATGGACGTGCAAGGTTCAACACGGATTCCACAATGTTCACGTTCAACGACAAAACAGGACGGGCAGAAGACGGAAGGCTTCGGCGTCAAGCAGAAGACACCGACTTCGACTTCTGTCATCAGCTGACGACGCCAACTTCCGTCATCATCAGATGACACTGACTTCTGTCATCGTCACATGACACAGACTTCTGTCATCGTCAGAAGACACCGACATCGACTTCTGTCATACATCAAGCTGCGGTCCACAGTGTCGCTGACAGTTGGCTCGTTAACTGTCCGCCACAACACAACCACAACCTCCGACAGTGAAGGGTCAGTTTCTGCCGACAACTGAAATCCGACGACTTGCCATTGACCGACTTATCTCTCAATAACCGACAGACTTGTCATAGACAGTCCAGACTTGCCACCGACGCGAGCAGACCGACCCGAAACCGACGACGATTGGCGGGGATGAGACCGACAAGAGACTAGATCGACACGATCGGTTTGTCGTCGGCAATTTTTATCGACTCGCCGAAGTTCGATAAGTGGTAAGTTCTGCGACCCCATTTGATTCGTCGAACGTTGCAGACGGCTTCGATGTAGACGAAGATGTAGAGAAGTTCGCGAATGACCCAGGCCAACACGTATCTGGGCAACGAGAACGGCAACGGACCATTCTGAAGAGCAACGAACAACATCAGATATATACAACTGATAAGATGAATTTTGTGGGTTACGGGCTCAGTGCGGGTGGGCAGATAATGCCCTATAGAGATGCCACAAGAATCTGGTGAATGAAATGAATGAATTGTGGAATGAATGAATGATGGAATGTATGAATGGATGATGGAATGAGTGAATGATGGAATGAGTGAATGATGGAACGAGTGAATTAAAGATGGAATGAGTGAATGATGGAATGAGTGAATGATGGAATGAATGAATGATGGAATGAATGAATGATGGAATGAATGACAGAATGAATGAATGATGGAATGAATAAATGAATGAAGTAATGTATGAACGGATGATGGATTGAATGACAGAATGAATGAATGAATGAATGATGGAATGAATGAATGATGGAATGATGGAACATATGAATGGATGATGGAATGATAGAATGTATGATGGAATGAATGATGGAATGAATAATGACTGCATGAACAAAGAAATAAATAATGGAGCAAGATAAATAAATAAATGAATGAATGATGGAGTGAATGATGAAATGATGGAATGAATGATTAAATGAATGATGGAATGAATGAATGAATGATGGAATGATGGAAAGAATGAATGATGAATGAATCAATGGTGGAATGAATCAAAGTCTATATGAACAAAGGAATGGATAATAAATAAATGAATGAATGATGGAATGAACAAACGAACGAGTGGGTAACCTGAATTCCTCTCAGCTGGATGTAGTCGAGAATCAGCCAGACGGTCCAGTGTCCGATGAACCACAGGTAGGGGTCAAGGCCAAGGAGGGTGTAGGCAGACCATGACGCATAGATCCCCAACGGAACGCTCTCCCCGAGCAGTTCGAGCAGCCCCGCCGTCAGAGGCATCATGTTCAGACGCAGCCTCAGCCACCTGTTTGTACAGACAACGAAAGACAACCGTTGCAAAGCTATTGTCTCTAGCTGAGCATTAATTTAGCTCTTGTTCATAAAGACAACGAAAGACAACCGTTGCAAAGCTATTGTCTCTAGCTAAGCATTATTTAGCTCTTGTTAACATAGACAACAAAAGAAGACCGTTGCAAAACTGTTGTCCCTACCTGAGCATCATTCAACTCTTGTTCACATAGACAAAGAAAGCAACCGTTGCAAAATTGTTGTCCCTAGCTAAGCACTACTGAGCTCTTGTTCATAGACAACGAAAGACAACCGTTGCAAACCTGTTCTGTCTCTAGCCTCACACATACATCCAACCATTTTATGTCTACATCGCAACTCTCTCTCTTTGTACACAATCACGCCAATATGATACAAGTCCCAACAGTGAACGAATTAGAAGCAGACAGAAAACGAGTCGACTCACCTGACCATTCGGTCCTTATAGGCAGCAATGGACGTCGAGGCAACGTTCTGCTGAGCGGGAACTGCGGCCACCTGGTGACGAAAACCCCTATAAAGAATACGATTGAATCACTTATCAATTGAAGCAATTGTCACTATATTTGTGGGACACCTGTATACGACTAGTTATAACGCTTGCGTAAGACACCGTTAAAACGATGTCAACCGTTGCTATATAACGAAGGTACACGACAGACGATTACGGTAATTCAGATTCAAACAAAAGTGGATGGGTGTATACATAATAAAATTATAATAATTCATAATTATATTCTTTATTATTTCAAACCGACAGACGCAGTAAGATTACATTGAAACATGAACGTACAATCAAGATCTTAATTAAACACACGGTTTGGCAGCCATGCCAATGTGTATTTTCAGAGTATATTATACACCCTCAAAATTTCAGGGTACACCTACCCGGAACGTAAGTCGTTTCCGTTTACCAATAATTTCAGCCACAACTATGTCGTAAATGAAATATAAATTCACTTAACTATCTACGAAATACGCTTTGAAACAGCTCAGACTATTCAATTTCGCAAATGACCAACTGCAGGAAGTAATACCCTGAAAATATACACGTACCGTGAACTTGTCAGGGTATATGTATACATATACCCTGAAAATACACATTCCCTGTATCATAAATAAACTGTGGGACACTGTATACAATTGGTTAGAGCGCTCGCCTTAGACACCTTTAAAACGGTGCCATCCGTTACTATATAAGGTCGGAACGCTAGCGGAAACTAATAAGTTCTAACCGCCATTTCTCGTACTCTGACAGTGCCAGTCCCAAGCCTCAATAAAGGAGGACGAAGACGCTAATGATCTTTTTTATCACATAGTGTCGTTAAACTGAAACTACTACTACCGCGACTAACAAGTTTTAACTGCGAGACACTGTAAAAATAATGGTTAAAACGCTCGCGTAAGACACCTTTAAGACGGTGTCAACCGTTGCTACATAAAGTTGGGACACTACAGGCGATTAGATTATCCATTCTGGAATTAGCATAACTGTGGAACACTGTATACGAGTGCTTGCCTTATAACACGGTGAGTACGGGTCCGACCCTCCTCCCCTAAGACGGTTACTGTGAAAGAACCTTGAGCAAGTACATCACTCACAATTGCCCAGCACCATCGATTGATGCTTGGTCGTACGCAACTATAAAACTGGTAAAGTTAAGTTCCCATATCCCATATAGAATATAGAAATTTGGCTGGAATTAAGGGACTTGTCATCGAATAGGAAACAATGGAGTGTGTTCACCAGGACGATCGCTAGAGCTCCACGAGCTGACAGCACAAGGTAACAAGGTAAAAATCCCATATAGAACGTAGGAGAGGCGCTATTTCCTTCCATTCACCACTCCAGCCGGTTGCGGACGAATCCCGAGGTCTTGGACACCATGGAGTCCATGCATCACAGGACTTGCTGTTAGAGCAGTTCCTTAAGCTAGCTCCGAATTAGCCATGGGTATGACGTGTTAGTGACTTCATTTTCTTAGCCTCGGCATATGAGGGCGGGTGTGGCCAGTACTCTCCCTCGCCATCTCATCTTCCCATCGACAGTGTACGGTCAGTATTACTCATCATAACTGAGTTGGCTAGGGGTGCACATGGAGCAGAAATTTCGAACCAAATTTCTGCCCTGGCAGGGATTGAACCCCTGACCTTTTGGTTGACAGTCCAGCACGCTAACCACTACACTATCACTGTTAACTTCCCAGCTTATACGCCAGTACCAAGTTCTACTGTGCAGTGACAGAGACACACGTGGGCAAATAACTTTCCAAAAACCCCACAAACCCCTAAGGAATGCGAGGTTGAGTTAGCGCCATCTGTTGGCGTGGCGTTCCACAGAGAGTCACCCATCCACCATCCACGTACTAACCAGCAGTGTTCTAGCCGTCAGGGGCTTGGTGGTTTCAACCCCACCCCCCTACTAGCTCTTCTTCTAAGCCCTCAGCTAATTACTTGAAAAGATGTTGGGGAGGCAGAAAACTAAACTATTTTATGATTCATGTTGCAATAAAATTGACTGATTGATTGATGTGCAACATATCGACAACATTAGATTTTGACCCACATTCGTCTACTTCAATTATTATAATCTGTAAAATTTTAGACCCTCAGCTCCTTCTTGACACCTAAAACACTGCTAACCAGGTTTAACTTCAACTTATCACCGATTATGACAGTACAAAGCGAAAGAGGCGCACGTACTTTTCGTGCAGGTACTTGGCAAGGAAGAAGTCCTCGGCGAGGAATTTCCCAAAGTACGCCACTCCCTTGACCTCCTCCAGATGAACCTTCTTGACAAGGTATGACATTCCGGTAAAGCAACTGACGCCCAACATATGAAACGCCAGGTAGTACTTGGCAACACTTGCACCAAAGTACACCTAGAAGGGCAACAGGCAGAACACTATACAACACAAGACATGTGAAACAGAACAAGAAAAAGACATGTGAAACAGAACAAAAAAGACATGTGAAACAGAACAAAAAAGACGTGAAACAGGACAAGAAAGAAGACATGTGAAACATGACAAGAAAAAAGACATGTGAAACAGAACAAGAAAAAGACACGTGAAACAGAACAAGAAAAAGACATGCTTGTGCTTTTTTGACCGGGTATTGAGATATTGCAATTGTAATTAGTAACTTCTATTGCCCCGGTGTCTAATGCACAAGGCATAAACCAATGGCACACCAAATCCAAGCCATAATCAGGTCAATGGTGGATAAGAGAAGTAGGTCTTAAAGTTGAGCGACTGACCAGAATAGACAGACATCGTAACTGTAAACTCCAAAATTCTAAAGTGCAACTCTAAAGCAAAGCGTAGGGAAACAATTTATTCATGAGCGCTGCATCTTATCAGAGGGGTTGTCCAGAAAGCAATGTCCAGTGGAGGTTCGAGTCCGGTTGCAAAACTGACCAGAGGGGGAGGGGGGGCAAAGCAGTTGCTAAGTCGGGTGTATATAGGAAGAAAATTCTAAAATCTAGGTCTAGCAACCAAGAAACCTCGGACCGCTGCCACGTCCTGCATCAACTACTACCTCCAACCAAGCGCACCTACTACCCCTTCCGTCCCCATGCCCATGACTGCACAATCCCCCCAGCCAACAACCTCATGCACAAAACATTTATTTTCAGGATGTTATATACTTTTTAAACTAGATATCTGTACACCAAAGTGCGATTAGCAATTGGTTAATAAAGAATATACTGACTTATTCACAGTCCAGCCGTCACCCTTAGGGCGGGTAACTTGGCTTCCTGGTGGATGCTGACAGGTCTATACATGACCGTCTTGCATCAGAGAATACGGGTTCGATCCTCCACCCTGAGATGGCTACTGTGTAGGGAACTTGAGCAAGTCCTTGACTCACAATTGCTCAGTACCATCGATTGATGCTTGATCATTACTCATTAGACAATCACAATTACCTTTAACAGAGTCTTACCTTTTCGACGGCTGCTGCAAGGCCTCGCTGGTCGGTCGTGAAAGGCATCTGGTGCACTAGCGCCACCTTTGGACTGTTTAGCTTGGCGACCATATCCATCAGGATCTCCGTACTCGCTGGAAAAAGACAGAGCCAGTTATTACAATGGGTTACAACACGTCACATGTGTTTACGTATGTATGTGTGTGTCTGTGTGCGTGTTTATGTCTGCGTGTGTCAAAGTATGTCTATGTATGTCTTTGAGAGTCCAAGTATGTCGTTGTGTGTGTCTGCGTATGTCTTCGTGTGTGTCTTGGTATGTCTTTGAGTGTCTTTGTATGTCTTTGTGTGTGTCTAAGTATATCTTTGTGTGTGTCTAAGTATGTCTTTGTGTGTGTCTATGTATGTCTTGGCGTGTGTCTATGTCTATGTATGTCTTTGTGTGCGTCTAAGTATGTCTTTGTGTGTGTCTTTGTCTACGTTTGCGTGTGTCAATGTATGTCTGTGTGTGTCTATGTATGTCTTTGTGTGTGTCTATGTATGTCATTGCGTGTGTCTATGTATGTCTTTGTGTGTGTGTCTAAGTATGTCTTTGTGTGTGTCTTTGTATGTCTGTGTATGTGTCTAAGTATGTATGTGTATGTGTCTAAGTATGTCTCTGTGTGTGTCTATGTATGTCTTTGTGTGTCTAAGTATCTTTTCTGTGTCTATGTATGTCTCAAAAAATATCCCATCATGCCTTGGTCACTTCCATAAGGTTCTCTTCCTCACCAACTCACTCAATCTGCACATATAACTCGTTCGCAATCATCTCCACTTCGTTCGCGTTGCAATCGCTAACAACCAAATTCCCTTTCCAATCTTTTCCGCCATCCATCAAATCGCCACGGCTCCACCCAATCCGACGCCGCTCCCATCCTCTCCTCATCTCAAATTCCTCTAATCTGCCGACATCATTTTCCTGTCCGACGAA
This sequence comes from Allolobophora icterica, assembly GCA_963556255.1. Taxonomy (NCBI): domain Eukaryota; kingdom Metazoa; phylum Annelida; class Clitellata; order Crassiclitellata; family Lumbricidae; genus Allolobophora; species Allolobophora icterica. The sequence continues at coordinate 41,832,161 of OY744617.1, read as the reverse complement.
CAGTTATTAACCATAAATATAGACGAGATCAGATGGTAATGTAGCAATCAGCGCGTTCGACTGTAGAGCAAGGCTTTCGGCTTTTTTGCCTTCAAAGAGTGACGGGAAAAAAAGATATTTCCCATTCTACATGGCCTTATATTTAAGTCGCAAAACCAACAAGAAGGCTGTATTATGCCATACGAATAGGGACAGTAGAAAATCACGAAAACACGGCAGACACGGAAGCCGTGTTTTTCGGCATATGCCGTGTTTTCCGTGATTTTTGACAGTTGCCATGTTTTCGTAAAAAATGCCGTGTTTGTTGCAATTTTTTTTGGGTTGTGGCAGTTTAAAGTTTTGCACAGTCGAAAGTATTTATGAAGGCTTACTTACTCACAACTCACTAGTCATTCACTATTCTAGGCAGGGTTCTCTGAGGACCATGACGTCACTCATTCATTTCCGGTTGTCTGTTTATTAATTTTTTTCAAATTATTTGCGAATGAATTCAGTAATTTAATCCTAAACAATCCACTATGATGGTATTCAATGCTCGCAGCTAAACTGTTACAGCAAGGAACCAATGACTGACAAATGGTTGACAATTGTCAATTTGTCAATGAACAATGAATATGAAAGATAAACATATAATGTGTTAAAAGAAAACTGTGAAATTTTGATGCCGTGTTTTTGCCGTGTTTTTCTCGATTTTTTAAAGTATGCCGTGTTTTTGGCATTTTTTACCGTGATTTTCTACTGTCCCTACATACGAACGGTGAGAACTGCTCATGACAATTTTTCCCAGTCGTTGCAAACGCTCTTTGATGCCAAAAGATGTCGTTAAAACTGGATAATGCAGTGCTTCTGTTAGACACCTTTAAAACGGGTTGACCGACGCTATATATTAAGCAACTGTGGCTAAAACTACTCCTGTCGTGTCAAAGGTCCTTGTTGCCATATGATGTCGTTAAACACCGTATACGATGCAGGTCGCATATTAGACACCTTTAAAACGTCGCTTACGAACGCTACATATACTGAGCGGCTGTCCTAAAATCTTAACTTGAAAGCATATAACCTGTTTTAATTATTCAACAGCAAGGCATTCAAACAGAAAATTCAAATTATTTTCAAATGAATGCATTTACTCAAGGGAGATGGAATTTGCTACACAAGCCGTTTAGAAAGGTTCTACATAATATATATATATATATATATATATATATATATATATACTAGCTGGTTTACCCGACGTTGCCCGGGGTTGTAAGTTTCAATCCCTGTAGCGAATATCCTCCATCCATCCACCCTCCATCCAACTGCATCCTTCATCCACCCTCCATCCACCAGCATCCTCCATCCAACTGCATCCTTCATCCACCCTCCATCCACCAGCATCCTCCATCCACCAGCATCCTCCATCCACCAGCCCGGGGTTATAAGTTTCAATCCCTGTAGCGAATAAGCAACAAATTTAGGTATAAGTTGAAATCCCTACGGCTGCGCCATCTGGCGAATCTTTAGAAATGCGTGCCGGTGACAGAGAATTGGTCGTGAAACACAGAGAATCTTCTCGGGCGGTGCCATCTGGCGAGTGAAAATAGGTTGAGTGTAATTTTTTGGGACCAGCTAAAAATGCATTGGGCAGGTAGGCTTTTGGCTGGGACACCATGGTAGCGGTGAAAAGGGGGGACGCGAAGCCGACTACTGGGTGTGTCATGCCAACCCCGACACAGTAGTGCAGGTTTCAAGTGAAAAGCTCTAAAACTGTAGAAATGAATCCCGGTCAAAGTCGCTGTGACAGACAGAGTTTCTTCTTATGTATGTCATATACAACCGATGGCACACACACACACACACAAATATATAGTACACATAAATTTAGGCCACTGTCCTATAGCTGTAGCTTTATTAGCTTATGCCTAAATTCACTGCATGACAATTATGACCGCAGTGCTGCAGACGTTCCCAGATTGTTTGGATTACCACATGGATTATCGTTGCTATTAACCTAAATGAATGTTTTGATTTGATATTTCAACGTGCCAAGCACCTCATTCTGCTCACGACTACAGCACACAACCCAGATTTCAGCAAAACACACGACACGAGTTTGTCTTACACAGTTTAAACAAACAATTTAAGCATTGAACGCCAGCAGGAGCCTCTAAATCATAGACTAAATGCTCCATTCAAGAAATAGGGGAGGGGTGGAAGATTTGTCAGTGTGTGTGCCACCATTTTAGGGGGGGGAAGGAACGGGGAGGTGGGAAGAAGAGGGGGAAAAGGACGTTGCTCCAATGACTTAGAGGGGGATAGACGCCCCTGGACGCCAGATTTATATAGGTCATCGCAACACGACACCAACATCGTAACTAATATTAATCGGCATTTCGGACCCACACCGATTTATGAATTCATTATTATTATAAATAATTATCATTTAGTAACTTCTATTGCGTCGGTGTCTAATGCATAAGACATCAACCGATGGCACACCAAAACCAATCCGTAATCAGGTCAATATCCAGAAGATCAGTCCGTTGAGAAAGAATGGAACTTGTGGTGAATAGGCAATTTAGTTTACGTATCAAGCACGGGTAGCTGGAAAACAACAGGGTTGCTATAGGCGCCATATCTAGGACGGACGGGACGGACCGACTCATAACAAGAGGAACGGAATTTTCCCGTGCTGGTGACTGTCACCATCAAAAGCGACCGTCACCGTACACCATTGTCACAATACAAAGTTACGCATATATACTTACGTACGTTTGTATGTACTTGTGTTTATTTGTCTTGGGTATGTACTAATGGCACTTGCTTGCATCCATACATGTTTGTATATATATATAAATAAATATATATATATATATATATTTGCAAGTATGTATCTGTGTATATATGTATATATCTAGGTATATGTATTTATCCATGTATATAATTATGTATGTAAGTATGTATGTATCTATGCATAAATGTTTGTATCTATGTATATATGTATGTATGTATGTATATGTATGTATGTTTCTATGTCTATATGTATATATCTATGTATATATTGTACTGTGTTGTATTTCAAAACTAATAAAGCGCCTCTACCTAGTGCCAAACAATCAGAGGCGGTCCCAGTCTGAAAGTCCTCGAGAATAAAGGCAAGTTTAAGACAACAAAAAGCTGTGGCAGGACCAACAAACAGTACTACAGATAGTACTACAGATATGTAATACATATTATGTATGTATGCATGTATGTATATATATATATATATATGCATGTAGCTAAGTACATATGTCAATACCAGTATACCAGTGGTGCACAACGTCCGGCCCGCGGGCCAAATCTGGCCCCCGACGAGTCATCATGTGGCCCGCGATGTCCAACAGGAAAAGCGACTATTTATGAGAAAGCACTGACATTAAGTCTACAGTTACTTGCGCACTGTGGTCATTGGACAACCATCAGTATTATAGTAATATAAAAATACCACGAGTCCCCTTGATAACTTTTTATACTTCTATACTTGTTTTAGTGCACACACCATCTTCATAGGCGAAAATTTTGAGAATCATTCATCCTAACTAAGCGGAGTCATCACTTGTGTGGCCCCCGAAGGGTTCAAAGAAATTGTTTAGTGGCCCCTGGGCTAAAAAGGTTGTGCACCACTGCAGTATACACATAGGTGTGTAAGCACATACGTAAGTATCAGACCCCTTATCTAGCTCCTTCATAGTGAAACATTGATCTTACCCTGGATGCGACTTGCGCTCATTAATTAATTAATTAATTAATCTAGGACAATACTGTCCTTGGTGTGGGGCTTTACAAATAGCCAGATATATAAAATACACAGACAGTCAGACACATTATATGTTAATTACTTTTTTTTAAAATATTTATTCCGGATATTTCTATAGCGCCTCTCGAAGTCAACTACTACTCAGAGGCGCTCCTGACTACAGCATTTGATACTGTGCCGGAATTTTCACGCCAAAGCACCATGAGCAATCGCGAGTGAAGGACTTGCCAAAGGTCCGTACGCAGCGGCTAGAGTGGGATTCGAACCTGCAACCCTCCGGTCACAAGGCGCCGAACTTACCACTGAGCCACCACGCCCCACAACTTCTATATATATAGTGAAACATTGATCTTACCCTGGATGCGACTTGTGCTGACCCAGACGACGTCATATTTGGCCGCTTCGTAAGCCGGTGTCATGTTGTGGACGAGAGGATTGAGAATTCCATCTTTTCCACCAATGAACATCCGACAGTCGACGTTCGGATGACGATCGTGCAGCTTACGAACGAGATCAATGGCCGGATCTTGTTCATCGGCAATGCAGACTAGGATCTCCAACTGCAAAGGATCGAAGAAGAGTCAACGATCAGTAAGGACCAAAGAAGTCAGCAATCAGTAAGGATTGAAGAGGAGTCGTGGATCAGTAAGGATCGAAGAAGAGTCAGCAATCAGTAAGGATTGAAGAGGAGTCGTGGATCAGTAAGGATCGATGAAGAGTCACCAATCAGTCAGGATCAAAGAAGTCACTGAGCAGTAAAGATCAAGGAGTCAGCAACTGGTATGGATCGAAGAAGTCAACAATCAGTCATAATCAAAGAAGTCATTGATCAGTAAGGATCGAATAAGAGTCAACATTGTCTAAGGAACAAAGCAGTCAGCAATCAGTAAGGCTAGAAGAGTCACCAGTCAAGTAAGGATCAAACAATTATTGTCACCGATCAGTAACCATCATGCAACACGTCATCCTTTAAGTAACCGCTCATTAATTAATTAATTAATTAATCTAGGACAATACTGTCCTTGGTGTGGGGCTTTACAAATAGCCAGATATATAAAATACACAGACAGTCAGACACATTATATGTTAATTACTTTTTTTTTAAATATTTATTCCGGATATTTCTATAGCGCCTCTCGAAGTCAACTACTACTCAGAGGCGCTCCTGACTACAGCATTTGATACTGTGCCGGAATTTTCACGCCAAAGCACCACGAGCAATCGCGAGTGAAGGACTTGCCAAAGGTCCGTACGCAGCGGCTAGAGTGGGATTCGAACCTGCAACCCTCCGGTCACAAGGCGCCGAACTTACCACTGAGCCACCACGCCCCACAACTTCTATATATATAGTAACTTCTATAGTGCCAGTGTCTAATGCACAAGGCATCAACCAATCAGATGAGGTAATAGACTCTGACGCAATACCTTGGGATATTCGAGGTTGAAGTGACTTTCCAAGTTGCTTTCCAGGAATGAATCCACTCCCATCAGCGGTTTCAGGATCGTCACACCCGGAAGATCTTCCATCGTGTCAGCCGGATTGCTCATCCGGTGCAGCCGCATTCGCCTGGAAAAACAAAAAACAAAACACCGATGACAATCACCTTTAAAACAGTTCCGTAAAACAACCATCAACCCTGTTGTTCAGCACTTCTAAGCATGCGTTTGTGTTGGAAAATTCCATGACGTCATTAGGTTGTTTACTTTTTGTTCACATGAAGATCACGTGCAGTTACTAGGTGTGCCTAGTCGACACGCAGTGATCGTTTGCTTTGCGACTTTAGTTAGTAACTTCTATTGCGCCGGTGTCTAATGCACAAGGCATCAACTGATGGAACACCAAAAACAAACAGTAATCAGGTTATCATCCAGGAGATAATCCACTAAGACGGAGAGGGAGAGAGTCGGCCTGAAGTGGATAAGCAATTTGAAAGAGGTAAGTCTTAAGTTGACTAAGATGTAATATAATAATAATAATAATAATTATATTCTTTATTATTTCAAACCGACAAACGCAGTAAGATTACATTGAAACATGAAAGTACAATCAATATTTTAATTAACACACGGTTTGGCAGCCATGCAAGGTGCCGCCCTAGAGGGGGGTTACGGGAGTCGAACCGCGTACATTATGCTCTCCTGGCCATGAGTGTTACCACTACTCTATCCCCCCTCCCCTTATAAGCGAGTCCTTTACTTTCCAGTTTAAGCTGCTACCAAATTCTACCACTTGGCGAGTTATACGCGTTACAAACGACTTAAACAAGGTCGTAACACAGAATCGAACCCACAACCACATGGTCCATGACCAAGCGTGTTACCGATGGACAATTTCCGTCTTAACAGCATTGTAGGCCTGGGCAAAACAATGCACGGTGCCCTTGCCCACCCACGGGATAAAAATTTAAATGGCCAATAAAATTAAAACCAGTAGATTTATTGGTACTTTCAACATTCACTGTGTAACAAAATGAATGTCTGATCATAAAGAAACACGCAATAAAGCGAAGGTTAATCAACACAAAACTTTTGAACCATATAACGTAACCTTGCACTCATAGCACATATGAAATTTTTTTAGCTTTTTAATTTGGGGGCCCCCTAGAATCGTGGAGCCCTGGCGACTGCCCAGCGTGCCCATACCTTAAGACAGCATTGCGATGGACTACCTAACCGTACACACCGTAATTGTAACTGGTAACTTATATTGCGCCGGTGTGTAATGCACAAGGCATCAACGGATGGCGCACCAAAACCAAACCATAACCAGGGCAACGTTCAGTAGCTTAGTCCGTAGGACGGATATACGCAGGGGTGTCTACACCATGGAAAGCTTGCAGCAAATGCTCCATCCAAGAAATTGGGGGAGGGGAAGATCTGTAAGTGTAAGTGCCATCATTATTTTTCATTTTTATTTATTTCGGATATTTCTGTAGCGCCTCCTCCAGTCAACTACTACTCAGAGGCGCTCCCGACTACAGCATTGGTATACTGTGTCGGAATTTTCACGCCGAAGCGCCACGAGCAATCGCGAGTGAAGGACTTGCCCAAGGTCCGTACGCAACGGCTAGAGTGGGATTCGAACCTGCAACCCTCCGGTAACAAGGCGCCGAACTTACCACTGAGCCACCACGCCCCACATTAACGGGGAAGAGGAGAGGAGAGGAGAGGAGGGAAGTTGCTCCAGTGACTTGGGGGGTAGACGTACACCGTACACATGACACACCAAGTATATGCTCATATTCAGTCCCTCCCTTATTGCATCATTCTGATTGAGCAGGATATCTGATAATTTGATGTCGAATCATAACGACAGCCGTCCCGTATAATTAGCGCAGTTAGTCAAATTGAAAGCGAAAATGTTCGAGCAATACAGGTCAGTCGATTGCGGTGAGTCAGACCCCGAATGCCATTTCTCGTCGGCAGCTGTGGGGAAGGGCAACTGTACGGGTGGTGGTACAGAAGTGTATGGAGAAAAATAGGATACCGTATGAACCAGGTGCAATAAAGGCTACGGGCAGGAGCGAGAAGGGGAAAAGTAGCTCTTCAATATGAGACAGTCCGAACCAGTGAAAGGGAAAGTATTCGTTATTCGCCAACATCGCAAACCTGTAATTACATCCCATTTACATCCCACTCCCATTTTTCTCTATGATCAGGCCTGGCTCGGGAGCGCCTCTGAGTAGAACTCTTGAAGAGGCGCTATATAAATTTTATGATTGATTGATTGATTGATTTAGCTCTGCCCATGCACCATCTTGCTGACGCGAGGCCTTGTGCGGCGTTGAGAAATCTCGGTGATCTACGTCAAATTCTGGATGACTAAACGGGCCGTGAATATGGGGAGGACTAGAGAGCCCTATGGACCGCAATGAACAAGCCTCCCCTGTAGGACTGGAGAAGAAAACGCAGCCAACCTAGGGCCATTTGGACTAGAGTCAAGGAGAAGGACCTGAACCATTGAAATTCAGACTTTATATACACATGGAGGAACGTTGGAGACGGAACAGCTTGGGGGTTGCGTCGCTGACACGGCTACGCTCAGCCGAGTTCGCTTCCACCACAGGAAGAAACTTACTTCCTCCTAAGGACGACTCGAATTTCATACCTAGAGTCTTGTATTCTGCCCTTAAATAGTCTAGATCACTAGTTACTTTATTTCCTATATTTTCCTTCACTTGCTTGCTGTAACATGTTGCAGTGTGTCAACGTGCGATGAGAATAAACGAATAATCAATCAATCAATACATTACATTTGACTGAGAACCGACCTGTTAGTAATCGAATCTACCGACTCCTATAGTAGCACCATTATCGTAATCGTAATTGCTCATTTATATAGCTCCTCTTCCATCAGAAACCATCAAAGGTGCTCCCGACCTGACTACCACAAGATCACAATCTAACAGAATGGCCTTCAACCACTTGTGAAACAGATATATGTGGAAAGTAGAAGAAGCTCATGGTATAGCTTGCATGGAAGCCAGTTCCAGGAAGAGAGGTCGACCACTGCACAGCTTCCATGTTGCATTACAACTGTGCAGAGTAGGGGAGCATCCAGATGTATGTATCAAGATACTTCATATAGCACCTTTTCAGTATCTCACAAAAGCTCTGCACATAATGGTTATCTGACTGATTTAAACAAGACAGTTTGAGAATGTTTGCTGCACTTGGCCGAGTGCAGCAGCACGTAAATGCAATGGAAGACTCTTCCACGAACAGGGGCGTCTACACCATAGAAACCTTGGAGCAAATGCTCCATCCAAGAATAGTGGGGGGGAAAGATCTGTTAGTGTGTGTGCCACCATTTTAGGGGGGGGGAGAAACGGGGACGGGGGAAGAAGCGGGGGAAAAGGGACGTTGCTCCAATGACTTAGGGGGGATAGACGCCCCTGTCCACGAAGATGGTCCAATACACGAGACAGCACGACGAACTCCAGTTGAAGTGCGGAAGCGCGGCACCTGCATATCTCCACAGCCAGCAGGTTGCTAAATTAAAAGATATATGACTAGGCAATAATGACACCGGAATCAACAAAGGCATCAATCTGTCTGGTTGGGAAAATAATCGGGTCAGAGGAAGACGATTCGATATCCTGAAGTACTCTGCAACAATCAAAATACTCTACCAATCATATAACACATTACACAACAACGGTATAATTAGAGTATGCAATAATTACATCCGTTTGTAAAACAACCGGACATTCGTCCTTAATCAATATTAACCTGTCTATCTATCTTTCGTCTGGAGGATGAGGGTCCCCGATAGTGTGGTAGTTAACATCTTGGACTGTAAATTGGTTGTTCAGGGGTTTAGATCCTCGTCAGGGAAGAAATTTGTTTCGAGGTTTTCTGCCCCACCTGTGCCCCCTAGCCAACTCAGCTATAACGAGTACGCTGACCATGCACTGTCGGTGGGAAGATGAGACGGCGAGGGAGAGGACTGGCCACCCGCCCTCATAACATTTTCCAATTGCTTTTTTCTCTCATTGTATTTCCTTTGTTTAATGCGCCTCTTTTGTGCATAACATGTCTGTTAGCCGCAGTGCGTTTGCAGGCGGTTCATTAAAGAATATACTTACTTACTTACTTATATGCCGAGGCTAAGAAAATGTAGTCGCTAACACTTCAAACACATGGCTGCCTCAGGGCTAGCTTAAGGAACTGCTCTTCGTCTTCGTATGTGAAAAGCGGCCTTAGAAAACGCTTCGTAATTACTTAATTATTTTTGAAGTACCTAAGCACAGTCAACCTGCTCAAAATTTACGACCCAATTAGTCTCTAACAACATCAAAGGTTGCCAGATCAGTGTTCCACCCACGCATGTCTGCGGGAAATTCTACATCTTGCGTTTTCAGAAACTACGACTTGATTTTCCCAGAACTTTGTAGCTGATCCAGTTGTCTTCTTTACGATGATCAGTCACAAACCAAGAAAAGGCTTTACACTTGACAATATATTCACAATGAATTCACTGTAATGCCTGCATACTTGTGGAAGTATGGACGTCAATATGTGTGGTATATGCATATACAGGCATGTATGCCTGTAAGTATGTACCTATGCATGTATGTACACATGTACATAAGTATATCTATGTATATATGTCTGTATGTATGTATGTATGTATGTATGTATGTATGTATGCATGAATATATGTACTCATGTATATATGCATGTATATATGCATATATGCATGCATTCATGTATGTACTTATGCATGCATGTATTTAATTTATGTATGTATGTATATACATACATTAATATGTATGTACAATAATACAATAATATTTATGTATATCATAATACATATACATACACAAGCACTTGTGTATATATATCTTGTTTTATTACTATATTTTATTACTATATTTTATTACATATATAATATATATACACAAGCACTTGTGTATATATATCTTGTTTTATTACTATTCAGCACATATTACACAATTACTATTGAGCACGTATTAGTACCTATGCAAGGTCACAAAATCAGAATGAGATGCGGAGTAATTCTGCCTGAAGTACTTGCTCAAGGTCCCTACACATCAACCGTCTGAGGCGAGACTTAAATCCCTACACCCCGCATTACAATCACAACGCCCTAACCAACCAGTCTCCCACGGTGCCCATATACCACACTTAAACCAACTCCCGAACGAGTTTCTCGCCAGCCTAACTGATTTTAAACTTGCATAGCGATAAATTCGTCCGTGTACGATTGACTTGGTGGAGTAACTGGAGAAGGTTTCCACTGGAAGTCTCTCGCAGGGATAATACAACAACAACAAATTTCCATCTGACGCAATCTGGCGAGCATACACTGAGAAGCCGAGGCCAACACGCGCTTCGATTCCCGGCGCCAGATGATTTACAGCGCGAGACACACATTGATTTCCATCAACTTAAAAACATTTTATGGTATCTCTGCTGACAGCGTTGTACTAAAACAGTCAGCACTAAAAACCATAGGCTTAGACTCGGGGGGAGCCGGGCACGTACCCCCCCCCAATAATTGAGATGGACTGTACACCCAATGCAACAAGTGTAGAATGACTAACCAAATCCCCCCCCCAATATTTTGGACAAGCTTACGCCAGTGCTAAAAGCTGTTTCGCTGAAAATCATTGAGAGCATCCAATCAATATTACAGGGCCTCAAGTTTGGAATGCTCTCCCCCCCTCGCTCCAGCAGACTGGGACCCTGCAGGGATTCAAAAGAAAATTACGACAATACTTAATTGATAATGTTAATTCTTGATTCTATTACTATTCTCCATGCCTAGTTAAGATTAGTTAAGTCATTATTATTATTATTATTGTTACTCTGCGTGTATTATAAAGTGTTCGGCCTTTAACCTTCTCCCTGCGGAGGAGGCCTCCGTGGAAATCTGACATCATGCAGATAATAAGACTAATTATTATCTGTAGCACCCAAGCGGGCCTAAATTTTCCTTAAATAATGCGTTGCAAATAGGTGTCCCTATTAGCGGGAGTTTCTCCCTTCAGGGCCTACCCTTGAGGCCATTCTAATTTACGTGTTTCTCAACTATGTTATTACCATGTACATTGATGGTTTCAATAAACAATGATTTGATTTGATTTGATTTGATTTTGATTTGATCCAACTGAAAGTCCTATCTGCGATTACATTTACACTTACAAAACGAGCTGTACCTTCTGCTAGCCCTGAGGGGCAGCAATGCGTATAAAGTATTAGTGACTTCGTTTTCTTAGCCTCGGCCTCTCCCTTGCCGACTCATCCTCCCACCGACAGTGTACTTGTGAAACCTGAATTGGCTAGGTGGCACAGGTGGAGCAGAAATCTCGAAAAAATTCTGCCCTCTTGGAGTTTGAACCACTAACCCCTATTATTCAATGTTTTTCAAACACGGATTGACACTGGTTCACGGATATAGACCCATTATTCAAGGCTTTTGACACGGACTCCGCTACGTCACGCACACGAAACAGCTCCACGGTATAACCGTCCGCACAGTCATAACGATCGGTAGCAGACAATACACAGGCATTTATTTGTTACGCATCGCAACGACATTGTCAGAGATGGTCGACGAAGATTGTTTTCATTCGAGCTATTCCGGTTGCCATGACAACGGCGACCGGAAGTCAGGCAGAGGCCATTAGGGGCTGTGAAATCGATGGGGCAACGTATATTTGTCCAATCGTTCTCCCCGGTCGCGTGAAGAAACAGAGTTCACGGCTATCTTCAGGAAACGGTTTAAACCATCGTACGCACGTGCAAACATTATGTACTTGGGTTCAAAATTAGTCGCATTCCTTTATTTATTTAGCCTACTACTTAACAAATAAGCGTCAGTCGATGGCGCTGAGCAATTGTAAGTGAAGACCTTGTTCAACATCCGTACTCATCCTTACTCATCTTTACTCAGTAACCGTCTCGGAGGAGTAGGACTGAACCTGCACTCTCTGCGTTACAAGGCGACCGCTCTAAGCTGTCAATAAAACAATTAACATGGGCGAGAGCCATGCGTGCAAAGCAGAAAGGTTATCGTGACCCGAAAATAAATGGCTCGTTCTAGGAATTGGTTTTCGAAAAAATGAGACAGAAGGACAGACAAACACAGGCAGATAGACAGAGAGACTAACAGACAGACAGAGAGAGAAACAGAGACAGAGACAAACCAACATACACACACACACACACAGCTGTGGGAGAAAAAGGAGAGAGAGACAGAGACTGAGAAGATAGAGAGACAGAGACAGAGACAGAGAGAACAGATTGAAACAAAGACAAGAAAATGCTTGATCCAGACCAGGAAGAGAGCACAACAGATCCATTCTTCACATTGACGCAATCAAATGCTTCAGTAAATCTCAGGAAACCGAGACCGAGGCCGCATATATAGAAACATGTTGCGAAAAACCGGCAATTTCCGGCCCGTCAAGAACAGTAGGCCTACTAATCACAACGGGATAGACAAACACTTCAGACAGACTCTCAACACGACCATACACAAGTCTCCGTCAATTTCTTTGACTCATGACAAGCATTCGACAGGGTTCGCCGCAAACGAATCTGGACAGCAGTGCAAACGACAGCACAAGATCAGACTGGTCAAGTCTGTAAATTAAGACAAGGCAAAAAGCTTCTCGAGTTCATTGGCAATCAATCCAAATAGTGTACCTTCACCCCACATTAAACAGCGACAGTGTTTACCAAGCTTTAAAACTAGTAAGCCCTATAGCTATTAAAGGATTATATTATTACGGCTATAGAAGATATGCAAGGGTTTTAATATTTGATCTCAATATTTAATAATTGATCTTATGCGTGCACTTTTGATCTTATGGATCCAGCGGTTAGTGTCGACAGAGATGTCGAAGGTTCAAATTCCAATCAGGGCAGAAACTTGTTTCAAGATTTCCTGCTCCATCTGCACCCCTAGCCAACTCAGCTATAATGGGTACACTGGCCATACACTGTCGGTGGGAATATCAGACGGCAAGAGAGAGGACTGACCCTTATAGGTCCAGTTTAAGAAAATCAGCTCACTAGCACTCCATACCCGTAGACCTTTTGGGTATAGCTTAGGGGCTGCTCTTCTTCTTTTAATATTTGACCTTATTTTAACAGAAAAAGAAACTAAAGAGTTAAAAAGTTATCTGAAGGGTTGCAACTCAAACAGTAAAAGTGAGCAAGTAATAAAATCATACTGACCCATAAAAAATCGACAGCATGAAGAAGGTGAGAATAAATGCATAGGTTAACCATGGTACTATGGCCAGTACAAAGACGATGTAGTACCAGGTCAATTCGTCCATTGCAAAGTACCACAAATTCTGTAGGAAAACAAGCATAACAACTCCTTAAGCACCAGATAAGACATTCAATAACATTATTATTAATATTGCGCAATTATCAAGCACCACTGTCTCAAGATCAAGCAGCAATCGATAGCACTGAGCAATTGTGAGTGAAGAGGTCCCTACACAGTAACCGTACTCTGTTTATTAGAGGACAAGTGCTCGAGCAATCGGCCACCATGTCCCTCTAACAACCACCTAATGCGTCAAGAATCATCGGGAAACATTTCACCTGCAATCAATTGATCATTCACTCACAATAAATCATTTCCAGACAGTTCGTTAACGATAAAAAATTAATGATCATACATGTGTTTCTACACAGCTCACGCATCGTCAATTATTCATTCAAGCGTACGGAATTATTCATGAGCACTTCATGCATATTCATTAGCAAACAATTCACGCATAGCAACTCGTTGAGAAGTACTCTCCTACAAAGAATCCTCTTCAAGTACAAATGGCGGCTGCACAACCGTGAGCTACTTAAAATTCGATATATTAAGTGCTCTGATATATACATGCAAGTTAACCAGAATTTAAAAAAGACCACACCAATGATTAAGTCAGTAAGTAAGTAAGTAAGTAGCCTTTATTAGCATCTGAAAAGCGCACATGCATTACAATGTATTCAATGATTACATACATTGTGGTAGACTTTCTATAAATTTGCAACAGAATAACTTATAAATCACATCTCTTATTCAGCAAACTTGTTGGATATTTTGAAACTTTAATACTATAAAAAAAGCACACAGTGATGGAACCTACCCTAACCCGGGCCCTGGCCTTAGGGAAGGTTCAAGGGTCAGCAAGCCAGTCTTACGTACTTGCATGAAATGGTGTTCAGATTTAAGTAGCATGAAAGGGTGTTTAGAGTTAACAATAGGTAGCATGAAAGGGTGTTCAGATTTAACAATAGGTATCATGAAAGGGTGTTCAGAATTAACAATAGGTAGCATGAAATGGTGCTCAGATTTAACAATAGTAGCATGAAAGGGTGTTCAGATTTAATGATAGGTAGCATGAAAGGGTGTTCAGATTTAACAATAGGTCGTATGAAAGGGTATTTAGAGTTAACAATAAGTAGCATGAAAGGGTGTTCAGATTTAACAATAGGTAGCATGAAAGGGTGTCCTCTCTTGTAAAGTCATGCTGAGCAACAAAGCAATCTTTACATTTGCACAAGCACTACTCAATACAGAATGAGAAGCTTTCAGTGTATACACATATCGGCTATTAGCATAATCTTCCGATTATGGATTGGTTTTACCTGATTACAGCTCAGTTTTACCTGATTACGACTGGGTTTTACCTAGATTTCTGCTCCACCTGCACGCCCTAGCCAACTC
>OY744617.1:41729671-41812171 GCA_963556255.1 Allolobophora icterica | reverse complement strand
TAAATTAAGAACGAAATGACGCAAACGGCTGGGCAGAAGCAACAGACACAGGGAGAGAGTTCTAGTAAGTAGGTTCACCAAGAACAGTTCTAGTGTTGGGCAAGTCTAAGGAATAATTCCAAAGACTGTGGTTATCACCTTAAAACCCGTCACCTTTAAACCCAACCAACGTCACCCCACTCCATAAAAATTGGGGCCCATCGGATACAACATTTTAACATCCTATTCAACGACTTGGCAGTTACTGTAAACTTGTAATTGATAGGTGGTGCTTGATAAATTGGATAATAAAACAATAAAAGAATACAATACCTATTTGGTGAGTGTGTATGATTGTAAACAACACACTGCATAGGCCTACACACACTTGCTCGATGGTGCAGTGGTTAGCCTACTGGACTGCCAACTGAGTGGTCTGGGGTTCAAATTTGGTTCATTTCTGTTCTGCCTGAGCCACCTAGCCAACTCAGCTATAATGAGTACAGTGAGCACAGTGCCGTACACTGTCGTGGGAAGATGATACGGTGAGGGAGAGGCCTGGCCACCCTCCCTCATACATGCTAAGAAAATGAAGGCTGCCTCAGGGCTATCTTAAGGCAGTGCTCTTCTTCTATATACATACAGTTCAGGTGCAGTTTAATAATACATAAATATATAGTTTAGATGTAATTAAAAAATATATATGCATACATATATGTGCCTACAGTTCAACTGCAACTTAGTAATATACAAGTACAGCATACACGCATATACACATAGTTCAAGAATTCGTGACTTTCGGTTTTAAAATTCATAAAAATTCATAAAAATTCTTAAAAATTCTTTGGGCCATTGTCGGGCCTTTTTTTACATTGACAATGGCGTTTCACAAAAAGCAGCGTAGGCAACAACAACAAATGTAATGACATTATGATTTCTTGTGTTAAGCTTCTGCTTAGAATTTAATGTAAAATTCAATATAAAAGTTCATTAGGCCTACGTAACAAGTTCATTTAGTTAAAACCTAATTTCTTAGAAGATGAAAGAACGTGGACCGGAGTGGAAGTATGTAGTGATGTTGGAGGCGAAGGAAAAGGGCAATCCGAAAATACAGTGTTGTTTTTGTGACAACGAATTTCTTGGTTGTTCTGCCAGAATTTTGGATCACTTGCATGGCAAAAAAATACAGAAACCAGAGTCGAGTGGGAGCAGTGGGCTGTTCCTGACTCAGAATCAGAGGACGATGAAGAAGAAGACACAGCTCAGTGGACGTTGCCAACCCTTTGCCATGTTTGGTTGCAAGCTATGCCAATGACCGACTGGTCACACTGGAGCCTGGGGCACTGGTGGGCTATCGTTCTGCTGACCGACACTCGCAGCCCCAACTATGATAGAATTCGAAGTTCAATACTCTAAGGGGCCATCCATACATTACGCACGCAAAAATCCGGGAAAATAGGACCTTCCCCTCCCTGTTCGCAAGCGTACTTTCTTCTGCATTTGTGTTCCCCCTCCCCTCAATGCGTACGTAATATATGGATGGCCCCTAAGTAGAACAGTAACTGAATATCAGTACTGTTGTGTTGCTAGTCCGCTATCTTTTACGGCTGATTGATTGATTGCCTATGATATTGACATTGACTTGCTTAAAAAGTTGAAAAGTAAACAAATAATAAAAATTCGTTGCCAGTTTTAAATTCATGAATTATTAAAATTCTTAAAACTGTGAATTCTCGAACTGTGCATATACATACATATGATTCACAAGAATTAATCAATACATACATATGCACTTAGATACACACACACACACACAACAAAAACATATACATTGTACAGCATATATAGTTCTGCAGCAATTTATCAATAATCAATACACACATATATACGCATATACAATTATACATCTATATATACACATATACTTATATACACATATACATCTACATATACACATATATTTATATATATACACATATATATTTTAACACATATACATATTTACACACACACACACATATTTGCTGTTGACAAATATATATATATATATGTATATATATGTATATATATGTATATATATACATATATATACAAACACACACATATATATGCATATATTTCAAGGGGCAATTTTTCAACAGCAACTACTCAATACCTACATACATACACGTACATACACACAAACGTATGCCGTATACATAGTTCAGGAGCAATTAAAATGAACGCAAGAGAAAGCTTACCAAAGCCATTACTACGACTATATAGCAATCAAACCGAACGGGTAGAATCGAGCGATGAAACTATGTCCCAGTTGCTGCTGCTCTGGACTGCACTCGACTCGTTCCCTGTTTCTTACTGACGCCCCCTCCCTGTGTATGACCCCCTCAACGACCGGAGGCACGCATTTCAAGCACGTGCGACTTACGGGCCGTGAATGGTAAACACCGAGTCACACACCCCCGCTGAAAGACCCACGCTGGGCTCCACGAGAGGGTGAATCACTTGGAAGGCGGGGCTTGTACTGCAGGCTGAGTGCGGATGCAGTTTCGGAATTTAAATGTACCCCGCTAAACTCACCAGTAAGTGTGGAAGATACACAAAGACAGAAACAGAGCGACAGAGAGACAGCCAGACAGGGACAGCGAAAGAGAAAAACAGAAAGAAAGAGACAGACAGACAAAGAGAGATAGAGACAGAGGAAGGAAGAGATAAAGAGAGAAACAGCCAGACAGACACATAGAAAATGACAGATAAATGAGAGAGAGAAAGACAGCCAGAAAGACACACCGAGAGAGAGAGAGAGAGAGAGAGAGAGAGAGAGAGAGAGAGAGAGAGAGAGAGAGAGAGAGAGAGAGAGAGAGAGAGAGAGAGAGAGAGAGAGAGACAGACAGACAGACAGACAGACAGACAGACAGACAGAGACAGAGACAGAGACAGAGAGACAGACGATGATGGAGGCTGATAAAGATAACTACAACAGTGACAGTAAAAGTTGGTGACGGACATGTCACCAGACAGACAACTGACTGGGACAAACATACAGACACATACAAGCATACGGAGACCAGTACAGATAAACGGAGAGGGATGCCCCTAACAACACAAACTCACATGACCTCCTCAGCAGCCACAGTGCGTCACAGGCCACGCCGGCATATAGAGGGGGAGCCCCTCCCGAAATGTCACACTGGCCAAAAACAGCACCGTCATCAACAGCCAATTACAAACCTAGGCCAAAGTTCCGTAGCTGTTCCATAAAACCCCTACCGTCACTCCAGCTGCTAACAACACTGCCCGTACTCAGGTGGTGCCAGTCCAAAGCCCGGAAAAAGGAAGGTGACGCTAACCATTCTCGTTATGACACACCGTCGTTAAACAGTAAACCCCCACCCATGTGCCAACTAAGTTGAAATAACGTTTTCGGGTGGTGCCAGTCCGTATGGAGGAGGGCGACGCGATCTTCGGTATGAAACAGCGTCGTTAAAGATAAACAACGGCTGATCCATACTACCCCCTACTCTTACTCCACATGCTCCATAACAGAGTTTATGAATAGGCGGAGTAGGCAGTTGCCCGGAGCGCCACAATTTATGGGCGCCATTCTAAAAAATGTGTTTTTATGTTGTGTTGATATTATAAACAACTTTGCAAACTGTAGGTTCATAGGGCAAGAAAAAGATCTCCTAAGTAAAATAATTATACCTATCACTTTCCATTATCGCTAGTGTAGTGGTTAGCGTGCTGGACTACAGGTCGAGGGGTTCAAATCCCCACCAGGGCAGAAATTTGGTTCGAGATTTCTGCTTTACCTGCACCCTCCAGCCAACGCAGCGATAATAAGTACACTGACCGTATACTGTCGGTGGGAAGATGAGACGGCAAGGGGAAGGACTGGCCACCAGCCCTCGTATGCCAAGGCTAAGAAAATGAAGTCGCTAACACTTCATAGTTCATACCTATCAGGACTAGTTTAAGGGACTGCTCTTCTTCTAACTAGGAATTTAGAGCAGGTCTTTTTGTTCTGCAAGAGTTGAGAAGCAATCACGCAAATATCAGTGAAATCCTTGACCTCCGCTGCCCGTTTGAATGGGAGCCACTCCTTTTAAGATCTCCCCCCCCCGGCCCCCATATACGGACCTACTATTCATCTCTGTACAACCCACTTTTGACCTGCTACACACTAAAATGGGTCAGGCACTCAAAACCAGAAGAAAACCATGAAAAATTTACTACCGATGTCAAGGTCACGTTAGGTTAGTAATTTAAGACAACCCCTAACCATTTTATTACAGGCCTCCTTCAATCTCTTTCCCGGTCTGTCTGTGTTTATCTCTGTGCCTCTCTATCTCCTTCTGCCTGTCTGCCTCTGTCTTCCTGTCTCTCTGCTTGTCTGTCTGTCTCAATCTGTCTCTGTCTGACTCTATCTGCTTGTCTGTATCTTTCTGTCTGTCTGTCTGTCTCTCTCTCTCTGTATGTCTTTGTCTGTCTGTCTATCTCTGTCTGTCTCTCTGTATGTCTGTCTCAGTCTGACCATCTGCTTGTCTGTCTGTGTCTGCCTTTCTCTGCCTGTCTGTCTGTCTCTCTCTGTATGTCTCTGTCTGCATTGCTCTGTCTTTCTCTGTCTCTCTAAAGCACCCAATGACCAACCCACCATCCAACTCCTCCCTCAGGAAAACCATCCTTTCTCTGTGAAGCTGCTCCAGACATAAAACGAATGCAAATTCAAAACAGTTGGCTAAAAGCCCATAAACCAGATAATTAAACATTCTTAATTTCTACGCGCACACACGCACACATCCACGCACACATCCACACACACAAACACGCCCACAAACACACACATCCACAGACACAAACACTCCCACTCAACACACTCACATGTTGCAATAAAGACAGTACAACTGAAATGAGATAGTGTCCTACTTACACTGGCTTCCACGGACTTACAATGACACTGACTTGCACTGACTTCCACGGGCTAACACTGACTTGCACCGACTTACACCAACTTCCACCGACTTACAATGACAATGACTTGCAATGAATTACACTGACTTCCACGGACTAACACTGACTAGCACTGACATGCACAGACTTGCACTGACTTCCAATGACACTGACTTGCACTGACTTACAATGACACTGACTTGCACTGACTTACAATGACACTGACATCCACTGACTTACAATGACACTGACTTGCACTGACTTACAATGACACTGACTTGCACTGACTTACAATGACACTGACTTGCACTGACTTACAATGACACTGACTTGCAATGAATTACACTGACTTCCACGGACTAACACTGACTTGCACCGACATGCACATACTTGCACTGACTTCCAATGACACTGACTGCACTGACTTACAATGACATTGACATCCACTGACTTACAATGACATGGACTTGCACTGACTTACAATGACACTGACTTGCACACTTACAATGACATTAACTTGCACTGACTTACAATGACACTGACTTGCACTGACTTACAATGACACTGACTTGCACTGACTTACAATGACACTGATTTGCAATGAATTACACTGACTTCCACGGACTAACACTGACTTGCACCGACATGCACAGACTTGCACTGACTTCCAATGACACTCACTGCACTGACTTACAATGACACTGACTTGCACTAACTTACAATGACACTAACTTACACCGACTTGTACCGACTTGCACGGACTAACACTGACTTACACCGACTTACACACACTTGCACTGACTTACATGGACTTGCACAGACTTACACTGGCTTCCACAAATGTCCACTGACTTACCGGTACCCGACTCACACTGGATCAAGGCTAACATACAAAAAGTTTTGCGTTAGCAGCTTAAATACTCTTTAGTTGGAGTAGCTGACTGACAACATATACAAAAATTTAGACAGTCTGAAGTATTTATGGAAACTGCAGCCTACCATAAATAACAGAAGCATTGACACATTTTCTACTTCCGACACGCCCACACTTCATCACCAAGCCCGTCTTTCATCATGAAATATGATGAAATTCAACCCCACTCCACCCACCCTCCCCTAAAAAACAATCCCTTTCATGAAACATTTACATCAAAGTTGTACCAGAAGACAACCTTGGACCCAAACGTGAGGTGGGGTACCAATGAAACTCTGTCAACAGCACTCCCCCACAGCTCCAAGTAACTGACACCTGGCCCATCCCAAAAAAAACTGAGACTGCACATCACCCCACCGTACCCCACCTAGAGAATAACCGGACAACATATCAGAAGAAAAAATTGTGCTCATACATATCAAAGTTCAGATTGTAATTCACATTCAAAACGATGGAGGCATGCACTGATACACAAACAAGTATAAACACATGAGTGTGTATGTATGTATGTGTGTATGCATGCATGCATGTATGTGTGTATACATGTGTGTATCAAGACACTTATAATATAGCACGTACGTACCTAATAAAAACAGCTGTCTGACATACAGATACTCATACATATACATGCATACATACATACATACATGCATACGTACAGGTGTACATGTACGCGTTTAGCCACAAGCATACACTACAGTACATAGGTATCACGTATGCAACTTTACCTGGAGCAATCAGCTTATCGACAATTTAAAATCGCGCCCAGCTCACTAAATTGTAAACCTTCACGATCTCGTTCTTCCCATCCCTCGTTACTCTTTTCCCAACCAAATAACGGGAGCCGTATGGCAATTAATCAGTGCGATTTTTATTTTAAGGGAGTCTTACACAGTTTTTCATATATATTCTAAAGTAAATTTATTCGGTATCAACATCATTCCGCGATCGATCCTAATGTGTACAAAATGGCGAAATACTTCACGCGTCTTCACACCTCTAAGTACTGCTGTAAACTTTCCATCTGGCAAAATGAATATCGACGAATCACTCACCATGAGAACGGTATGAAATGAGACAAAAGTCGCACGCCAACTAACCTAAGCACATGACAAAACGCATATTTAGACCGTGATTAACACGATTTCACACCACGCACGTACATATACCATAGAACTGAACATTTGAACAAGGTAAGCGTTACTTTATTATGATAAGATGCGGTAGCACAGGCATGAAGAACAGTTCATTATGCGCATTTTTATTTAGAAAAACCTTGCGGCCTCCGTTGTTGCCAGCATTGCTTTATGTTATGATTATAGGTAACTTAGATATAGGATTATATTAGTCAATATTAGATGTTGTTTGCTATAGCAGAACGTGACTAACACTCACGTGTGTCCTGCACTTGCCTTGGCAAACAAAATGACTGATTGGCAGCATGAGATAATTAATATTAATTACTACAACTGCCTTGCACATGTCTATTGTCATCTGTTTGGAACAGTTGCCCAGAACGCCACATTGTTAGGCCCACAAATAATTATATTCACATGTCTGTCATACTCGTAATCTGAAGATTTCTACTGCGCCCCCAAAAGCTATACCCTACTCGTGGGAACCACGTGCTTTAGTCTAGTTTAATTCCCCGGCGCTCGATCAACGTAAAATCTGCAAGCAGGTATATAGGTCAGAATGACAGAATCGGTTCCAAGGTCAAGATCCGAGGCAAAATGGTCAAGCCTGAAGACAGTCACGCAGCTAATTAATTAAGGTGGGTATAAAATTTAGAATTGGAGATTACAGACAGGTGAGGGCAGGAGATCGAAGGAATCAGGATCTAGGATTTGTGGAAATAAATGAGTATACTTATAGGTATAATTTAATTGTGGGGGTACGAGGGGTACTCTTACCCCACTTATTAGACTGGAGGTACCATACCCCCCCGCTTTTAAACAATGCCAATCAATATTTACTATTGTGCCTTCCCAGAGATCGCAGTCCCCGCCTTGCTTCGTGTATGTAGACAGCGTGAGGACTCAGGAGTACGTGCGACACAAGTACGAAAGTATTAGATACACAGCTAGGTAAACTGAAAGCCAGATGAACTGAGTCACAGGCGCAGTTAGACAGGCAGACTTTTGGCGGCACAGGTCACCCGACAGACTGACTGCCGTGACCGGCTCGCAGGCGCCACAGATCTGTGCCGCGGCTACACGTTTCCTGGAAAGATCTGACATCATCCTCACTCTCTGCATTATGGTTGTCATCTTACTCATATCGGGATGTAGAGATACAGGTCAAAGTGCAGGCGCTTCTATATCCGTCATCAGTTACAAATCTGTATATAGGAATACGCAGGCTGAGTGCATCGAAGCTCTTTTTCATGATCTCCATTCCTGGATGTCTTCCAATCGCCTCTCCCTCAACTCGTCAAAAACCCAATTTATCTGGTTTAGCACTCCTCAGCAACTTCAGAAACTTGACTTTGTTCTGCTCTCTCAAAGATTTCCGCTTTTCACTTTCTCGTCTAGCGTTTCTGATCTAGGAGTTATCCGTGACAACTCTCTTACCCATGGGCGGCGATCCCGAGGGGAAGGTCGAGCGGACAAGACCCCACCTTTAAGAGTGGGGGGGAGACACCATACATTTGTGCCCGCTCCCCCCCCCCAAATTTTGAAGAAACAGCAAAAAAAGTCAACAAATTTTGTCGCGACAAATTTTTTAGAGCAAATTTATCGCGCGTGACCTCTTTTTTGACCAGATCAGTTCAGAAACCTCTTTTTTGACCAGATCATTTAAAAAGTGTCCCCCTCCACACCTGTCAAACAAAATCGCCGCCACTGCTCTTACCTTTACTGAACACATTTCCAAACTCTCCCGCACATCCTACTTTCACCTAAGGCGCCTTAATTAGGGCTATCCGTCGCTCTGTCACATCTCCAATTTTCACTTCGATTGTCCATGCAATTGTCTGCTCTGGACTTGACTACTTCAATTCCCTCCTCATTAACTGATCTTCCAAAGGTCCGTCTTGCTCCTTTTCAGTCTCGTTTCTCAATGCTGCTGCTAGACTAATTGCCCGTCTTCCTCGATTCTCTGATATCACCACCTTTATGGCAGAAGAACTCCACTGGCTCCCGCTTTCTGCCTGCATCCAATTTAAGGTCCTCATCCTTGTCTCTAAGGCTCAACTTGGTTTTGCTCCGAAGTACTTAATATGTGACTTAATTCATCGCCTCACTCTGCTGCTTCTCTTCGTCCTCTTCGATCCTCTGATCGCTTGGACCTCCTCGTTCCCTGTGTCAGGACTTCACTGGTTCAATCTAGGTCTTTCTTCCATTGGCCCTGCTCTTTGGAATGACCTTTTTCCGTTCGTTCGTTCTTCTATTCTCTCAGGTAACGTACGTCTCTTCCTCTTTTACCTTTCTTAAAACTTGCTTCTTCTCTCAGGGTCTCTCGCACTGGGATCGTACTGGCCCTCCTGCTATAGAAGCGCTTTATAAATATCCGAATACAATACAATACAATACAATACAATACAATACAATACAATACAATACCAAACCTTGTGTTTAATAAAGATCGTGATTGTACTACTGTCATGTTTCAATTTAATCTTACTGCGTCTGTCAGTTTGAAATAACAAAGAATATTATTATTATAATTATCATCGCTACTCAGAACTGAACCTCTGGTGTTTGTTTTTTAAATGAATTAGTAATCAATGTGACGTGGTTGGCTGATCCTGGCTCGATCAGTCTCCTGCTGTTTGGCCACAAAGTAACAGCTGCAGTGATACTTTAATTTCCCCCAAAACCTTGTCCACAAACTATGGCTGTGCGTCAATAACCCATCTCGAGAGTTCATAAAATAACTAAACCGCGAACGACCCCTTCTGATGAGGCGCCGTTATATTCTGCTGTCATCTACTTACTTACTTTGACATCCGCAGACTGGCGATGAGCCGAGGAGCATGTGTGAGATGAGGCGGCGACTAACAACAGGCAGCCATTTTCTTTTGTCGGTGGCCGTTTAGTTGACAATGATGTTCGGTTAGGTACTTTTCTCGTTTTCTCGGCGGATTTTATGATCATGGAAGAGACTAAGGTTATTTATCACATAGATGACGAAGAAACGCCATATCTGATAAAGCTCCAGATTGCGGCGGATCGGGTGACCCTGGGCGATCTGAAAAATGCTCTCAATCGCCCCAGCTACAAGTTCTTCTTCAAATCAATGGACGTTGATTTCGGGTAAGCTTTCGTCAGAACAATGTTATTAAATTTTGTTACAATTTTTCTTGTCCTGTGCGACTTTGTGTTGAGTCACAGTGCACGGATGTTAATCATAGCTGGCTCAGCGTGTGGCATTAAGTGGCTTTCAACGTCATCTCGGCCAAGTAATTAATTTCGTTGGGGGTGGGGTGGGGTGGGGTGAACGAGTGCATGCAAACGGATTTGGACGAAATATTGAGACACATCTCACAATGTAGTCGAATACCGTTATAAGACCTTGTGAAAAGGGTTACCACGAAGGGCTCTTATGAGGGGTAAGATATAGCCCAAGTTCAATATAAACATGACTGGAGATGTATTAAAGAGTTGAGGTAGCGCTTGGTTGAGTTGCATGTTAAGAGAAGTCCTGTTTTGCACTTCTTGGTTGAAACCAGGGCTGTAGTCGAGGGTATACGCGGGTATACAGCGTATACTCACCTCTAGACTGCGTATACCCATGGCTGTAGCGAGAGTATACGCGGGTTTACAACGTATACTTACCTCTGTAGAGACCGTATAGCCATTGACTAATGAAAGTTCGACAAAAAAGAAAGGTAAAATGAAAGGTTTTGAGGGCTAATGACTAAAAAAGGTCATCAACTTTTTAAGAGAAGAATTCCTTAAAAAAGGTCAAGAATTTTCTGAGAATTCCTTAAAGGTCATCAATTTTTCTGAGACGAATTCCTAAAAAAGGTCATCACATTTTTTGAGGGTGACACCAGCCCTAGTGACGCCGCTTCTCTCCGGTAGCGTGTACTCACTTCTAATTTTACCACTACAGCCGTGGTTGAAACTCCTACATATGACATCATGGCTCTAGGATTGTAGGGCATTTTGCGTGAAGCATAAGCGTTACAATTCCTATTGTATGGATTGATCGATTGATTGATTGATTAATTAATTACCAACTTGTATAGTGGTTCATAATAGATCACTAATGACCAGGCATCAATCGATGGCACTGAGCAACTGTGAGTGAAGGAATTGCTCAAGGTCCCTACACAGTAACCGTCTCAGGGAGGAGGATCGAACCCGTACTCTCTGCACTACAAGGCGAGCGCTCTGACCACTTGGCTACTGTGTCCCAAGGCATAATGGTTGAAGGCTAGATTGTTGCCAATTGGCAACAAAAATCATCTGCTCTTACCATCTGGTGAGTCCAACATGGGCAAAGCTTCTGGGCTGAGCTGTGGTAGTATGCACACGATGGGCAGTCAGGAGCCCGCAGGCAGCCGATCGAAGGGTTCCATGTTGGGGCCATCTTAAGATAATGAGCACTCTTCTTCCTGCATGTGTGCCACTATATAGGTGCCCACTTGTATCATTATGGTATAGTATGTATGTTATATTACACTATGCCAGAAGCACTGGTGTTGGGGGTCATCCATGAAGGACATCGGCAGAAGTGACATATTTAGGTGCCTCCCTTCCCTGCTAACCCATACTCTTGCGTGTGAAAACGAGTAGAAAGAGGTTCGTAATAGGGAATGCAAAACCGGCGGTTTTTTACAAACCCGGGTTTCCGTTTTTGGCGCCAGTAAAAACCCGGGTACCCGAGTTTTTACCGGGTTTACCAAACTTTACATGATAAGTATTATTGAACTATGTTTTGCGATAAGAACAACGTCGTTGTATGCAGCTACAAAGTCCAAAAATTCTGCAGATGACAAGGGTCATCTACGTCCTTGTGTTTGAGCAGATTTATCTTATGCTTGGGCGGGAGATGAATATGCATACATCGTGTTGAACCGCCGACAATTTTCAGTTTCGATTTACATAACTGGCACTGAGCCGTAGGTTCCACAGAATCGCGAACGATAAAGTGTTCCCAAACACCGCGCTTTAAATTTGCTGTTTAAGCATTGCTTTTTAAGTCACTAAATTTATATAAGAACAGTGTACCGCTACCATGCGAACTGGATAATAATAATAATAATAATAATAATAAGACGATTTATATAGCGCCTAGCACAGCCGAGGCCGAAGAAAAGGACGCTGTAGATGGCGACGCCGGAGGGTGGTGCACCATAGAAACTCGGACTTCGTTGGATTTAGTTTGAAACGGTTAGACGCCATCCACACTGAAATGCGTTCAGACAGGTAATGTCACGAGTTAACAAACTCAACATTCGGCCTTGTCACTCGTTGTGTGAAATGTGAAGCCTCACTCATATAACGTCACGAATAAACAATTGGAACGAGCCGATAAATAAGTAAGTAGAAATAGTATTACGTAATACCAAGTGCAGTACTAACGTTATATTTCCATTACTCTGCATTTGTGAGTTTCACGGCGTGAACGACGATGAAAGTGACGCTTTTCAATCACGCCAAACCCGGGTTTCAACCGCGGTTTACGATGATGAAGACAGGTTTGGCAGATGTCCGTCCCTCACATTGGCTGTGGAGGCTGTGGGGTCCCCATACTTGCGTTCGATGCAGAGGACAAGACTGCACGTGCGGGTCCAACCTGTCACAAAGGGTCATTACTTCCGTCCAGTCTCAAGAGCGGAAGCTGTCTTCGTCTAGGGTGGAAGAGTGGAAGCTGTTGTGGCTTATGTGGTGCTCAAAGTTTGTATTACGCTCAAACGTAATTGTTTCACCTGCAGGCCTCCTTTGTTGTTGTTAATCTTTCGAGTTTCGCTGCATTTGTAGTATATTAATGATAGTGATATGCATCCGAAATAGGCTACATTTATATTGTTAGGCTACATTTTAATATAATAAAATAGTAATGAAAATTTAATGTCATTGTTCAAACCCGGGTTTCAATCGCGGTTAAACCCGGGTTTTCGGGTTCCGAAAAATCCCGGGTTACCCGGGTAGGCAAAACCCGGGTTTGCATTCCCTAGTTCGTAATGTTTGCAGTCTTATCTAATACAATGACTTCTATGGCCCTGTTATCATATTATCCAAGTCACAGCAAGAGTCACAAGGGTGACCATGGAACTTGGATATGTACATTTATTTGTGCATACATGTATGAGTGTATGTTTGTAGGTATGCATGTATGTGTGCATGTATGTATGCATGCATTTCTGTATGTCTGCTTGTATGTTTGCACGAATATATGTATTCATGAATGTATGTATACAGGTGTGTATGTATTTGTGCATGTGTATTATGCAAGAGCTGCAATCTGAGCCTTAATCAAAGCAGGACACAGGAGATGATAGTTCGTCGTCCAGGGAGGGGGCAGGAGGACCGGAGGACGCACCTGCCGAGGTGCCGGGACTTCGGCGGGTCCAGAGTATGAAGATTCTTGGAGTTGTAATGAATGAAAAAGTAAGTTTCGAAGCGCATATAAGGAGCGCTTGCGTCCAAGCAAGACAGTCAATGTATGCTCTGCGTATCATGACAACGCACGGCCTGCGCTCCCAAAGTTTACATGACGTAGTAAAAATGACTACATTAGCCCGTATGTTATACGCGTCCCCGGCTTGGTGGGGCTTTGCGGGTCAACAGGAGCGGGATAGGCTGCAGTCCGTGTTAGACCGTCTGGTGCGTCTGCATTATCTCCCTGCGGATAGCCCCACCTTCGAGCAATTATGTAGCCTTGCAGACGGGGGTCTCTTCGCAGCGGTACTGCATGATGAGGGCCATGTGCTGAACCATCATCTCCCACCGCTGAGGCCACAGCACTATTCTATGAGGCCAAGACTGCATGACCGATTAATACCCAGGGCGGACAATTTAATGAGGAAAACATTTCTTACAAGAATGCTTTATTTTGTATAAACTATTATGTAAACCAAAGTGCAGTATAAGCAGTTGGTACTAATAAAGAATATATTTACTTTAGTTATTTTACATGTACTGATATGTATGTATGTATGTATCTGGAATGTGAAGGTTGGATGTCTGGTCTGACCGAGTTTTTGAAATTTCTTTTGCAGAGTGGTTAAAGAAGAACTGATCGATGATAGCGCCAACTTGCCCTGTTTCAACGGAAGAGTCATTGCTTGGGTATACATCATGATCATCATCATCATCATCAACATCAACATGAGCATCATTATCATCATCATCAGCATCACGCTGTGGCGCCACTCAACCTGTGCTAGAACTTATGTAGAATGGGGAGGAGGAGAAAAAGAATGGAAGGAGGAGGAGGAGAAAGGAAGGGGGAGAAAGAAGGAGAAGGAAGAGTGAGGAGCAGAAAGAAGGAGCAAGGAGGAGGAGGGAGAGTGAGAAAGGAGGAGTGGGAAGGAGGAGGAGGAAGAGCAAGATGGAAGGAGAATTCGGAGGAATTGAATTAAAGGGGAAGGAGAAGAAGTAGAAGAGCAGTCTGTTAAGGAAGCCATGGGTATGAAGCGTTAACGAATTCAGTTTCTTGTCCTCGGCATATTGGGGCAGTTAGCCAGTCCTCTCCCTCACCCCGATCCTCCAACTGATGGTCAGTGTACCTGTCATAGCTGAGTTGGATAGGAGGCACAAGTGGAGCGGAAGTTTCAAAGCAGGTTTCTGCCCTGGTGTGGATTGAACCCTTGACCTCAATGGACAGTCCAGAATGCTAACCACTACACTATTGCAACATATTCAAAAGTTAGTCGGTAATTGTAATACAAGGGAAACGGTTTATATGTACTTTATGCTTTGCACTGGCTCCCCAGTCAGCAGTGTATTCAGTTTAAGAACTGGACTATTATGGGTAAATATCTTGTCGGCTCTGCTCCATCATACCTCGGGGACTTCTGCGTTTCCGTCTCCTAGGTCCTGGATTGTGCCGACCTCCCACGTATGCATACTGCTGCAGCTCAGTCCAGAAGCTTTAGGCCTACCTGTGTTGTACCCACCAGCTGGGAAAACGTGTACAGTAGCCTAGTGGTTAGTACCGTATACTGGACTGTCATTGAGGATTGAATCCATGCCAGGGCTGAAAGATGCTTCTGCTCCTCTTATAAATGCACCCTGATGATTGCACAGGACTTCTTTGTAGGTAGACATTTTGTGTTAATGTGTATTTTTATGTCATTTATCATGTTGATAGCTTTTGTCCTGTTTTGTTTTGTTATGTCATATTTGTCATGTTAATGGCCACATCAGGTTGCATGTTATGACAAGGTCTCTTTATAAAAATGGGTTTAGTTCTATTATTATATTATTATTATTTATTGTTGTTGTCATCATCATTATCATTTTTATTATTATTGTTACATTTCTTTTTGCATTATTACATTATTTTTCTTATTTATATTTTTCATATTTTTATTATTATTATTATTATTATTATTATTACTTTTATTATTATTACTTTTATTATTATTATTTTTATTACTATTATTTTTATTACTATGCATTTATTAAGCCCCAGTATCTAATGACCAAGCATCAATCGGTGGCTCTGAACAGTTGTGAGTGAAGGACTTGCTCAAGTTCCTACACAGTACCCATCTTAGGGGAAGAGGATCGAACCCATACTCGCTGCGTTACAAGGCGAGGACTCCAACCGATCAGCTACCGTGTCCCACAACAGCGTTTAGCTGATTGAACTCAGCGCCTTTTTGTTACATGATATGCGCCTGACTATAAACAAATCAATCAATCAATAAATCAATTTTTGTGTGTGGTTGAAGCTGGTGACGGCCGAGAGCAGCAGCCACTCATCCGATGCGACACAGACGCCATCCGGTGAAGTGCGACCGGCCGGTGAAGCAGCCAAGGAGCGTGTCGGAGGCATTGGCAACAGTCGACCGCCGTCGTTTCAGTAAGTTCACCTTCTGTATATCGTAAATACGTAAAAGAAACGTAACGCTGTGTTGTAAAGTAAAGCTCTCGTTTCACTGTTGAAATGAAATGATAGAAATTGTATGTACATGTATATGAGTGCTATATAAGTTGGAACATGGCAGACGATTGGTTCGAGCGCTGCCTGGTAATGCGGAGAGTACGGGTTCAACCTCTTCCTCTGAGACGGTTACTGTGTAGGGACCTTGAGCAAGTCCTTCACTCACAATTGCTCAGCACCATCGATTGATGCTCGGTCATTAGATAGTGGCTTTTAATGAATGCATGATAACAACACGTGTATTCTTTATAATATATGAGTGTGTTCATCAATGGATTTACCCATTCAATAGTAACGATAATAAAGACGACCGTGCTATGAAGAAGGTAAAGAAGAACAGTGATTCCTGAATCAGCAAGAAGAATAGTGACGATGAAGATATCTTTTCTTTGTTTATCTGGAAAGACTTGGTATTTGGGGTTAAACTCGATAGTGTAGTGGTTAGCTTGCTGGACTGTCAGTCGTGCGGTCAGGGTTGAACTCCCCGCCAGGGTAGGAATTTTGTTCGAGATTTCTGCTCCATCTGCACACCTAGCCAACCCGGCTATGTACACTGAATACACTGTTGATGAGAAGATGAGACAGTGAGGGAGATGACTGGCCTCCCACCTTCATATGCTGAGGCTAAGAAGATGAAGTCACTAATACTTCACACCCATGACTCCCTCAGGGCTAGCTTAACCATTTAACTACGAGAGGGATTAGATTTCCATACATTTGAGTGCATTTTTGTCGTTAAAATGTTAAAGGACTGTAAATCATACAAAATTGTGAAATTTTTGACGTTTTGGACGTTTTTGCGGACGTAAAAACGGCCGTTTGAACGTTAACAGAAACCCTGTTCATCAGGTAGCAATCTTTGTTTGGGGAATACTCAATTTCTTTGGGGATGCTGTGTATCCAAGGGGAGTTTCTCATGGGTCACCCCTGTTTTTGGGGGATGCTGTTTGTATGCGTGCTTTGCATCTAACATTTGTTCTGTTTTGTCATGTCTAAGTGCTGCTTCATCAAATGCCGATCAAGAAAGCGTCTGCACCGACACCGAGTCGCTCATCAGCTCACGTAGAGGTAAGTAAGCATCTAATTAAACACCTCACTGGTTAGAGCGCTCAGCCTGTTATGCGGAGAGTATATGGGTTTGAGCCTGCGGGTTCGAGGCTGAGACGGTTACTGTGTAGGGACCTCGAGCAAATCCTTCACTCGCAGTTACTCAGTGCCGTCGATGTTCTGTCGTATGGTCATTTGTGCACACACTTCTGAACTTTGTAAGGACAGTTGTATTGTATTGTAGGATAAGTCCAATCAATCAATCAATCTATCAATAACCTTTATTGGTACTCATGACAACTTTTAACAGTTGACAAGAAATCGTTAACATCAGCTAAATGGATAGCGTCTACAGTGTATCATTGCTAGACTGATTAATGAACTAAAAGTACAATAATTTGTTGGTGTTAAGCATATATTTTTATATTTAAATATTAGTACGCTCGATTGTTTATCACAAGGTTACTTATGCACATATTGTTGTCTTCAATACCAAAGGGTAACCCTAAAGGGAGGTAAGCACATACCGATTGTGGATTCCTCCAATGTTTCTGCCTTTTTCGCTTGTGCCCGAGGTTCAAATCCCACTGTGTGCTGCGCAAATACATGACTCACACACACACCGTGGCGGTTTGTACAGCAGGTTCGAGCTGAAATGGCAAATATGTCAGGAACTTGAGCAAGTCCTTCACTCCCAATTAGTCATTAGATAGTGGCACTCAATATATGCTTAACCGTAATTATAATAACAGTAATCAATTATCATACTAATAATAATAAAAAAATGCATTAATAGTAATAATAATGCATAATAATACTAATAAAAATAATTATAAAAAAAATTTTTTGTGTCAGTGGGCGGACACACGCGACATGAGCGACCCCGACATCACGGTCATGGTGGCTTTGACGCAGCCTCTTCAGTCATGACGAGCGACATCGAGTCAGTGAGCGTTCTTGACTCAGAAGATACAAGAAGCAGGTGAGGATGTGCAGCTTGCTCTCTTTGGTTCTCCATTGCATTGTTGATGACTTGCATCAGGTTAAGTGATTGGTTAGAGCGCTCGCGTTGGAACGTGGAGAGTACGGGTTCGATCCTCCTCCTCTGACACCATTGCTGTGTAGAGACCTTGAGCAAGTCCTCGCTCACAGGTGCTCATTGCCATTGATGTTTTGTCGTATGGTTGTGTGTGCACTTCCGAACTTTGGAAGGAGGGCAATATCAAATGCAAAAATGTGGTGTATTGTATCGTATAAGTGTGGCCATCAAGATCTTAAATTTCCAGTGTTAATTCCAAGGTTTTCATGAAGTTCAATTCCCACTTTCTAAGCTGTCCCATTTGTGGGTGGCTGTTGTCATGCTTCTGCGGGAAACCTGGCCCAAAGAATGCTGAGCACTAGTGCGGTCACTTTTAAGATCCATCTAAACGAGTGATGACCTGGCCTTAACTTATCTTACCTTATGTTACCTCATGGTACATTATACCACCTATACCTCACCTTACTCTACCTTTACTTTATTTTACACCGCGTTCAATGCCTTGCCTCATCTGACCTCACCATTCCTTACCGTAATTTACCTTACATTCATATACCTTACCTTAGTTTACCTCACTTTAATATACCTTACCTTAGTCTACCTTACCTTAGTCTACCTTACCTTAGTCTACCTTACCTTAATTTACCTTACTGTAATTTACCTTACCTTAGTTTACCTCACCTTAATCTACCTTACCTTAACCTATCTTACCTTAATCTACCTTACCTTAACCTATCTTACCTTAATTTACCTTGCTTTGCCTTACCTGGCCTTACCTGTTAATTGCAGGTTTTCGAGTGCCACTGGAACTACTAGTCGTTCGTCCCTTTACGGCAGGAACCGACGCAAGAAGTTCCGTCATCGGATGCCTCCAATTAGTCAGGTACGGAGGCTATTCCCTTGTCAGCAGTTTCTGAGATTGGCGTTTGTTGTTGGGATGTTGTAGACTGTACCTCTTAACTGTGTTTGGTAGATGTCTGTATACCAAAGTGCAATTAGCAATTGGTCAATAAAGAATATACTTACTTACATCATCATCATCATCATCATCATCATCATCATCATCATCATCATCATCATCATCATCATCAATAACAACAACAACATAATTATCATAATCACCATTGTAGTCGTCATCATGGTCATCATCAACGACAACAACATCATCAGCGTCATTGTAGTCATCATCATCGTTACCATCATCTTCACCACCATTATCATCATCATCATTATCATTTTCTGATGCCAGCCATTTGCTGGTGATGGGTACAAATAAACGATCTCCATTGTCCTGAGTCATTGTTCAAGTCTGGTGCTCCTCTCAGTGTTGGTCCAAGTCTTCTTGTGTCCTCATTTATGTTGTATATCCAGTGCATTTCTACCACGTTAAGTGATTAAAGTTAGTTTTTCTCAAAACCAATAACAACTGTGTTTGACTGATTCAGTTAAGTATTTGCTGAAGTTTTTCACTCTTACAGTGACTTTTAATGATTTTCAGAAGTTCTCTTTGACCCAAAAACACAGATGCTATCAGAAGTAACGGTTTTGTCTCTTGACCCATTTTGTGTAAAAAGTTCTTTCAAAAACCAGGTTGAAACCCGATAAGTCAAAGAAAACAGAAATCAAACTAAGCAGTCATATAGTTATCCATCAATCTGCCTAGTCATCCAGCCATTTGCCCATTCATCCAGCGATCTGCCCAGTCATCCTGCCATCCGCCTGTTCATCCAGCCATCTGCCCATTCATCCGGCCATTTTCCCAATCATCCAGCCATCTGCCCAATCATCCAGCCATCTGCCCAGTCATCCAGCCATCTGCCCAATCATCCAGCCATCTGCCCAATCATCCAGCCATCTGCCCAATCATCCAGCCATCTGCCCAATCATCCAGCCATCTGCCCAGTCATCCAGCCATCTGCCCAATCATCCAGCCATCTGCCCAATCATCCAGCCATCTGCCCAATCATCCAGCCAGCCGCCCATTCGTCCTGTCATCTGCTCAATCATCCTGCCAGGTCATCCAGTGCATCGGTCATCTGCCCTATCATAATCCAATCTGAAAATCTTCCTGCAGCTTCGTCCTAACAAAACTTGTCGGCACACATCTTTCTCTCCTCATGACTAATACCCCAATAAATTACTCAGGTTATCCGACCATCCCCGGTCATCCCCAGCCCGGCGTCAGGCACCCTAGCGAGCAGCTGTTGGTATTTCGTATCTACAAGGACGACCCTCCCCCCTTCCCGTGACCCCTACCCAAAGGGCATCTTTTGATCTAGACCCGGCTCCTGGAAATCGAGTATCTCCTTCCGAGAGCAAGCGGCCCTCTCCCTATCTTCCAATCTCCCTCTACCTCCCGCCCATTTCGGATAGTTCCCAGATCAGAAGGAAATATTAATCTCCAAAAAAACGGACCAGCTGTTACTACAGATCTGATCGACGAGGCATATTCGTTCCACTTTGGCGCCGGAAAAACGGATCTAGTCTAAACATTTTCAGGTCATACAGTTGATTAGAAAGCATTTACTTGAGTAACTACCTGTGTTACTGTGTTCATGAAAAAACTAGAAATATTTACCTGATACTAGGTCAAAGGAAAACTGTAACTTCAGAAGATATGTATTGGTTTTCTGTAGAATTTAGAATAAGGTTGAAACTGGCTTGTCTTCCCCTCACAACAAGCACTCCTGCCTACCTTCAACCACTTTCTCTCCTTATGTTCCACCACGCAGTCTGCAATCTTCGGGTATTGGTCTTTTGGTAATGCCTTGATGTATTAATTCCATTCTGCTGCCCCTAAGGAATGGAACCGACTACCAATGTTTGTCCGGTGTCCAACTCTTTCTCTTCGTTTAAGAAACGCCTCAAAACTCACTATTTGTCATTGCCTTTCGAACAGCTGGATATCTGTTTAACTGCAATACACCATGACTAACCATGCCTCCGATTCGCATTTCTGTG
This sequence comes from Allolobophora icterica, assembly GCA_963556255.1. NCBI lineage: Eukaryota > Metazoa > Annelida > Clitellata > Crassiclitellata > Lumbricidae > Allolobophora > Allolobophora icterica. The sequence continues at coordinate 41,791,199 of OY744617.1, read as the reverse complement.
TGACCTTGTACATGTTAAAAAGTTTGTAATAATAATAATAATAGTAATATGTTTTTGATCAATGCAAAAGCATCGTTATGAAAATTGTTTACTGGTAATTGGGTCAGAGCAGAAAGTAACTCCTGAAGATATCGGTTTTATTGGGTTAGTGCAAAAGCTGTTCTTGGTGATTTTCATTACGGTACTGTAACCCACTAAAAGGTGCTATGTAAATTGGTAGATAAGGACATACCTTACATAAATATACATGTATACATATATACCTAAATAAATACATATTTAAATACATGCTAACATACCTTAAATAGATATGCATGCCTAGATAGATACTTGTATAGTACAAACGTACATATATTACGACAAGACCAAGTCACCTAGAATACGCTTTTTGGGCAGTCAACCATGAGTTTACTCTTTTTAAATATGTAAAAATTAGGTATGGAACCGAGCCTATACTTTGATATCTACATATATATAAATATATGTATATAATTATTTGCAAATATATGTTATACATGCATACATATATGCATAAATGCATACATAATAGATACTACATACATACATGTACCTTACAAAAATATACATACATATACGCATATATGTATGGCATTGTACATGCATGCATTGTAATACATACACATACAGTTCTATACAAGTATACATACATTCATTGTGTTCTGTGTTCTGTTGTCTAGGCATCTTCATTTACGAGTATTACAGACTCGACAATGTCCCTCAACATCATAACCGTTACGCTTAACATGGGTAAGCAAATGTCTTGTTCTGTATCTCTGTCTCTATCTGTCCGTCTCTCTACGTCTCTGTCTGTCTGTCTGTCCGTCTCTCTCTCTCTCTCAGATGCCTGTGTGTGTCCCTTACACACTGCTACAATTGTTTCGATCATAGTGTGATGATTACAGTACGCTGAGGTGTATAGTATGGATCGAGAGTTTAACGACATCTTGGCAACAAAGGCTGTTGACATTGGCAGAAATTTTTCAACAATTCTCACCGCTCCTGTGGCATGATACAGCTTAACCTTGGATGGATGTATAGGGATCCAACGCCCACTTATAACAAAGTCGACAGTTCAGCTGCCGGTGAAGCCCTGCTGGTCCTGTGCTTCTGTACGACGATGTGGGCACATCATGCATTCTCGTGTGCTGGACCTTCCTCCTGGAACAGTCTACTAGTAAACTTACAAACTATTTCGTCACGGACAGCTGAAGAAACGTTTTCAAGCCATTTTCAGACGCGCCTGTTTGGATTTTTTACAGAGCTGTGTTAGGCGCCCTTTTGAGGCTCATATAGGGCGTTTTACTAATTGATCAGTTTTTTTGTTACACAAGGAGTACGAGGTTGAGCCTCATGTGGTTATTGTTTGTGGACCTTGAGCAAGTCCTCACTCGTATTTGAATATCGTATGAGCATGTGTGCACTTCTGAGTTTTGTTTTGCTAACTGATGTAATAGTCTAGTTCTAAATCAGCGTTTCCCAAACTGTGGGTCGCGACCCAAAAGTGGGTCGCGAAGCTCTGCCAAGTGGGTAGCCAAATTTTTTCGAGAAACATTTATTTTTTTGCAGCAACAACTTTTGACTATAATTGGGCATTATTTAGCTGGATTACAATAAATTGTGGACTGTTTTACGTAAATTTCCTGTTAATGCTTTAAATTTCTGAGCGCTGTACGTAAAACCGCATATTTCGGAACCAATTTACGAAGCAAATTTTAGTACACAATGCTTAATTATACACAGTGGGTGCCGAGACTGCCAAGATATTCACAAGTGGGTCGCGACCCAGAGAAGTTTGGGAACCGCTGTTCTAAATGACAATACATTGCTGTGTTGTATAATTGGATTGTGTAGGAGTCTTAATTGATGTTTCCAGATACTGTCAATTTCCTCGGTATCAGTATCGTTGGCCAGACGAACAAGGGCGGCGATGGGGGCATCTACGTCGGTTCCATCATGAAGGGGTGCGTATCGTCTGCTCACTTGTCAATTAATTAATTCATGCATTTATTTATTCATTTATCCTTTCATTCATCCATTCACTCAACCATTCATCCATCCAATAATTAATTAATTAGTTAAAATCATACATTCATTTATTAACTCATCCATTCACTTGTCCCTTTTAATTAATTCATGCATTCATTCAGTCACTCACCCATTCATTTGTCATTTAATTAATTCATGCATTTGTTCACCCATCCATTCATTGATCGACCATTCGTGTAACCATTCATTCATTCATTTACGGTATTTTTAGCACCAATTCGAAGAGCCTGTCAGAAACACCAAGACCTTTCTGAACTTAATGCTGAATTTTTTCTGTAGAGGGGCGGTTGCCCAGGATGGTCGGATCGAGCCGGGGGACATGATTCTTGAAGTGAATGGCATCAGTTTCGAAGATATGTCCAACGACGAAGCGGTTCAGACGTTAAGATCGGCTGCTCAGAGACCAGGGTGAGTAGCAGCATGGTGCCAACTGGTTAGAGCACTTGACTTGTAATGCGGAGAGGATGGGAGTGAGCCTCGTCCCCTCAGACGGTTACTGTGTAGGGACTTTGAGCAAGTCCTTGACTCACAAATGCTCATTGCCATCGAATGACGCTTGTTCAATAGATAGTGGTGCTTAATTGATTGATTGATTGATAATGATGATGATAATAATAATTGTAATAATAATAATAATTGTAATAATGCCTGTAATAATAATAATAATAATATACATAATAAGAAAAATCAACTACAAGCCCCACGGTCTTCTACGAGGTTTGGGACCGTTCCTTCTCTGTCGCTGGACCGAACAATCTTCCCGACCATGCGAAGAACGCACCATCTCTGGAGACAATCAAATCACAGCTCAAGATCTATCTTTTAAACTTTCATATGACTGTCATTGACTTTTAGAACTTACGTACAGCACCCCTTCCTTCAGCCTCGACTGTGCTACGGCTCTATACAAATCGTATTATTTTTATTGTTGTTATTATTGTTATTATTATTATTGTTATTATTGTAAAGGATCCGTCATAATATGTTGATGTTATCTGTTGCAGTCCAGTGACATTGGTCGTGGCCAAGTGTTGGGATCCTAACCCCAAGGGTTACCTCGTGGCGCCCCGTCAGGAGCCCGTCCGTCCCATCGACCCTTCGGCCTGGGTCGCCCACACGGAGGCTGTTCGGGCTATCTACGGCCGCCTAGGGCCACCGCCGTCTGTTGCCGGAGCCATGCCGACCGGCCCCGGGTCCGTCATGACGTCCATACCAGAATGTGCACGTATGTACGCTTACTCGCCAACCGTGATGTAATGTATGTATGTGTGCATATGTGTGACTGTGTGTATCGATGTATGTGTGTCTGTGTGTCTCTGTATGTTTGTATGCATAGGTATGTAATGTATGTGGCTGTATGTATGGATGTATTTGTGCATATGTATGTATGCATGGATGGATTTGTGTTTGTAATGCTTGCCATGTGATCTAGACGTTTGCTAACAAATGTTGAACATTACACGAGCGAGTAGCATTCTGTGTCTTCTAACATGTGTGTTCTAACTTGCATTTCTAACATGTGCATTCTAAGTGAGTAAGTAAATATATTTATTACCGAATTGCTAATCGCACTTTGGTGTACAGACATCAATTAAAAATAGTTAGAAAGTATGCAACATCCTAACAGTAGCTGTTGTTCTAACGTGTGCATTCTAACGTGTGCTTTTGTAATGTGTGCGTTCTAGCCTGTGTGTTCTAACGTGGTCATTATGATGTGGCTTGTGCATTAGCAAATAACTGCTGCATTTCCTACCTTGTCTTCCTCCTTTTAAGATACATCAGTCATCTCCATACATCCATTGATCCATCCGCCCATCCATTGATCCATCCGCCCATCCATTGATCCATCCGCCCAACCTGACTGAGCACACTCGCCAGTTCATGCCCATCCACCAACGAGCCACTGTACGCCTTGAGCATAGGAAGACATTTACTGGCAAAATCACTTAACCTACATTCACTGGCAAAACCACTTAGCCTGCATTTACTGGCAAATCCACTTAACCTGGAGTCTGTTATTAACAGCACCCAGTTGAACTGATTGTTACTAACCGTCTTGTTATGCGTTTTCTATGTTGTGAAGTGGAGTTGCATACTAATTACTCCTCTCTGACGTCAATGCCTACTCTCGGCTCTTGCAAAGGTACGAGGATTTCCTATTATTAAGTACAACTATTATTAATGTTATTATTATTACTATTATTGTTGTTATTATTATTATGCATTTATTAAGCACCACTATGCTAATGACCAAGGATCAGTTGAAGGGACAGAGTACTGTGAGCAGTTGTGAGCTAAGTGCTTGCTCAACATCCCTACACGGTAACTGTCTGAGGGGAGGAGGATTGAACCCATGCGCTTCGTGTTACAAAGCGAACGCTGCCTATCCAATCTGCCACCGTGTCATACCTCAGCTCATAGGATTTGTGTCTGAAGGAAGCACACTGAAATGCTGGGATATTTTCCTGGTAATGGGTTTTGTCAGTGTCGGCTTTACTAAAGGAACAGATAAGGACATGGCCTAAGGGTGTTGCATTCCTGAGGGTAGCAAAACTTAAAAAAGTGCAAAATTAGAAAAATTTAACATTACATTTAATTTGAAACTGTGAGCTGCCTCTCAGGGTTGTATGCGGGACTGCTTGCAACATCTTCCTCAAGTATGCTTCTGGCCAAGCTGTGCAAGAATTACAGTCTTCCAGCTGACATTTGAGCTGTCCCTTGAAACTCCGCTCAAGTTACTTTTTCTAGCTATGTTGAGACCTACCTGTTCAGATCCCTTGTATGTGGCTATACAAAGGATCTGAACAGGTAGGTCTCAACATAGCTCCCTAGCGCTTTTAAGGGGTTCCTAAAATGTGCTGTATAAAGGTCCCGATACATACATACATACATACATGCTCATATACATATATACACATGTGTACATACATGCATACATATACACATAAAATCATACATATATTGTATATACACACATGCACACATGTATACTTACATGCATACATACATACACACACATAATACATACATACATCATGATGTATTAGTGTGGTCGAATTAGCTCATATTTCTAAATACCTAGGCAAAATATTCGTACAGCCAGTTTTTAAAGAAATCAATAGAGAAATGTTTAATAATATCTCATGTGAAAAATCCTAGTCCTGTGCCACAGGGGGAGTAAAATCTTTACTTTCAATCTGGGAACTTTATTGACATTTGGCTTAGAAATAATGTTGGAAAATACCGTATCACGCGCAGTAATGCGGTCGATTTTTTGTTGGAAGTTATTCGGCTGGATTATATTTTCTAGCCGCTGCACAGAAAATTGACGTGTATTTCCATGTTGCTGTCGTCCAAGAATTAAATTCAACAACAAAATTTAAATTTAAAATAAGTAATCGATCGTCCTAATAATATATGGTAAGGTTTTCTTTCCGATTTAGGGCCTACTTGAAGAATAACTGTAGGGCCTACTATACGTTCCCAAAACCTATATCTCGACAGCAACCTCTGAAAATTAACAACACACCCTACACTCATAGGACTACTCACTAGGCCTACTCAGTACAGTGAGTACACCACCTAGCATCCGTTCCAGAAACCCATATCTCGACGGTAACCTTTGAAAATGCCCATTATATTGCATTGATGCCATTGAACTTTCCTGGTATGCAACTGAAACTTCACGAATATGTAAATGACAATTATGACATACTCATGGACCCCATCCTAAACCAAATAAACTTAAACAACACACACTACACCCAGGGGCGTAACTTTGGTCTAAAAGTGGGGGTACCATTTTTTTACATACACGAAGGAAGACGGAGACCAATCTCTGGGAAGGCTCAATAATAAAATATTGATTGGCACTGTTTAAAAAGTGGGAGGGAGTACGGTACCCCTCCATCAGTCCAAAAAGTTTGGGGTACGATGCCCCTAATCAAAAAGTGGGGGACAGGTACCCTCGTACCCCACAAATTACGCCCGTGACTACACCCATAGGACTACCCAAAGCACTCACCCTCTAGGGGTCATCGATATATTATGTACGCAAAAATCCGGGAAAATTGGACTCCCCTCCCCCGTACGCAAGCGTACTTTCTTCCACACCCCCTGCGTACGTACGCTTGACACATACCCCCCCCCCGAAGACCAGCTGCAGAAAGTGTCCAGGCAGCGACTGTCTGCACTTTAGGCCAGATTGAAGGATGAGTTAGGGCCAATATAGACAAATTATATAGGTGTCTCGTTCACAGCACAGAAGTAACTGCACATGGCTTTTATATAATGCATGCCATCGGACGACTATAGAACAATACAGAGTTAATGTGGACGTCATAATTAGAAATTTATTTTGCGTAGGTACACATTTTGTCCCCCCCCCCCCCCGTCCGCACCCGTACGCAAAATCGCCTAAATCCGACCCCCCTCATTGCGTACGTAATATGTGGATGGCCTATCGGTTTCAGAAACCAGTACCTCGCCAGCAACCTCTGAAAATTCACCCATAGGATTAGGCCTACAGAGTACACGTACCCAGTGTCCATTCCAGAAACCCATATCTCGCTTTTATTGCAAAGTTCCAGTTTATTACCAGGATGGTAAAATTAGGCAATGCAATATGACTTGAAATTTGAAAGGTTGCTGTCGAGATATTACTCATTCATTCATGCAAGAATTTATATAGCGCCCTGCATGTGTCTACTCAGGAGCACCTACTCCCGACCCAGCCCCATGTAAAGAGAGTCTTAAGATTGTAATGAAACGTATGAGAAAAACCGTAGGCATCAAGGGCAGATCAAGATTGAACCCATTCTAGACTGAAGGACCAACAACAGAATTAGCAAGATGCTGCCTGATAGAGAGGTTCGTGCGTAGTGGACAAGAAGCTCACCCTCCACGAAGGGCAGAGAGAGCAAAGGCCCCACACATTCAAGGTGGAACGACAAATTAAGCTCCCTCAGATAAGCCGGGCCGAGCCTAAAAGGCATGCAGCGCTACACATGGGCGGATACCCTGCAGATAATTCACTTCGGGAGAGGAAGCCAGTGTAGGACTTCGCGCATGTAACCAGGAACGTGGCCAAACCTTGGAATGCACCAGCTAGGCGCGATGCCAAATGAAGAAACTTTTGCCGCACCCTATCTGCAACGCCGGAAGACCAACATAGGGCGAGCAGCAGTAGTCAATTCGAGTAATGATAAAGGAATGGACGAGGGTGGTAGTAGCACTACGAGTGATGGAACGGGAGACAACACGTAACTGGTGTAGCTGGTAATAACAATCATGGCAAAGCTGGTGAATGTGTTGGGCAAAGGCGAGTTCTTGATCCAACGTGACACCAAGGTCTGAACAAAAATGGTCGAGAACATGAAATGTGGGAACTCAGTGGCAAGAACACCCAGGTCGATCTTAGCAAGATGCTGACGCGCCGCGTGCACCCAACCAGATGAATACTGGTTCTTGGATGAGTTAAGCCATGAGCGATTTGTCGACGTCCAGGCCACCTAAGTATCCATAGCCCGGCTCATGACTCGTACTGCAGCAACAGCATCTGGTGCCGGGCAGTGCAGGTAAGCCTGGGCATCGTCTGCATGTGACTGGCTCAGCACAGCTCAGCATGGGCAACAAAAAGTGAGCCTAGGTCAGCCGTGTAGATAATGTAGAGAAGGTGGCCCAGAACGGAGCTCTGAGGCAGGCCGAACAGGGCAGGCACCCAGGAGAACCTAGTAGGCCCATGGACCAAGCAGAAAGAACGCTCGTGCAGAAAAGTAACCAGCCATCCAAGGAAGTTACCAGAGAGACCAAAAGAAAGAGCCAGTTGAGAAGATTATCTTAACGGATACAGAGGATCTTAAAGGAGAAAGATTCCAGGAAATCTTCAGCCGTGAGGGATGGAGCATTAGTTTTGTGCCCAGCATGAACACGTCCTTGAAGCAGCCCACAGCCTTCTAGGTTTCCCGGCATGGAGAGCAGTATTTGAGACCCAGTAATCCAGTATATCCGTTCCTTCTCCCTATATCGCCTGTGCATCCGAAGGACTATTGCGCTTGGTTGGAATCGATCAACGGGTGACTTAGTGCGCCTGTAATATAATGTCTTTCAAGACGGGGGCAGGTCTGACGACGAAGGGAACAGCATTCTCCATCGAACCAAGGCGAGAAGGAACAGCGGCGCACTCTGACCAGGCGCAACAACAGGAGATTGTCGATGAGGTCGACCACAACTGTTTCATAGGTAGCCTAGATATCAGTGACCGGCGACCCCATCAGAGTGGATAGATCAGCAATGAGAGATGCTGAAAAGCAACACCTAGAAGACCTCCCGATCCAGATTCCTCTACCAACGAACCTATCTGATAGAGTAAGTCTGTCGTGGAGAATGGTAGCGATGACTAGGTCATGGTCGGAGGACGGATATTCAGGTCAGTCTGCGCAGAATCATCGCGGGTTGAAATGCATCGAGCAAGCCTCCACACCGATGAGTCGATCCAGCGACGTGTTGAGCCACTTCAAACTGCTCAATGACAGCATGGGAAAGCAAGAAAATCCTGAGCCGAGCCAAATCGGTGTTCACACGCCATAGCGCCCCGTATCCACATGATACCGGTTTCTGGAACAGATTCCGGGTGGGTGTACTAAGTAGTCCTTTGGGTGTAGTCACTGTAGTGTGTGTTGTTCGAGTTTCTTTGGTTTAGGATGGGGATGAGTATGTCATTTATACTCGCGAAGTTTCAGTTTCTTACCAGGAAAGGTCAATGTCATCAATGCAATAGAATGGGAGTTTCAAAGGTTGCTGTCGAGATATGGGTTCTGGAACGGATATTGGGTGGATGTACTGAGTAATCGTATGGGTGTAGTGTATGTTGTTAAAGTTTCTTTGGATTGTTATGGGATAATTATGTCATTTATTCTCGCAAGGTTTCAGTTTCTTACTAAGTTACCATGAAAGGTCAATGCAATAGAATGGGAATTTCAAAGGTTGCCGTCGAGATATGGGTTCTGGAACGGATATTGGGTGGATGTACTGAGTAATCGTATGGGTGTAGTGTATGTTGTTTAAGTTTCTTTGGTTTGTGATGGAGATAATTATGTCATTTTTGCTCGCGATCTTTCAGTTTCTTACCATGAACGGTCAATGCAATAGAATGGGAATTTCAAAGGTTGCCTTCGAGATATGGGTTTCTGGAACGGATATTGGGTGTGTACTGAGTGGCACTATGGGTGTAGTGTACATTGTTTAAGTTTCTTTGGTTTTAGTAACTCACTGAAACGCAAACAAGACGAACTGACATATAATACTGAAGCCTGCACAACCGTTACACATGTTTTTAGTACCTTCAGTCGACTGCGTCAAACATTGGCAATAAAATAAATTCCCATTGACTCAGGACTCAGGACTTTTTTTCTGTGGTTCAGTAACTATTCCTGAGCAGATAAAAACCAAAAAGTCTTTTGTCCCTATTTTGGCAAGGTCAAAGGTCTTCACAACCAGACTATATGTATCAAGGCTAAAGATAGCAGTGCTTAAGCATCTTTCAGAAGCAACACATAATGCTTATTGATCGAACGATTGGCTTTTTGTTTAGGCTTCGATCACATGCCGCTGACGGTCAACACCGATCCTGTGTCGATCGTTCGTGCCATGGGTCAGCCCGACTCGGGACTCGAGATTCGTGACCGGATGTGGCTTAAGATTACGATTCCGAATGCCTTCATAGGTCGGTAACATCATCATCATCGTCGTCGTCATCACCATCATCATCATACTCGTCATCATTTGTTGGTATATGGTGTTTGATATCGGTTGATGTCTTGTGCATTAGACGCTGGTGCTTTGGAAGTGCTATAATATATAGCACTGGCAGGATGAAGCTAGTGCTGTATAGTGTTCAGTGTCTTTTATAGTGCCAGTGTCTAGTGTGCAAGGCTTCAACGTATATCAAGGGCTTGTGCCAATCCTTGATAATGCTTACCTTTCCAGGTATTATTTATGCTATGGAGATTCCAGAAAGATATATATATATATATATATATATATATATATATATATATACCGGTATATATATATATATATATATATATATATATATATATATAATAGTCATACATGCATACACTGACGTGCATCATACATACACACACACTTATCATACATATACATGCATGCATACTTAAATGGGGGGCCCGATAGCGCATTGGATAACATCTGGCGTAGAGTGCGAGAGGTACAGAGATCGAGTCCCATAGGCGGACATGCTTTGTAGGCTGCAATTTGCGCCGTGTATTGCAGGCTGTCTGTTCTGTTAGTAGTTAAGGTTTATCGCATAACATGTACATGTACAGCGCAGTGCGTTTGCAGGCACTTAATTAAAGAATAAATATTATTATTATTATTATACATACACACTTGGACACAAAGAAATATAAAACATGTCAACCGTGCCTTACCTTTCATGTCGACCGATTTTTAAAGCGTGCTAGGTAGATGTTCACGTAAATGCGTACACAGCCAAATCCTTTTCTTTTTCTTACCATACTATAATTCAGTGTTTCCCAAAGTGGGTTCCACGGAACCCTAGGGTTCCGTGAGGGGAAGACAAGTTCCATGAAGCAATTGGATAAGTGTTGTTTGAATGTGTTGTTACGTTATAAATCAGACTCCAATGTGAAGACAAGGTTCTGTGGAAAAATTAAATTTATTTAAAACAATTTCTGGTCTGACTTTTATCGATTATACTCTACATGTATACCTGGATCACTGTTTAAAAATATTGTACCAGAATGTGTTTTGTTTAGGTAGGGGGGGGTTCCGTCAAAAAAGATTGGGAAGCACTGCTATAATTCTATGTCGTGTCTTTTTCTAGGTTCCGATCTGGTCAACTGGTTGCAGTCGCATGTCGAAGGCTTCCCGGACCGGCGCGACGCCCGGAAGTACGCCTGCAGCCTCCTGAAGGCCGGATTAATTCGTCATACTGTTAACAAGCTGTCCTTTTCCGAACAGTGCTACTACACGGTGGCCGACGTCTGCGGCGGTACGAGGGCGGGTTTCTCACTTATGCAGTTTACACTTTTTATTAAAAAAATTTTTATTTAAATTTTTTTTCTTGTTTTCTTTTCAGTTTATTTTAATTTTAATTTTTGTATTTAAAATTTTTTTGCCTCTTTTCCGCAACCACTAGAGGACCATTTTGTTCGATCGTGGTGTCATTGTGTTCGGTCGAGAGCGCCTCTCATGAGTCTCTCGTGAAGTTGAGCTATATACATTTGCACTTACCATTGCCATTAAATACGTGCATGTGACAGGTGTATTTCTTCTTGTGTAGACATTGCGTCGCTCAACCTGGATGACGTCGATTCCATTTCGGACATGGAACCGATGGAGATGCGCGTCTACGACACCCTCGGTCCTCCATCGATGCCGGCCTCGGCCTGGGTCAACCAGTACACAACGAACGCCCCGTTTGCATCCTCGTACATGAACGCCCCTTCGACGGGGCTCAACTACGTGCCGCCCGCCCCCTACAATTTCGTCAATGACGCCATGAGCCTCGACAGTCTGCTCATCGCCAATGGGGCTGATACTGTCAAGAGCAGCTCAGGTCGGTTACGAAAGATTTTTTAATTGGGTCATTGGTATTAGGGGGTCGTGATAGTATAGTGGATTGGCTGGCTGATTGACTGGCCAGTACACCCGGTTGACTAGCCAATCAACCCGGTCGACTGGCCTACTGATTGGATAATTATTTATAGACTCCTATTGTTCTTTGACATGTAACTTTGAAGAAGATTTAATCACAGTGATTGTGGACTCTGACTATAGATTGTTATTATTATTATTGTTTTTATATTTATGCATTTATTAAGTGCTACTATCTAATGACAAAGCATCAGTCGATAGCGCTGGGCAATTGTGAGCGAAGGACTTGCTGAGGGTCCTTTCACAGTAACCGTCTCAGAGGAGGAGGATCGAACCTGTACTGCCTGCGTTACAAGGCGAGCACTGTAGCCAATCGTATACAGTGTTCCACAGTTTATGTGTACACTCATTCCAAATGATTAAAGAGGTAATTAATTGCCTATAGTGTTCCAACCTCATATATACACACATTCCGCTTGACGTTGAACAAGCTAATAGCATCTCGTATTCCATACTTATATAGCAATGGTTGACACCGTTTTAAAGGTGTCTAAGGTGAGCGCTCTAACCAGTCGTATACAGTGTCCCATAGTTTATATATATATATATATATATATATATATATATATATGTATATATATACATATACATATATACAGTTATACACTTCCATTCAATACGTCAAATAAAGGTGTCTAAGAGATGGAACTCTTATTAATCGCCTGTCATGTCCCATCATCATATAGCAACGGTTGACATCATTTTAAAGGTGTCTTGTGCTCAACCAGTTGGCAACCCTGTCCCAAGCTTTAAAATTTCCTCAGAAGAACGTTGGACCATGAAGCACTTCTTCACTTGTGAGTAACACATTCTCAGTTAAGTTGTTTCGCCTCTTACATCAATGGAGTGCGCGGAATGCAGTACAATACAATACGATTGTTTTTTATTATTTTATTTATTTATTCCGGATATTTCTATAGCGCCTCTCGAAGTCAACTACTACTCAGAGGCGCTCCCGACTACAGCATTTGATACTGTGCCAGAATTTTCACGCCGAAGCGCCACGAGCAATTGCGAGTGAAGGACTTGCCCAAGGTCCGTACGCAGCGGCTGGAGTGGGATTCGAACCTGCCACCCTCCGGTCACAAGGCGCCGAACTTACCACTGAGCCCCACATTATTTGTATTTGATGTTTCTCTCCTTCCAAAAGTGCACACACAACAGTACGACAGAACGTCGATGGCGCTGAGCAATTTTGAGTGAAGGACTTGCTCAAGGTCCCTACACAGTAACCGTCTCAGGGAGAGAGCTCTTAGTAATCACCTGTGATGTCCATCCTTATATAGCAATGGTTTTAAACAGTGTCTGAGGCGAGCGCTCTAACCACCGTGTCTCGTTCTGCTTGTCTTCTGCAGAGAGTACGGAATCGGGACACAGCGTGATCCGACCGAAAACGAACAACCTGACGGAACAGGGATCGGCCAAAGTGCTCAGTCCTAGTCGAGGTCCCCTTCCGCCTCCCACAGTTCCCGATCGAATGCTACCTCACTCGACACCACTCGTTCCTTCTGCACCCTTCACAGCAACACTTAGCCAATCGTGCCAGGGTAATACGTCGTGTCAGGACTGCGACTAAGCGAACAGACCCAACGGAAAGACGTGCGCGTGATGAACGTCGGCTCCGTTCGGGCTGTGGCCGCCTGCTCCTCGTTTAGCTGTAGTTTCAAATCGGATGAGATTTCGTTAAATGTTTCATTGTGCAGTATTGTCATCGTCTGTCGTCTACGACGTCAGACACAGTGATTTTGTCGTTTGGATTGCTTTCGTTTACCTCGAACTCGTGACCGATTTCTTTTCGTTCGGAGTGATTCGCCTATTAATATTCGGTTGATGCGTCATCATCAGCCTCTTTTCTTCGCCCGAGTTAGTGTTTTGTGATCGGTTTGCACAGATTTGGTTAGTTCTGAATATTTGTAATATTTAATATTTGGTTAGTCGGAAATTTTGTGGTTGAAATTTTTGCTTATCCTGAGATTTTTTAATATTAGGAAGAAATTCGGTTTGCATGGAATGTTTGGTTACAATTTTTTAGCCGATTTGGAAAAGCTGAATTTCTGCAAACAGTCTGCACAGAGTTGGTTGTGAATTTTTTTGCATGTCTGCTCAAATGTGGTTAGTCTTGAATTTTCGCAAACATTCTGCACGAATATGTGCAGTAGCGTAGAATCGGTGTTTTGCGCGGTTCTTGCAAGTGGACAGTTTTGGCAATCGTTTGTGCAGTTTTATTAGAAGATCCTGCTTGGAAAGCTCCTAACCTAGTGTCGAGCACTGCTTTCGCAGCTTGGGATACAATATTTGAACTAATTTATGTGAGACATTTGCAGCTCAGCCGATTGCACACACGTTGAAAGAGTAGGTTGTGAGTACTGGTGATGATAATTTTGTAAGAACTTGAATAACCAATTTCTTTGCACCTTGGATAGGTGCATCTTTCTTAGATACAGGTTCAGAAATGATTTGATTTACAGAAAACAGCGTACTTTTAGTGCTTTTCATGGAATCAGGCGGATATGGTGTTCGAAAGATTGGCATTTTTTAAAATTTGAAATTTCTAGAATAGTTACGTAGGTTGTCATTTATTAGCAAAGGTGTTTACAGTATAGACTTTTTATGATGAGTTTGATAAACTCCTTGTCAGTGACATAGTTCGGTGTCGTGACAATGGTTTGGGTAGTATTTGAGGTTTTGAACAGCGTTGTGACCAGAGTTCTTGAAGTATCTGCCCTCCTGCCGAATGAATGAGGGAAGCTCCCATTGCCATTGAACTATTCAGTGAGTTTATTTCTTCATGTTGTCATCAAGCAGATGTTTCAGGGTTTTGTTGGCTGTCAGTGCCAGGATCTGAATGTTAAATGTGATATAAGGGTCGAGATATCGTAGTCGTTTAATCTTGTCTGGAAGTCTTTTGAGTCAAGTTCATATACGAGATTAAGAACATTTTGGTGGCTGGCGGATGTCAAAAGTGTCTGCTTTGAAGGCCGATTCTTGTCAGATCCCGAATGAGTATTTTTCTCTCGAACAACTGAACTACAGGATGTTGATCATGAAATTTTGACAGAGTATCTTTGCTGTAATCTTAGTTGTGATTGGAGCCTTGAAGTTAGACTTTCTGCAGTAGCAATGGTCATCATTTGTTCCAATTTGCAAGGTATCACAGCATTTTAGAACTTCTCTTTTGTTTTTATTTGCTGTCTGATTTAAGTATTTAGTCGCCATGTTTTATTAGGAAAGCAATCTTGTTTGTGACAGTTTGAAACAGATGTTGGTTCTAAGAAAAGCGAAGTTCAGGTCAAGTGGAACGCAGTAGCTGGTTGGTTAGAATAATGCGAAGAGTACAGGTTTGAGCTTCATATGAGATGGTTACTGTGTAGGGACCTTGAGCAAGTCCTTCACTCACGATTGCTCAGCGGTGTAGATTAGAAAGCGGCACTTTTAAATGTGTAATAATAATAATATGTATTGTGGATTTGAGACCTTGGTGTGTTATGAGATTGGTGAGTCACTGTTGAGCCATTCTTCATATAAGTGACTATAGCCTGAAGTCTTGGATTCTAACTGGAGTGCTCTGACAGATAATGTTTTCACTTGAAGAGACCATCGATCTATGCCTTGTGCATTATGATAATTAATTAATAATTAATTAATGGTGTCAGAGAAATCGTTAGAGATTAGCACGTTGGCATGAGGTCCTTCAGGCCTGTACCTTGCCTTTGTGAATTATACTTGAGTGTGGTTTTTGAGATAATGAATTTGTACCTTGCGCTTGCTGTTGTTGTTTTAACAACTGTAATTTATTGTAACAATGCTCAAAGTACAAGAGAGCTATTTATAAGAATTGAAAGAATTACAAAGCTTTGATTAATAGCTTCCATGGTGACCAGAAGTTTGTTTTATTTCACGCAAACGTAGTGGGTTGAATGGAACACGTTTAGAAATGTAGATAAACATCTGCAGAATGAGGAAGTCGCGGATTTGCTCCAGATTTTTGTTTTGCAGTTTAGTTTGCCTGCAGGTTTTACTCAGCAAGTGATGTGCTCTTAATTGGCAACAGATTGCGATCCTGCGTCGTATTGTTTTTTTCTATTGTAATAATTTATCTTTTATCTTCATTATTTGAGTTTAATCTTGGAGCCAAGTTGTGTAGCCTGGCTCATAGATTATTTCTGCCCACCATTTCTATTTGAGTTTTGCTTATCCCTAACTGAGAGAAAGCTGTTTCTGTACAGAGAAAGCTCTTTCTGTGCAAGAGTAACCATTGTATCGCCTTCTTAATGTTAATGCCCACCTTGTGAGTTACTGCCATGCCACGAGTTGCATTTGGGTTGCATGTACTCGTCATTTTGGACTCCTTAGTGGCCAGTTACTACTGTAGAGTGCTTTTGATCATGAGTGATTTCTGAATGCCATTTTAGAGCGCTCTTGTTCATGAGTGATTTTTGGCTACCATTTTAGAGTGCTCTTGATCATGAGTTAGTTTTAAATACTATTTTAGAGTGTTCTTGATCCTGAGTTAGTTTTAAATACCATTTTAGAGTGCTCTTCATCATGAGTGATTTTTGATTTACCATTTTAGAGTGCTCTTGATCATGAGTTAGTTTTGACTCGCAAATGATTTTGACGCAGGTGTGATCGCTTAACGTATGAGTTTTTAGTAGATTTTAAGTGAAATCACGTAAAGGAATCAAAAGACTTGATATCAAACAGAAGATGCATGAACATTTCCAGTTGGAGACGCATTCTGTGAACCGAAATCTGACTGACTTTTTCTTGTTTTTTTTTTCGAATAGTTTGCGATTGACGTAAGATAGAAATAGTTGCAGTGTGTTGTAAATGTGACGGTGCACTGTTGTGAAGGAAGGTAGATATGTCCGAGCGCTGTGCAGATGGTGTGCTGTGAGATTTGCTGGAGAAGTATCCAGGGTGCATTTAGTATGGGTTTTTGGGAACTTCCCCACAATGGTGTAAATTATCCCCGTTTAAAGTCATTGGGATCAGCTATTCGGTGTGGTTGCTTTTACCTACTAAATTTTTAGGTGGAGCTTGGAGAGTTTATTGTAGGAGGAAAGTTAGACAGTCGAGGTTGTGTCAGTTTGGAAGAAGTGATGAACAGTGGAGAATTTAAGAATTCATTTTTTGATTTGCACCTTTGAATTCTAGACATGAAGTCTGCTCTTGACAGGGTTGCGTTTTCTCAGTCTTTGGACCCTGCTGAAGGGTCTTATGACCCCTGCCCAGAGGCCTTTCTCCATGGATGTGATTTGTAGGAGTTAGGGAAATATCCCATGGAGTTCAGACAATCTCTCAATGAAGATTCTGGAACCCAGTTAGAACCTTAGATACAAGCATCTGCAGAATGAGGAATCCACAGATTTGCTCCTCATTTTTGTTGTGCAGGTAAGCTTTCCTGTGGGTTTTACTCAACAAGAGCTGTGCTGTTAATTGTCGGCAGATTGCGACCCTTTGTTTTTGACCGTAATAATTTAATTGCAGTTTAATCTTGGAGCCAATTTCTGTAACGTGGTTCATGGGTTGTTGCTGCCCACCATTTCGTTCTTTGATTTTTGTTTTTAGTTTTGCTTATTCCTTAATTTCCCCTTTGGTTTCAGTGCATCCACGGGCGTTTCTCCACTCAGTTGCACCCGGAACTAATCTGGGGAGAGGGACAGCATGTGTATGAATAGGGGGTGAAAGTTTGATGGTAGTTTCTTACAAACTGTTTGCTTATCCCTAAGAGTATGAGAACTTTCTCTTTGCCAGTGTAACTGTTGTTTTGGTAATGTCTTCTTCGTGTTAATGCCTACCTTGCGAGTAATTGCCAAGCCATGGGGAATTCTTGGCTCACCGCACAAGCGATTTTTACACTTATTTTTACTGAAGTGATTTTTACTGAAGTGATTTTTCACCTGTCATTTTGGACTCCTTAGTGACAAGTGACTACTTTACATTGCTTTTGATCATGGGTGATTTTTGACATATCTGCTGGCAAAATTGCCAGACTCTGGTCATTAGACAGTTTGTTTAATTCTTAATTGAGCACGTTCAGACGAGTTTTAGTGCATGATTCATATGGGTAAATGGTATTGACAATCATGTTGTGGCCAAAAGCCGGGTGCTAGATTAGACACTTGTAACGAAGTGTAATGTAATAGACACGGTTGGTTTAGAGCTCTCTTCTTGTAACGCGGAGACTACGGGTTCGAGCCTCCTTCCCTGAGACGGTTACTGTGTAGGAATCTTAAGCAAGTCCACTGACAATAGCCATTTGCTATCTGTTGATTCTTGGTCATTAGATAGTGGCGCTTGATGAATGCGTATTGTTATCGTTGATCATAGGCGCCGACTTTTGCTTTTGTCTCTGGGTGCCAGTCAGGGGTGGATCCAGAAGGTTTATAACAGTTTTACAGGACCAACGAAACTTTTTAGGAAATCATCTCGGAAAAAAATTGATGACCTTTTTTTAGTCATCCGGACAAATTCCACATTATTTGGTCATTTTCCATTGTCTACTACGTGTTTACACATAAAATGGGGGCCATGTCTCCTAAAATTTGACGATTTTTTTAGGAATTCATCCCCAGAAAAAATTTGACGACCTTTTTATGGTTAACCCCAAAATATTGAATTTAAGGTCCGAATTCTTCTGGGGGCCAGGCCCCCACTGAATTTTTTCTCTGGGTGCATTGGCACCCAAGGCCCCCAAGAAGTCGGCGCCTATGTCGTTGATGGAATTCAGAGCTTTTACTGTTTGTCTGTTACACCTAAACATAAGTTTGCCAGACTGTTTTTTTCAACGTTTTTTCTTAAAACAGAGCGTTTGGATAGATCAATTTTTTGCCGAGTGTTGCCTTTGAATTTGCCTGCTCTGCTTCCAGTTTTCCTCTTAAAAGGACTGGGAAACCAATGCAGCTCGTCGTTAAAGTGTTAGACTAACTACCAGTTCTGTTCCTAATTTACTGTATAAATTATTCCTTTGTTGTAGGAGCCTTTGTCTCATTTTCATATGAATTTTATATATTCTTGATAAAACAAACTTGTGTAGCATAAACCAGAATTCTACCACGGAGTTTGTCTGATTTGATGTGTGACTATTTCAACGATGCATGATAAGAAAACAACTTGTGATAAGTAATCGCGATTGGAGTCGAGTTGATTAATCGATTTGATTAAGTTTTCGGATCAATAGATTTTTTACATCATATTGTAATTTTATTCCAAATTTATATAGCACAACTTCAAGAGAGACTCCTCATCAAAGGCGCACCCAACCTAACACAATGAAACCACAATCGAACAGAATGGTCTTCAAGTGCTTATGGAAAAGATGCACATCTGATTTTAGGAGTGCTGATAATTATATAAATTACTGTAATTAAATGAATAACGAAAGCCTTGAACGTGTTGAAGTATTACTGCATGATGTTTTTGTCAATGCCTGCACATGTCTTGATATTTACTGCATGTCTGTACCCGACAGCTTTCTGCCTGGTTTCAACAGACGCAAACTTTCTGATGTTGGAGCAGAGATGTGTTCAGGTACATGTACAGTGGTGTCTATAGAAAAAGGAAACCTCTGAGCAAACTTGAACAAGCATTCACGAAATTTAAATTGAACGTTAACGTTTATTACCTTACTTATTTACTGTTAATACCTTCTGTAGTTTATGAGTGGTCCCTTTGAAAATACTTCGTATTATTACGTAATCGCAAACCCATTATGACGATTATGGCGTTCGGGGAAGAAAACGTATACAATTGTTGCGTTTTTATTTCAAAAGAACAAATGAAATTTTAGGGTCCAAATCGTTTGCTAACAACTGTTTGGGATGTAGGTTGAACATTAGGTGGTCTTGCCAAACCTCTGGAAATGATTGCCATAACGGGATCATATATAACCAACGTCAACGTTTCTGGAATTTATCCTGCGGTGCCTTTTCTCCGGAGACCGTGTAATGCAAGACACATCAAACAGAAATACTTCTGTTTGACTATAAATGTTAATATTCTGTAAGTTAGTGTAGCTTCAGAGGAAACTAGGAGCAGTGCTGGCAGATAATTTATGTAGGTCCTATGCGGATTCCGTTGTTGCTATGGCGAAAAAGTACTTTCAAGCTCTGTGAAAATAATGCGGAAATGACGAAATTTGAGTTTACTTTGTCGTTGAGTTACTGGAAATGTTACATATTTTGTTTTCTACTTATGCGTCACTTATAAAGGACGTCCACAAAATGACCTACTTCTGACCCCTCTGATCTCTCCCCTAGTCTGAATTTGGCATCACCCTCCCCGTCCTCTTTTCAGACCCTCGTCGTCCATCCCTGCAGACGTCGGAACTCTAATGGGGTACTCGGATCTGTAGGGGGGTACTAAGACCTAGATTAAGTTAAACTGTTTGATGTAGCAGGGCTAACTGTGCTACAGGGTTGGGTATAATTATGGTACTGCCGTCTCTGTCTGTCTGTCTGTCTGTCTGTGTGTGTCTGTCTGTCTGTCTGTCTGTCTGTCTGTCTGTCTGTCTGTCTGTCTGTCTATGTAAGTCCAACAATGGACTCCTACGACCACAAAATTTAGATACGGACGTTCGCATTGGGCATAGCTACCCTTCCTGCATCAGGGTGATCCCTCTTGTGCCCTCGCTCTTTGTGGACGTCTTTAATGGACGATCCCCTTACGTGACGTAGCGTATTATTTTTTGACGATTCGGACTATTTTCAGTGGAGCAGGTATACAAGTATTACTGCGCGTTTTCGTAAGTGTATGCTGACCGTGTTTGTTTGCATATCAAAGAATTGAAAGCTTCTGTGTGTAAATTTCGTAAGTTTTGCGACGCGTTTGGTATACAGCTGAAATGGTCCTTCCGTTTTGAGGTCGCTTGCGTGTTTATCTTTGCTTACAGTTTGTCAATAAAATCAAAACAAAATCTAATGAATTTTGTCATGCATGGATGGCTTATGGTTACAACTTACAATGATGCTTGGACGGGCAGTGCCGTTCATTTCAGCTTTGTGTTCCAGTGTTAAATCAGCTGGTTGAACTTTGCGCTCTGCATGCTGCCGGTGAAGGTAGTCGGGTCTCTTGCACACATTCAACTCCAGTTATTCGTGTCTTTTGTTGGACGTTCCACTTGGAACAGTCTTCCACCTCTTATGCTATTATTATTATTATTATTATTATTATTATTATTATTATTATTATTATTATTATTAGGCCTATTATATTTACCCGAGTTAGAAATAATCTACGAGGAACAAAAAAATTGTTAGGAGTACATGTTCATCTTCGAGAAATCGGACCTCGTCCCAGGTTCACGACCATCCGGGAATGTGCCTCTGCGTTATTATTATTATTATTATTATTATTATTATTATTATTATTATTATTATTATTATTATTATTACTAGTGTATTTGCCCGTCATATTATGACGTCATATTATAGGCCTATATGTATCGTTGGTTATCGCCGTCGTCAAGACAACCGGTTTATGTTTCACAATAGAACAGAACCCGTTTGTGACGTAGCGTCCCCCGACAGACGGACACTATATGGATATTATATGTATAGATTATTATTATTATTATTATCATTTTATTTTTGTTATTATTATTATGCGCATTTATTAAGCGCTACTATGTGATTATCATGCATCTATCGATGGCGCTGAGCAACTGTAAACGAAGTAACCGTCTCTCGGAAGGAGTCTTAAACCCATACTTTCAGCGTTAGCCTACAAGGCGAGCGCTCTAACAAATCAGCTAGGCCCCCTACCTTTATTATACATGCCCATGTTATGATGGCAGTAATGAAATTAGGGAAGACGCCAATTAGTCTGGTGGTATATGTGTTATCACCAAGTCTGTCCACTTGAAATGAACTCCATCGAACACGACTGTCGTACTGTACGTTGTAGGCGTTTGCATGTGTCCTCTTAATATCACCAGTCCCAACCGAAGCACCACAATCTATGATGCATTGTGCGCAACAGAATATCAACACTTGGCGTTGCTAATGGGATCAGTCTCGCAGTGTAGCCTACAACACACAGGCCTACATAACGCAGACACACGCACTTAAAAATATACTTGTATTTGTATGTACAGTTGTACACCTACATAATAGCTTTATATATTATGTATATATATATTATGTGTATATATAATATTTATATATTATGTGTATATATTTATATGTATTTATATATATAATTACCAATTTACTACCGGACATAGGATCGCTGTAGCATCTTTAACAGTTGAGGAAACGTTTTCTGCTCGACTTAAGAAACATTTGATTCCTAGGTACGGTAACCGTTGCCGGAGCGTCCTCGTGAGTTAAGGCCTGCGAAAGGGCGCTATACAAGTGTTGTGATGCATACACACATACATAATAATATATACTTCTAGGTCCCAATATATGTGTGGGCTTATTGTACGTATGGTCATAGGGGGAGACAGAGACAGACATAGAGAGAGACCTATATACCGCTAAGATCTACCTGTGTGTATTGTATGCGCAGAGAGGGAAAGACTGTGAGAGTGAGACAGAGGCTGACAGAAATCTGGTCTAGTCTTCAGCGTGCTGGACTCCATCATAGGGGCCTAATTGTAATTCTATGTGTGTGTGCGTGCGTGCGTGTGTGTGTGTGTGTGTGTGTGTGTGTGTGTGTGTGTGTGTGTGTGTGTGTCGGTGAGTTTTTTAGACCTCCCTAAAGCATCTGTGCATACCACACGCGCTTGCAATACGCTATACAAGTAGCCTATACAATATAAATTATGCACATAAAGCTATACGTAGATCTCCTCACACAGTCACACGTAGGGCCTACATACACATATGTTGTGTATATATACAGAGACAGAGACAGAGACAGACAGAGACAGAGACAGAGAGAGAGAGAGCGAGAGAGAGAGAGAGAGAGAGAGAGAGAGAGAGAGAGAGAGAGAGATATATATATATATATATATATATATATATATATATATATATATATATATATATATATATATATATATATATATATATATATATATATATATATATATATATATATATATAGAGAGAGAGAGAGAGAGAGAGAGAGAGAGAGAGAGAGAGAGAGAGAGATAGATAGAGAGAGAGAGAGAGAGAGAAATATATATATATATATATATATATATATATATTTACGTAGGCCTATAGACTATACATAGATATGTATACGCCGCACTTGATAGAATGCTTAAGCCTACTTGATTAACAATCGCAGATTTTTGTTTGCATAGCCGGCCTTCTCGTATCAAGAGTCTTGTACACGTTTTGCTATAGTTATCACCTGCACTGTTGACTATCGAATTACTATAGGCATGTGGTCACTTGTGGTGCTATCCAGTCGAGAAACTATCACTTGATCGGGATTGCGTTCGGCGTATACGTTAACCGTTAGCCTAACATTATTGCAAAATCGTAATCATAATCTCGAATTGGTCAAGTATATTCAAGAGCTCTGGGTCATGTCAGAGGGGGTTGTACAGAAATGCCAGGGAGGTTCAATATACTAAGTGGAGGTTCAAGATAACAAGTGGAGGTACAAGATACCAAGTGGAAATTGAAGATACCAAGGTTAGTGGAGGTTCAAGGTATAGCAAGTGGAGGTTCAAGATATAAATTAAAAGTTCAAGACACTAAGTGGACGTCCAAGATACCAACTGGAGGTTCAAGCTATAAACTATAGGTTCAAGATACCACGTGGAAGTTCGAGATACCAAGTGGAGGTTCAAGATACCAAGTGGAGGTTCAAGATACCAAGTGGAGGTATAAGATACCAAGTGGAAGTTGAAGATACCAAGTGGAAGTTCAAAATACCAAGTTGAGGTCCAGGATATAAAGTGGGAGTTCGAGATACCAAGTGGAGGTTCAAGGTAGAAAGGAAAGGTTCAAGATACCAAGTGGAAGTTGAAGATACCAAGTGGAAGTTGAAGATACCAAGTTCAAGTGGAAGTTCAAGATACCAAGTGGAGGTCCAAGATATAAAGTATATATTCAAGATACCAAGTGGAAGTTCAAGATACCAAGCAGATGTTCAAGATATAAAGTTAAGGTTCAAGATACCAAGTGGAGGTCCAAGATATTTTTGCGGCAGTTCGCAAGACGGATTTTAAAGCTGGCCAGCAAAAACTAATTGATCTGTGTGTTATTGAACTCCGATCGCAACTCGAGCTGATTGGCAATTACAAAACCGATTATACTTTTACGGACTAGTGGCTAATCAGTTGGGCGATAATGTAATTGTTTATGGGCATGACTGATTTGAATCACATTTCAGCACACAGGACTCGTTTATTGTTTGATAGTACGTGCTTGAGTTGGCCGTTTAAACACGGAAGGACTGTTCTAATTGCAACCGTAAGTGGAACTTAGCAAGAAAGAAGGAGGAACTTAATCTTCGTGTTATAAAATTTACAGGTAAATCAACAGTTTCACTTTATTCGTATCGTATGATGATACGTAGACTAACTTAAAGGGCTATCATTCAGTTAGCATTCTCGTATATGGGGCTTGTTATATAAGACATATTATGCTCTCAAATAGGACCAATGCAGAGCTCATAAGGGTGCGATTATAAAATGTTTATGGCTATATTGGAATGGATATTTGCTTCCTTGGCTCACTGCTCATTAATTAGTTAATTAATTTATTTATTTATTCGGAGCTCTTATATCGCGCCTCCCACTCAGTGGCGGATCCAGGATTGCTTGCGTCGGGGAAAGCGCTTCACGGTCTTCTGTTTAACGACGCTGTGACCTAACAAAGATGATCAGAGTTGCCCTCTTCCTTTTCCTTATCCACGCTTGGGACTTGCACTACCAGAATAAGGGAGTTGGTTGGTTAGTTACTAGCGGAATAGTGGCGTTGAAGGTAACGGGAGTCGATTGAAAAACAACTCTATGGGAGAGATGGAGAGACTGAGAGACTGAGAGATAGAGTCAGATAGACAGAGACAGAGACAGAATGAAAGAGGGAGGGAGATACAGAGACCGAAACCGAGAGAGAAGCAGAGAGACCGAAACTGAGAGAGAAACAGAGACAGACAGACAGACAGACAGAAATACAGAGACACAGAGAGAGACACACACAGAGAGATATACAGACAGACAGACAACATACAGGAGTACATGTACATCCTAGCGAATTATTGCACAGACGTGTATTGTATGTAACACCAACGTATTGACGTGGGTTTGTGTTGCGCAGAGCAATGGCAGGGAACACGAAGAAGAAGAGTTTCGAGGTTCGGATGTCGAAGAAGGTGGCAGAGCTGACCCAGGTGGTGCACATGCTCTTCATGAAACACCACGAGAAGGAACTGGAAACGGAAGCCCTTAAGGACGCCTACGAGTACGAGATCGACCTGGTCATCGCTGACGCCAAAGGTCAGCTGGACGCACTGACCAGGAAACTGGAAGACAGAGAAATGCGGATGAAAGCGAAGCCAGAACAGGCGAAGGAAAACGAAGAAGACCAGATGAAGATACAGGTGAGGTTTAGTTACCATTTATTGAGCGCCACTATTTAATGACCAAGATTCAATCGATGGCAATGATAATTCATTCCCTCATCGACTTAGAGATTAAGTGTTCTCTTTCTGGAACGGTTATCCCTCGTCCAAGTCAGATTGGGCTGTCACCATAGAATCGCTGAAGGCCACAGCGCTGAACCGTTGGATGGTCATCGAGATTCTCTGATGTAAGGAGCTGGCCTCGCGCGGTTTCCCGAGGCGCAAGAGAGATGTCGCCTAAATCAGCGATAAAATCTATGCCCTTAGTGTTAATGGGGCCCAACGTTTAATTGGGCCCTTTAATAACAGTAGCAATTAATGGACCTAACTAATTATAATTACAATAATTGTCATAATTGTTATTATGATAAAATTACTAGTAAGTTTATTATTACAACAATAATATAACAACAACAATAATAATAATTAATGCATCACAATAGCCCATAACCAACGGATTCTCGTTAACAGTTGACGCACGTTCAGAGTCTCTGAGCCAAATGCGCCGATGGGTTGGACTTGGATCGATAACAGGTACTGCACTGTAACGCATTACAAATTGAAATTACAATGGTTAATTTGCAGTGTTTACAGTAACTGCACTGTAACACATTACAAATTGAAATTACAATGGTTAATTTGCAGTGTTTACAGTAACTGCACTGTAACGCATTACAAATTGAAATTACAATGATTAATAGCAGTGTTTACAGTAACTGCACTGTAGCGCATTACAGATTGAAATTACAATGGTTAATTTGCAGTGTTTACAGTAACTGCACTGTAACACATTACAAATTGAAATTACAATGGTTAATTGCAGTGTTTACAGTAAGTCATTAGTTGATTTCATTGTGCAATATTTTCCCCCATCAACACAGGCCTTGGAGAAAAGTCTGCAAGCTGAGAAGACCGAATGTCAGAGCGTTCGTGACCTGCTCGTCCTCTCCCAGAAGGACATCGAGACACTACGCTCGCTCAACGCACAGGAACTGGACAAGCACTCAATGGAGATGAGCGAAAAATCGAAAGAAATCGACCAGCTCAAGTTCCATGTTACCGACCTGGAACGCCTCATGAAATACTCGGAATCGCAGACGTCTCACCTCGTCGATTCGCTTCGAAAAGCCGTCGAAAAGCTTCGCGGGGAGACGACGGCGCTCAGGGAGGAGCTGAGCAACAGCGAGAACCTTCGAGAGACCCTGACGAACAGAAACACGAACCTCGAGGAAGATGTTAGGCGGCTGAAACGAGAACTGGCGAGACGGTCAACACTTCCGGACGTTGATAATGCCAAACAGCCGACCGTCGGGTCCGTCGCCGTCAGCACGGAAACGTTTTCAGTTAGTATTTGTTTATATTAAAAATCACATTTATATAGCGCTTCTTCAAGAGAGAGACTCATGAGAGGCGCCTCCGACCTAACGAAGGAAAACCCGGATCGAACTAAATGGGTTTGAAACGCTTACGGAATAGAGGTAAAGAAAGACCGAGAAGCTCATGTCGTAAGATGTTAGGCAACCTATTCCAGAATGTTGTGTCTTGAACCTTCCCTTGGTATCTTGAACCTTTACTGTATATCTTTAACATCCGCTTGGTATCTTGAACCTCCCTTCAGTCCCTTGGTATCCTGAACCTCCATTTTCCGGCTGTTTGGTTTCCGCAAGCACTCTGGCAGCTGATTGTTCGTTTTCATTGTTGGCAAAGCTGTTCATCCCGGTCATAAAGAAAAGTTTATTCATTGGTCTACAGAGAGGTTTATGTGTTGCTCTAGAGAAGCAGTTTCATTGTTCAGTTACTTGTCTAGAGATCCGTGTACCGTTCTAACGAAGAAAGCTTTGTGAACTATTCTAGGAAAAGTTGTGTATCGTCTGTATGTACTCTTCCAGAGAAACCTCGACTGTTGTTCTGTTGAAGAAGCATTAATTATAACATTACTCTAAAAAGAAAGCTTCACGTAATCATGCATTGACCTATCGTTTGTTATCAATCCGTTGAGAAAGGAGCAAGGGTTTAAGGCTCTAGGCCATACGGTCGCTATATAAAAACGTATGCGTATTTATCGAAGAAGCATCAGAGACAGTTCTAAAGAGCAACCTGTTTGTGCTGTTGTACAGAGAAAGCCGAACTACGACCGAGAGATCCAGCGACTGAAGCAGGAGATACAGAGATATCGGATGGAGCTGAGCAATCGAGAGACAAACTACAATCGCCGTTTTGCCGACATGCAGCCGATCATCGTGAACCGACGACCGGTCAGCGGTCGGACATCCGTGGTCACTAATGGTCACTCGACGAAGAACGCAGAACTGTTGAATGGTCACCATGGTAACATGTTGCAGTCCAGTGCTTTCGTTGGTCAGGAGATAGCTCGGACTGAACGGGAACTTCGAGAGGTTAGTGATCGATTTGTCTGTCTCCCTTGTCTTTTTGCAACCGGCGATTATAACTCTGATATATCTGTTTACATCGTAGAAGTTGTGATCGTTTCTTGATTGCCGGTTATGAAACTGCCGGTGCTTAATGTTTTCTTTGGAGCTATTTTTGGTTGCTCGACCTTAATTTTTCACCCTATAACTGTCCGTTCTGCTCAGTCGCTGTGTCATTTCGTTCTCAACTTAAGACCTTTACCTCTTTCAGACTGCTTATCCGCAATAAGCTGCCTCTGTCTGTCTGTCTGTCTGTCTGTCTGTCTGTCTGTCTGTCTGAAGAAGCGGAAGAAGAGAAGAAGAGAAGCAGCAGAGTGAGGGCGATGAATTGAGTCACCAAGTTGAGCCTTGGAGACAACGGTGAGGACCTTGAATTGGATGCGGGCAGAAAACGGGAGCCAGTGGAGTTCTTCTGTCATAAAGGTGGTGATATGAGAGAATCGAGGAAAACGGGCAATTAATCTAGCAGCAGCATTGAGAACGGACTGAAGAGGAGCAAGACGGACTTTAGGAAGACCAATGAGGAGGGAATTGCAATAGTCAAGTCTAGAGCAGACAAATGCATGGACAATTGGAGTGAAAATTGGAGATGAGACAGCGCGACGGATAGCTCTAAGGCGTTCAGTACGGATCGCGTTTGGGAATATGGGTCCTATTTGGGTTCCATTCAGGTCCTACGAATGCTGGCAGGGTTGTAACGCCGCATTTGTTTTTATTGGTGCCATGTTCACGCTCGTCCATTCATGCTGTGTGTCCGTTTTTTCACAGGTGAGCCATCATACCTATTCAGACGATTTGGTCAACTCATCGGCGTCGGTCAGTCCGTCGATTGCCCGGCCGACCTCGTCCACCACAAGCAGCGAACGACTGCCTCAACTGGACGCTAGGCTGTCCATCCGAAGGCCGGTACTTGCCAAGCCGCAACCGTCGAAGCTTCTAATATCCAGGAGGTCCAACTGGACGACGTCTCATGTCTAACGTTACTCCGTTGTTCCTGTTTGTATTAATCGTCACTAAATAATAACAAAGCATCAATCGATGGCGCTGAGCAATTAATTAATTAACACAGTCATCGGTTCGGAAAGGCTCGAACCCGCAAACCTTGCTTTACACAGCTTGCGCCCAAACCAATCGGCTACTGTGTCGTGTGCTCTCTTTCTCTCTTTGTTGCGAAGTTGGCATAACGGAGCATAACCCACCATAACAGAGGTTTTAAAGTCCATTCATTCATTCTGGAAATTTATTTAGCGCCCCTTCAAGATACCTACTCAGGAGCGCTCCCAGTCCAGCCACGGCTAAAAAAGAAACACTTAAGTGATTTGTTAGAAGACATTTAATCTGTGTTAGAACCATTGCAAGTTAACCTGGAATGCTAAACAGCCAATTCTGCCTAGCGTTCTCTAAAAAGCTGCGATAGTGTCCACTGAGACAGTAGGCCTATCATCATATGAATCATTCTACAAGTCTGCAACCCTTGCGTTGAATGAACAGTTAGTTGATGGATTTCAACCAGAACACAGAAACTGACCTAAAGATTCCGCTGCTGCAGATTTTTTTAAAACTAAGCGCTAGTAAATAATTATGTCAGTGGTTATCTCCCTGATGCAGCTTTTGAGCAGGCTAGCGAGTAGAAATTTTGGCGAGTTGTAGTTGCTTTACACTCAGGGTGGGCTTAAAAGCAGTGCGTGGACATAAAATAAAAACATTCAAGTCTTCTTTCTTTATGATTGCATTTATTCTGCTGTCATTACGTGAGTTTGGAAATTGAAAAACAGTTCTAATATCTAAGAATATGACAGGGTTTAGTGGTTCAAAAGACATCCAACGTCACAGAATTTGTTCATTTCCGTAATACCAAATTTCTTAACCTCAACGACTCTAAACTCGAGTTTCATAAAATTTGAAGCCAGGATTCTGTACAGTCTTGTTTAAATATTATTATTAATATTCTTTATTGAAAAGCCAAAAGCGAACCGCACATTGGTGAACAAGTACAGAAAAAATATAATACACAGAAGTAATAAGAGGATAATAATATTTGATAAAAGGAGTGTAAATTTAAAAAAATTAAAATATTACTAAGATTAGGCCTAGTACACCAAAAGCATCATAATAATAGAGAAATTTTAAACTATAACTACTATATAAATGTGTAACAGAATAGAAGTTTTACACACAAAAACAACATCAAAAAGCATCCTAATAATAAAGCTTTTTCTAACCAGAGGGGCAGTAAAGTAAGATTCTGGCCTCTGGGGCGCAAAATAGGCCTATTACTAAAAATACTACATCAAAAGCACAATAATAATAGAAATATTTAAAACTATAACTTATCTAAATGTGTAGCAGAGGCGTAGCTAGGGGAGGAGCAGGGGGAGCGACCGCTCCCCCTGAGACCATTTTCCAAAATGTGGGGCCTTTTTCACAATTTATTTATTCCAATCGTTCGAAAATTATTTATTCCAATCGTTCAAACGACATAAGAAATAACTATGTCAATCTGTTCTTGAACGGTAAACCTCTTTCAAACTACTGTACACTACTAAACAGTTGGCTGAGGCAAAAGGTATTCTTCTGACACGTTATGTTCGAATTCTTAGTTGTAATATTCTACGAAACAGTGCCAGAGAAGGCTTTCAGTTTATCCACACATTTACATAAATGTAGCATTGATTTGCTCTGAGCTTCTAATTCAACTATTTGAAGAGGAGAGGAAAAACATGCGAAATGAATTTGAATCTGAGTTTGAATGGATTGAGAATTCATTCATTCACGAGAATGAAACCACTGAGCTGGCTCAAAAACGTGATATTACTCCTGACTATATGAGCAACATAGAGTTCGAAAAAGAAAGAAATTCTATGAGGAATATCAGTGGATGATTCCAGAAAAAAATTCATGGTTGAAACCTACATAATTATTGTCTCTAGATTTTGTTATAAATAGCACAACTAAAAGAATGCATTAACTCATTCATTCGAGTAATTACTATAGCCTATAGCCTGTAGCACCTCTTCAAGGGGGCTACTCAGAGGTGCTCCCGGCTACAGCAAGGCCAAATAGGACAGTTTTCAATCTAGTGTAAAACGTATCAGTGGGAGTTCTGAGGAGCAGGCGCAGCTCCAAAGGGAGCTCGTTCCATGCCGTCGGGCCCACCACTGAAAAAGCACTGTTTCGCATGGTGGCCGTGCGGGCAAAAGACACAATGAGCATCCATTCCCCGAAGAGCGGAGGTGGCGGCTACCCTGAACTCCCAGCACGAGGCGCCAAAGAACCCGCAGATAAGCTGGAGTGCAGCTTAGCTGGCACCGACACACCTGGGAAACAACCCTGTATAATACGCGTTGGCTGACATGAAGCCAATGTAGAACCTTCTGCGTATAACCAGAGACATGAGCATTTGAGCATTTTACAGACGTGGCTTCCAAAATTTTGTTGTTTAGATAGAAAGCATTTTAGCAATGTGACCAAATTAGTATCTCTAGCAGACATGTAGCCTACTAAAATTAATGATCGCCAATGACATGTGTTCCATTTATCCTAGCCTGCAGTTTATATTGTGCTGGATTTTGATGAACTTGCCAATAAACAGCGCTGGTGTGGAATAATCCTTTAGCCGACTCAAACTCATAAAATCATACGTATACATTTTACAATGGGCGAGGACGTACAGATTGTCTGGTTTACGATCGAAAGACAGTGAAGTGGATCATAAGGAAGTAATCGATAACTTTGCTAAAATGAAGTCTAGACGAAAAAGGCTGTTTTAATTGGTTTGTGTTAGCCTAGTACTGTTATATTATAGTACACTATAGGCTACTATTAAACATTTACTAACATATTGCTTTTACCACCTTTTGGGTGTTTCAGTGCTTCTATTTAAAATACAAAAATAAATAGGTCTATTTACAATCATAATTTGCATGTAATTAATTTAAATTATTTATTTTGGTGGCTGGGGCCTTTTTTCATGTGCTCGCTCCCCCTGGTGTTAAAACCTGGCTACGCCACTGATGTGTAGCAGAATAAAAGTTTTACTAGTTAAACAACATCAAAAAGCATCCTAACAATAAAGCTTTTTCTAACCAGATTATCAGAATGGTGTAAAGTAAGCTTATGGTCTCTGGGGCGCAACAGATATCCTTTAATTTGAGGCACATTATAATCCTCCCAGCATGCAGAGGCGGCGCTACACCAGGGCGAGCCAGGGCAAATGCCCTGGTAAAAAGCCTTTGCCCTGGTTGTTACCCTGGCAGAATTTTTGCCCTTCCCAGAATTTGTTCAGGGCACAAATCGCCATCTGCACTGGTTACTTGTATGACTGCCCTGGCTTTGCCCTGGTTATAAAAATTGTCTGCCAGCATGCCCAGAAATATTTGATGAAGCCCATTTTGGAATATTGCACCAAAGGTGGGAATGCGGTCAGGTGTAATTATCCTCCTGTGGTTTCTTAAAACACGCCATACAATTGTCCAGATAGGTCACATACATTTTAAACAATGTATCAACAAGATGGATTCACACTTTTACCAGGAAGCTCGCACATGCACAGCAACTTGGCTTGGGTTCCATCAGCACATATAGGGGAGACCGGGGCTGGTTGCAACAGGGGTTGGTTGCAACACCCTCGCTAGTTAAGCGCTGTATAATAGCAGCGTGAAATTAACTCGCCTCACATGTACAGAACAACGAGGGGAGACAACATTTTGGACTTAGTGCTAACATCGGATGAAAATATGGTTGAGAATGTGAGTGTGGGGGAGCATTTTAGTACTAGTGATCATCAGGTTGTGAGATGGGAATTAGTAATGGAGCAGACCCAAGAAGTAAAAGCCTATGTGACAAGACCCAATTTCTTTAAGGCAGACTATGAATTAGTTAGGAAGATGCTGAAGGAAAGGGATTTGGTAAGTGAAATAAAGGGCATGGGAGTGAATGATGCTTGGGAGAAGTTCAGAGAACGTATGAGGGAGATTATCGAAGAAAACATACCGAAGCACAAAAGAACCAATAAGAAGAGGCCTTGGATAACACGTGAGGTTCAAAGAAAGAGAAGGGCAAAGCACAAAGCATGGAAAA
Source organism: Allolobophora icterica (assembly GCA_963556255.1). NCBI lineage: Eukaryota > Metazoa > Annelida > Clitellata > Crassiclitellata > Lumbricidae > Allolobophora > Allolobophora icterica. The sequence continues at coordinate 41,758,392 of OY744617.1, read as the reverse complement.
ATTTACAGAAGTTGAAGAAGGAAACAAAGAAGGGACTGGATTTGGATCAAGAGAGTGTTGCCAGACTTGAGAAGTTAAGAAACAAGTATGTGAATAAAAGAAACAGCTGCAATAATGCAAACAAGAAAGCAATACAAAACTTTGAACAGAAGTTTTCGAGGAATGTAAAGGAGGATAGTAAGAGTTTCTACAACTATGTCAGAAGTAAGCAGAAGAGGAAAGACAGAATTGGGCCATTGAAAAAAGAAGAAGGAATGGGAGAAGTTATAGTGGATGATGTGGAAGCTGCTGAAGTACTCAATAAATATTTCAGCTCAGTGTTTACTTTAGAAGAATTAGGAAATGTACCTGAGCCCAAACAAATATTTGTAGATTGTGGCGAGAAGGGATTAACACAGGTACTGTTTACTAAGGAAAATGTGGTGGAGCAACTGAAAAGACTTAAAACCGACAAGAGTCCGGGCATAGATGAACTCCATCCAAAATTTTTACATGAAGTGAGGGAGGAAATTGGAGAGGCATTAGCCCAGATCTTCAATAAATCAATGCAGACTGGAGAGGTACCACGGGAATGGAAGGATGCACTCATAGTGCCACTGTTTAAAAAGGGAAATAGAAGTGAACCAGGTAACTACAGACCAGTCAGTTTAACCAGTGTGGTGTGCAAGGTCATGGAAAGAATTATCAAGGATAACATAGTGAAACATTTGAATGAGCATGATATTATAAAGGGCAGTCAACATGGATTTACCAAAGGCCGTTCGTGTTTGACAAATCTGTTGGAGTTCTTTGACGAGGTCTATGAGAGGATTGACGAGGGAAAACCTGTAGATGTAATTTACTTAGATTTTGCCAAAGCATTTGACAAAGTACCTCATGTAAGGCTGGCCAAAAAGTTACAAGCAGGTGGGATTAGAGGGCAGGTACTAAGATGGATTCAAAGCTGGTTATCAGGTAGAAGACAAAAGGTGGGCATAGGTGATAAACATTCTGGCTGGACGACAGTGCTAAGTGGGGTGCCACAAGGATCAGTGCTTGGGCCACTGCTTTTCGTACTTTTTATTAATGACATAGACGATGGGATTTTATCTAAAATTTCTAAGTTTGCGGATGATACAAAACTATGTAGAACAGTGGATGATGAAGAAGAAGCAGAGATACTGCGGGAAGATCTAAGAAGAATGTTCAGATGGTCACAAGACTGGCAAATGCTCTTCAATTTGGAAAAGTGCTCAGTGATGCATATGGGGAGGAGAAACAACGAGTTTTCATATGAAATGGGGGGCACGGTGTTGAAAGTGAGTGATGAAGAAAGGGACTTGGGAGTGATTATGCACAAGAGTGCAAAACCTTCAAGGCAATGTGCTGAAGCAGCAAAAAAGGCTAATTCAACTTTAGGTATGATAAAAAGGACAATAGTCACCAGAGACAAAGATATAATAATAAGGTTGTACAAATCACTGGTTAGGCCACAGTTGGAATACTGCATCCAGGTATGGAATCCATACCTGAAACAGGACATGGAAAAACTGGAGAAAGTACAAAGAAGAGCTACGAAAATGATTTGGGGCTACAAGGATCTGAGCTATGAAGAAAGGTTGAAAAGGTGTGGACTAACAACATTGGAGAAAAGGAGGAGCAGAGGAGATCTGATTGAAGCTTATAAGATAATCACTGGAAAGGAAGCACTGCAGTGGGAGAGGTTCTTTGAATTAGCACCGAACAAGGCAACTCGGGGACACAGGTATAAATTATTTAAGAGGCCGAAGGGAACATTAGGGCAGAAATTCTTTAGTGCAAGAGTTGTAGACCTGTGGAATGGTTTGGACGATAGTACTGTCTCAGTGGACACTATAACAGCTTTTAAGAAGAAGCTAGGAAAATTGGGCTATTAAGAGTTCGAGGTAAATTTGCAGTGGTTCTAACACAGACTACACGTCTTCTGAACCACTTAAAACCCTTGTTATGTTATGTTATGTTAATAGCCTTTAGGTCAATGTGACCTAATGTGTTTGTAGGTAGTTGATAATGGCTACATAAAAAAACTAAAAGTTTTTTTTTCGCAATCAAAGTAACTTTCCCGGCTTCGTTTTCTGTCGTAATGTAGCTGAATGTTTTGGATCAATTTAATGTGGTTTGGTGTCATATTTGGGACAAGGAATTGGGCTTCAAAATGCATTTAGCCATTTTATTTTAAAACAACGCTGTCGAAAAAATTTTCCATAACAATGTCTCTGCAGTGCCTCGGGGTTGGTTGCAACATTTTCATTGGGGTTGGTTGCAACATGTTGCAACCAACCCCATGCATTTGTTTCGATAAACCGTGTTCATATACTCGTCACAATTGTGGCACATGATATCCTAATATTATATGCATTGCACTGATTGGTACTAATTGAATTATTTTAACCATGGACGTGTTTTAATCACCTAATCATTGTGTTTTGTAAACCTAATTACTATGTGTGACTATGAGAAATCATAAACGAAAAAGTGATCGCGGTTCTGCTAGTAAAGAAACAATTATTATGGATGCCGTGACAGAAAGTTATTTATAATGGAGCTTGTCTTAGACAGTCTTGAAAAAGTCAAAACGTTCATTATTCAACATTAACTTAAATCTCCTCGTTTGGCCAATGTGGCAATGCCGAATTCAGAATATAAACCAAACAGAAAAATATTTTCAGACCAACAAGAACAATTAATTGCTAAATATTTGGTGATGGTTGGGGACATGTAATATGGGTTATCGTCTAAGGAAGCACATGAACTTGCTTACCAATGTGCTACGAAATTCAGTGTGAACTTTCTCCCTCAGTGGTCTGCTAAGTCTGCTGCTGGTGAAGATTGGCTTTCGGGATTTATTTTGTGAATCGTTTTATCAATACAGAGACCAGAAGCCACGAGTATGTCAAGAGCAACTAATTTCAACGCAACAACCGTAGGGCCTGTACTCGTTCTTTGACAAACTATGTGCAGTTATTGATCGTCATACTTTCCAAGCAAGTGATATTTACAACCTCGATGAAACCAGAGTAATCAAATTTTTGCAACGCCTTCATAAGTTATCTCTCGTAGGGGCCTAAAGCAGATTGATGCGTTGACATCGCTGAAAGTGGGGAGTTGGTGACTTTGGAGTTAGCAGTGAATGCATGTGGGAATTCTGCGCCTCCAATGTTTGTTTTCCGCTTTAACTTCAGAGAACATTTAATAAGTGGCTGTATCGCAGTCGCACATCTTTATGAGACATTTTAACAAACATGTTAAACAAAATTTAGATCATTCAGTCCTTTTTGCTGATGGACAGCCACACATTGGCATCGATGCTATAGATCTCTGCAAACAGAACGGTTGGTGATACTGACGTTTCCAGTTTCCATTACTGTTCTCGCAAACTTCAGCCCCCACTTGACCGCAATGTCTACGGGCCCTTCAAGAAATACTTCAATATTGTGGGTGTAACCTGGATGAAAAATCATCCTGAGATTAAGATGACAATTTTTGATTTACCAAGAATTTTATCTCAAGCACTTCCAAACTTCATAACGCCGTCAAATATACAAGCAGGGTTTCGGATATATTATTAATTTGTTCAGTTTATTACATTCTTAGATGTAGGCAGGCCTCAGTAAACAGCTTGAGTTGAATAATTAGACTACTTTCAATACTGTTGCAACCATCCCCAGGGTCGTTGCAACCAACCCCGGGCCGGGGTTGGTTGCAACACTTTGAAGCCTTCTGTTCAATTGGCTATTGTGGGCACATGTTTTGTCACAGAGACTGTCGCCATAGCTTGTTTTTGTGCCGAGATATAAAGGATATATATGAGCTAAACTGGTTTTAGGTTGTTCCAAAAATATAAAAAATATCACAACAAATATGAAATTTGTTGCAACCAACCCCGGTCTCCCCTACTCAAATCACTTCGAACGTCTAGAAAAATGAGATGCTAAGTTAGAACATTCACCAACAGAATGCAACAATCCAGTAATAACTGAATATAAATGAAATCTACGAAAGATGCAAGCATTGATCAAAGATTTCGAAATGGAAAGCAATACAGGAATATCATCATATTGGTTTCGTACGTGATGTCATAAAATATAGTCCATATGTTACGTCATATATGAAGCTCATACGGAAATATTGTAACATGGGCTTTGCATGTCCTAAATTAGGTCACGTGTTACGTCATATGAAGCAAATACGAGAATATTGTCATATGGGCTTCGTATGTAATTGTAATTGTAATCGAACATTTATATAGCGCCACTCATATCAGCGGCGCTCTCGACCCGCATCACTGCCAAAACCGGCAAAAAGAAATATGGCGCTGCTTTTGGAGTGTAAACTATTTATATGAGCTGGAGGCAAGAGATACCAACTTCAAGCAGTCACGTGCATGCGTACACCAGTAACAACTACTCCAACATGGTGAAGTTAATGCAGTTCGCGTTTGCAGATTTCGTCAAAGCACGATCTACAGCTCAGCTCACATGCAGTTAGTCAAGTCAAACGTTAGGTCGCAATAGAAAAACCTGTAGGCCTACATTTAGCGTATACTTATATATGATCAAATCTGTGGACGTCTTTAAATCACAATCCAGCAAACAGTTACGACTAGTCCATTAAAAAAGGCATGCATGCTGCACTTTCCTGATGTTCAACAACGCCGAGTTCATTTCGTTAAAATTACCTTAGCAAAGGTGGTTGCTTAAGCGCAGTTGCATGCGCAGTTATTTGCTAAAATTATATGGCGAGTCGCCATATAATTTCAGCAAATCTATAATTTCAGCAAATTACCTAACAACTTATAACGCGCCTGAGGACATGGTTGGTGGTAGCAGCTAAGCATAATCGCTGTTCATCCAAAATCCAAAAAGTCCAGTCGGAAACCAGCCCGGAAATCCCAAGACACACACGCAAACAGTGAAAGAGAAAAAGAGTTCAATTAAGAAGCAGAAGAGAAACATTAGGCCTAAGTTCCGTATTGAAGTGGCTCCCACAAAACCAGCATCTGGGCATAAACCACTCACAAAGTTCCTAAAACAATGAAGGTCACATAATCAGATTTGTTCAAAGAACCAAACACTGTATACAGTTCTACTTGCATGCACTTACTCAAATCAAAAGCTCGGAACGTTTCAAGTTAAAGCATAGCTCTTAAAATAAGAATTACAATTCTACTTATAATTTTTATATTACCAATTTCAATTCTACTTCTAATTTTGAAAATTGGAAGGGTGTAGTGAAAAACGTCGTTTTGTAACCTTATTTTGTCTCCAACGGGGATCCAATGAGTCGCTCCAACCATGACCCAATAGATTTGAGTAGGCCTAAGGATTGGTCCAAAATGGTTAGTTATTTTAATAACAGTTAAGAAGCATTACTAATCATCTGCCTAATTAATTAAAGTTAACATGAAATACAGCTTGCGTATAACAAAAAACTTCTTTTGTTAACATCCCTGTCATCTGATCATCCTAAATTTAGATGAAGTTAGATGACCCGGTTGTGTAGGCTACATGCAGCAATTTATGACACGCCATTCACAGAATCGAAACCAGCCAGCACACTCACTATGGCCAGCGACGGATAAACATTTTCCAACATTGGTCCAACGTGTAAATGTAAATGTAAATGTACGCGATTTTCTATAGCGACCGTATCATGACCCTGCTCATTTTTCAATGAATTGATCGGGTGAGATCCTTCATCACCGCTGCCCGTTTCAATGGGTGCCACGCCATTTAAGGTCCCCGTGTTGGGACCGTGCTGGCCCGATATTTAAATCTCTGAAATAAGCCACCTCATGCTTAGGCGCTGGCTGGCTAACATTTAATAAAAACAACCTCATTTGGAGCACGAACCCCCATTAAACTCGGCATATTCTCGCAAGCGTCCAAGCCACATTATATATACCTTATACTATAATAAATTTATCAAAAATGGATTTAAATATCAATTTAACATCAGCAAAAAATTAAACAAGATTCTGTTCCCATAATGAAATTGATAATAAATGCTCTTCCTGAAATTCCAATTCTTTTCACATCACTTGATTCTCTCCATGGAAACGTTACGAGTGCTTTGGTGCGACTGCTCTGCCAAGAAATAGAATAGCTTTTGCTTTCTCTTCCCTGATGAAGAACAAAAATGGATGGTCAGCTCGGAATTCGACTGGTTCTTCCCGATCCATCTTCCCACAGCACCTCGGCTCATTGCCCATAGCAGTTGCCGCAGCTGCTTCCGTTCCCTCCTCATTCACATCCACAAACGCTTTGTGCACCACCTTCGAGGCATACAGATCCTTCGTTCCACTAATACCCGAGAGATCCGCGGATCCTGAGTCGAAGATCGATTTCATTCCCATGTCACCGAGGACTTCCTTCAGCTCCAGATCTTCCTCCATCTTAAACTTCGGCAGGTAAAGATTCACCTCTGGACGTTTCTTAAATCCACGATCGATGTTAATGAGATGCTTAGCAGTCAGTTTCTTCTCGAGATCCTCCAGCGAAGAAGACTTTTTGTCTGGCAGAAAAATGAACATGCTTAGTGCTCCAGACTTGTATGGCAGCTTTAGGACTTGGCATGTAAGGTCATTGGAATAGCAGTAATCTGCTCTTGCAACCTTCCGAAACATCATCTGGACTCTCATGGTCTCACCTTTCGAAACAAGGAAATCGGCTCCCAGTGTATTGTACGGGTTGAACTTGTTTTTCCAGGAACCCTTGAAGTAAATGGCGTTGACGAGGACAAGAACGGTTGAAGGCTTAATGATTCTTGGCGACACGATATCCTTGATCTTCTGGTTTGTGTTCTCTTCTACCCATTTATTGATTTCCCGGATGGCACTTTCGGTCCCCTTACTTCTCAAACACAGAACACAGCATGCAATCAATTCGCTGAAAAAAACCTTACAGAACAAGTGATTTTGCAGAACTTTGAGGAACTGCGAAAATTCCGTATGAAATGAATGATTCGGTGTTGCTGAACACCACCAAGGATGTAAAGAAAGTACGATCTGTAATCGTAACCTCCAAATTTCTAAAGCGCTACTCTAAAGTTAAGCGCAAAGCACCAGCTGATTCACGACCGCTGCGTCGTATCAGAGGGGTTGTCCTGAGATCGATGTCCATTGGAAGTCCGAGTCCGGTTGCCATAGAGACCAGAGAGGCAGAGCAGCTGCTACGGCGGGTTTCGTTAAGGACCAGAAAGCTTGGAAGGCAAAGGATCGGATGGGTCATGGTTAGGGTTGTTGGACCTCTCTTCTCATTGTTCGCATCTAGTATTATCCTCCACTTTCCATTTGCGTAGACCGCAGTACAAAAAGGAGCACTAGATGCAGATTTCTAAGCCCCTTTAATCGCGCCGCAATAACTGCGCCCACGGGGTGAGATAGGCCTACTTTTGGACACTGTCGTGTCCAGGAAAGTGATTAATTATATCAACTTGTAAAGACTGTTGTCTGATGACGTTGTTGTTTAAGGCACACGCTGTACAGGAATAATACAAGTAAGAAATTTTGATGCGGACTGGCGTGACGAAGAAGTCAGCTTCATGGGTATTGTGATTCTGGAACTGGTACTACCAGTAGGCCTAGTTCTTGAAGTAAATGGCGTTGATAAGAACGAGTAGGCCTACAGTTGAAGCGTCAACGCTATTTGGCGATAGGATGCCTCTGATCTAACACTTGGTCTTTTCGTCGACCGAGTTATTGATTTTTTATTGCACTCAGTTTTCTTCCATCTCAACACAAAACACAACATGAAATCCAATCGCTCAGTGAGCATGGCAACATTTACACAGTGTTCATACGAATTTTAGCCGTAGGCCTATGCATACAACGGCTTGATTTGTTTGGGGGCTTCAGCTTCGTTTAGGAGGCTTAAGCCCCCACCCCAAGCCCAACGCTAATTACGTCCTCGATCAGCACTGAGAATATAAATAACGCACCTGAAACTGACAGGAACCAGTTCAGCGTCGTAGTTGTTCCTGCAAGCATTCTGAAACTCGTCCAAGATCTTAAACGACTCCTCTGCATAAAGACGATTTGCCATGTGCAGCTGGAATGCCGACCCCTGGCTGCACTTCTTCAGGTAAGAGATGAAGTCACTGAACGCCTGGTGGACATTTGCATCTTCAAGTGCCTCCAAACAAAGGGTTTTCTTCATCTCTTTCAAGGTCTTGCCTCTGGCACCCAGGTATGCCATGCTCAAGACTGCAGAGATGCTGAGCGGTGACATGAACAGGTTTCCCTTGCTTCTTTTCCCCTGCTCCTTGTACAAGTCCAGGGCGAATTTGGAAATGGCTAAAATCAGATCCTGACCATCTTTCTCATTTTTAAATAGGCCTACTTGGTCTTCGCTTGCCATGTCGCTGTGGTTGTCTTGGAATAATTTGGAAATGGCCAAGACCAGATCCTGACCATCTTTCTCGTTTTTAAATACTTGGTCTTCGCTTGCCATGTCGCTGTGGTTGTCTTGCAATTTGGAAATGGCTAAGACCAGATCCTGACCATCTGTCTCGTTTTTAAATACTTGGTCTTCGCTTGCCATGTCTCTGTGGTTGCTTTGGTAGTCGAGACAACTCTGAAAAATCCAAAAATATTTCTGGAATTTTCCCTCCACAAGGTCCTCTTAATATACTAGAAGTAAAGCAGATATTTTTTTAACCTCTCGCATCAGGGCACAATTCGTAGTTGGCAGGAATGAGAAGGCAGACCCATGGAGAGGACCAAAATTTAATGGTATATTTTATCTTCAGCAGAAGATATTCTCAGCCAGTGGGGAAAGAAGACCAGAAAACCAACGAGGAAGTTCTAAATCTGTGTCTCAAATATTTAATCAAATCCAGAGTCAAGTTAATCAGTTAATTTCAGATTCATAGATATGAGGCAAAGGTCATGCCAAAGCTGGGCTGGGATGCTTCTAATCTGATTTATTCACATCAATAGGTGCTACATAATTTGTGCATAACCTTCCATCGTTTAAGCCAAAAGTAGCGTCTACCTAGGCCCTACTGTACTAATAATTGATTATATTTCTGAGACATGAAGCTCTCTCTAGCACGACAGTGCACGGAGACCTTAAAAGGTGTGGAACAAACTCCCACCAGTACTGCGAGAAATTTCTGATCCATCCTAGGAACTCACCAAAACCTCACCACTTGCTAGGCCTATATCTCGACAGGTATTTCACTCAAAACTGAAAACACTGCTCTTTCACAAATCCTATCCCGATTCCTCCTCCTCTGTCTACCTCCCTCGCCGTCTAAACCTTAAACAGTACACACCACCCACCTTAGCCGTCTTACTGTCTTCCTGACTCCTTTGGATCTTGACCTGGAACCGATTCGATCCTCCGCCTATCGATTTTGATTTGACTAAGAGCCTGTGAATAAGCTGGTTTCCGCGACTTCGCTTTTTTGGGCGCTGTAGAAATCCGGAGATTACGATTACGATATAGGCCTATAAGTAGGCAGTGGCGGTGAAGGATCTCGGTCCGATAAATAAAATGAAGTAGAGCCAGAACGTTGCTATAAAAACTTTTACATCTAAATTTCACATTTACTCAAGTACGACAGAAATTCACCACTCACACGAGGCTTAATAAGCGTGGTGGCTCAGTGGTAAGTTCGGCGCCTTGTGACCGGAGGGTTGCAGGTTCGAATCCCACTCTAGCCGCTGCGTATGGACCTTGAGCAAGTCCTTCACTCGCAATTGCTCGTGGCGCTTCGGCGTGAAAATTCCGGCACAGTATCAAATGCTGTAGTCGGGAGCGCCTCTGAGTAGTAGTTGACTTCGAGAGGCGCTATAGAAATATCCGGAATAAAAAAACGCATTAGTTTCTCTAACGTAAATTAAATTACAAGCAACAGCCGTTTGCAGTCGTAAACACCTTATGTAAATCGGATGAATCATGAATCTAATTTCGATGTCTAATCATGTTAGAACGTCTATAAAACAAGGAAACAAACCTGAAACTGCGAAAATAGGTAGGGCGTTGCCCGTACGAAACTCTTTCGCCGAGTTGGTTCCGTGTGCAGTAGAGCGTGTGTTTTATAGCCCCCTAGTAAACTCTTTATAATTGTAATTGCGGTATACAACTCTGTTTACATGCTTGGAATAAACCGTGATGAAGCTCGGAGCCAAGGACCTGTAATGCACAGGACAGTCTCCACGTTTGACGTCGTGTGCATCGACTTAGGCCTATATTACGTCAACGCAGCATGGACCAGTAGGGCCGACGTTGCATTTTAGATTCTCACGCCTGCACCTATTATGCTAATGAGCTTTATGCCTGACGTCATGTCTGGAAGAACATCGATATCTATATTTAGACCATCGACGTATATAAATTGTATCTGCCATCGACGGAAGTAGATCGTAGTAGCTGTAGGCATCGAGACTTGCGCATAATTTTCAGAATTTGTTGATAGAGGTTTATACTTTGTCTAAAACCGAAGGATACACACACTTTTCATCGTTTGCTATGTTTTGTGAGCAATTTTATTGTTACTTACTTACTTACTAATGTTGTTGTGTCTGGCCTGCGGTGTCGATCTAAGCACCGCATATACCTTATTTACACACGACACTCCGAATAAGGGGCCATCCATGTATTACGTACGCATGGAGGGGATGGGGTAACCGAAATGCATGTGCTTGCGTACGCTTGCGAATGGGGATCTACTGATAATGTACATACGCAAAGGAGCCTTCAAATTGATTGGCCTTCAAGTACGCCAGAGTTATTAATACATCCATGCATGCATGCCGCACTTTACTGATGTTCGACAACGCCGAGTAAGTTCATTCCGTTAAAATTACCTCAGCTGTGTTGCTTAAGCGCAGTTGCATTTGTCGACTCGCCATATAATTTAGCATTTTAGCTAACAACTTTTAACGCGCAGAAGGACATGGTTGGTGGCAGCAGCTAAGCATAATCGCTGTTCATCCAAAATCAAAAAAAGTCCAGTCGGAAACCAGCCCGGAAATCCCAAGACGCACGCAAACAGAGAAAGAGAAAAATAGTTCAATAAAGAAACAGAAGAGAAACTAAGTTCCGTATTGAAATGGCTCCCACAAAACAGCATCTGCGTAGAAACCACTCACAAAGTTCCTAAAACAATTAAAGTCACATCATCAGATTTGTTCAGAGATTTAAGCACTACAGTTCTACTACGTTTCAAGTTAAAGCATAGCCGTTAAAATCAGAATTACAATTCTACTTATAATTTATAAAAATACAGTCTTGTTGTCCTCGAGATTAATTTGTACATTTACATCCGGTTCTTGAAAAGCTGCTTTGTGTGCTAGCGATTTCAACACTTGTAGACCGTGTTTTTTCACATGGCAGAATTTTTATGGGGCCCCACAGGTCACGTCTTGCTCAGAAAATTCTGAGCAAATTGGTTTTTATAAAATTCAACAGGCATTTGGAATAACATTTTGCATGAAGGACTTTTGTAAATACAAATTCGGAAATCTCTGCAGTCTCCATTTAAAGTTGTTTTGCTTGAATAAAAGAAAAAAACTCATGTTTTCATTAAAATAACGAGTAGTCCGACTGGACAATTTTTAGTAAGGAATAGAAGTCTGGACACGACTGTGATTTTTTGGGTCTTGGTCTCGGTCTTGGTCTTGAGGTTCAAGGTCTTGGTCTTGGTCTTGAGGTTCAAGGTCTTGGTCTTGGTCTTGAGGTTCAAGGTCTTGGTCCTGAGGTTCAAGGTCTTGGTCTTGATCTTGGTCTTGAGGTTTGAGGTCTTGACAACAAAACTAAAAATAATACGAATTTCAGCTCTACATCTAATATTTAAAATAAGAATGGTGCAGCGAAAACCGCGTCTTGTGACCTCCTTTTGTCTCCAACGGGAATCCAAGGAGTCAATCCAGCCATGGTCCAATCTGAGTAAAGGTCGGTCCAAAATGGTTAGTTAATTTAATAACAGTTGGCATTACTATTCGTCTGCCTAATTAATAGCAGTTAACATGAATTACAACTTGCGACAAACAAAACTCCTTTGTTGTTATCACTCTCATCCGACCACCCTAAATTTATATGGAGTTAGATGATCCGATTGCGTACAGGCAGCAATTTATTACATGCTATTCACATAATCGAACCCAGGCAGCACTCTTACTGTGGACCAACGTTGGATGAACATTCTCCAACAGTGGTCTATCGTGTGGGAGCTGGCTGGCTAACATTTCAAAAAGCCACTTCATTTAAAGCATGAAACCTCGAAAAACACTTGGCATATTCTCGCAAACGTCAAAGACGCATCATAAATACTTTGTCATATAATAAATTGATCAAAAACGGATTTAAATATCAATTTAAATCAACAAGAAATTAAAGAAGATTCCGTTCCAATAATTAGATTAATAATAAATTCTCTTCCTGTAATTCCAATTCTTTTCACATCACTTGATTTGATTCTCTCCCTGGAAGAGTTACGAGTGCTTTGGTGTGACTGCTCTACCAAGAAACAGAATAGCTCTTGCTTTCTCTTCCCTGATGAAGAACAAAAATGGATGGTCAGCTCGGAATTCGACTGGTTCTTCCCGATCCATCCTCACACAGCTCCTCCCAATGACCACAACAGTTGCAGCAGCTGCTTCTGTTCCCTCCTCATTCACATCCACAAACGCTTTGTGCACCACCGCTGAAACACGCAGACTCTTCGTACCATCAATGCCCGAGAGATCCGCAGATCCAAAGAAGGATTTCATTCCCATGTCACTGAGGACTTCCTTCAGATCGAGATCCTCCTCCATCTTAAACTTCGGCAGCCAAAGATCAACAGCAGGACGTTGCTGAAATCCACTGTCGATGTTAATAAGATGATCAGCCGTCAGCTTCTTCTCGAGATCCTCCAGCGAAGAAGACGTTTTGTCTGGCAGAAGAATGAACATGCTCAGTGCTCCAGACTTGTATGGAAGCTTTAGGACTTGGCACGAAAGATCACTGGAATAGCAGTAATCTGCTCTTGCAACCTTCCGAAACATCATCTGCACTTTAATGGTCTCATCTTTCGAAACAAGGAATTTTGATTCCTCTGTACTGTACTTGTTGAACTGGTTTTCCCAGGAACTCTTGAAGTAAATGGCGTTGACGAGGACAAGAACGGTTGAAGGTTTAATGATTTTTGGCGACACGATATCCTTGATCTTCTGGTTTGTGTTCTCTTCTACCCATTTATTGATAACCCGGATGGCACTTCCGGTCCTCTTACTTCTCAAACACAGAACACAGCATGCAATCAATTCACTGATAAAAACTTTACAGAAGAAGTGATTTTGTATAAATTTCAGGAACTGGGGAAATTCCGTATGAAATGAATGATTAGTTGTTGCTGAACACCACAAAGGATGTAAAGAAAGTACGATCTACATAATCGTAATGTAATCGTAACCTCCAAATTTCTAAAGCGCTGCTCTAAACCTAAGCGCAAAGCACCAGCTTATTCACGAGCACTGCGTCCTATCATAGGGACGTGAATAATCTGTTGCTTTGCGCTCAGCTTTACAGTGGCGCTTTAGAAAAAAATTGGTTGTCCAGAGATCGATGTCCACTGGAGGTCCGAGTCCGGTTGCCAGAGAGACCAGAGAGAGGCAGAGCAGCTGTTACGACGGGTTTCGTTAAGGACCGGAAAGCTTGGAAGACAGATCATGGTTAGGGATTTAGAGTTGTTTGGACCTCTTTTCTCGTTGTCCGCCTTTAGTCTCACCCTCCACTTTCCATTTGCTTAGTCCGCAGTAAAAAAAGAAGTACTAGGCCCGGATTTGTAAGCCCCTTCGATGGCGCCGCAATAACTGCACCCACGGGGTGAAATACTTTTCGACACTGTTGTGTCCAGGAAAGTGATTATTAGATCAACTTGTAAAGACTGTTGTCTGATGACGTTGTTGTTTAAGGCACACGATGCACATGAATAAATACAAGTAAGAAAGTATGATGCGGACTGGCGTGACGAAGAAGTCAGCTTCATGGGTACCGTATGGTGCCTCTTGAGCTGGTACTACCAGTAGGCCTAGTTCTTGAAGTAAATGAAGTTGACAAGAACGAGTTCAGTTGAAGCGTCAACGCTACTTGGTGACAGGGTGCCCTGATCTAACTCTTGGTCTTCCCGTCGAGCCAGGGTCCGATTTGTCAAAAAAGAAGCAGGGGGGTCGGAAATCTATACAAATAATAAAAATTTATTAAGCCATAATTAATTTTTTTACTCGTTATTTTGTAAATGAGGTTAATGAACTTCCATAGTATGTCAAGATTCTGCAATGACCAACAGTCAACTACAATGCAAACATGACATCGAAAAAAAATTTATATTCAAAATTAAAAGGAGCTTTCAGCAGCAGTTTTAGCTGAAATATACTAATAGGAACAACAAATTGTAGGCCCACACAGAAGCGTTAGACGTGACTAAATTGCACTGAAAGATGAAATACAAGTACACAACCAAAGCTATCAAACCATTGCACCAAGTAGGCTACTGTCATTGGAAAGACTAGCAAACCCAATGAACCAGTGCACCAAGTACACTAGTATAGCCACTATAAAAAGCTGTGCATATTTCTTTTGTTTGTGCACAATAGTCGCCTTGCCAATTGGCTTATCTAAGGCATCATGGCACCCAGATTTCAGCCAGGAAATAACGTATATCCTGGCATTCCAAGATGTTAGAGATGGCCCGTTAATGCTGATCATCAGCAGGTAGCTGATGGTGCCAACACCCAGCAGGTTGCGCACTGTAGGCCTATGTTGCAAGTTCAGCTGGCTAAAGCCACGCTCGCAAGCTGCAGACGAAATGAGCAGAATCTTCAAAGTGTGCTCAAGTGTTGCGAGATCAGACCCCCCCCCATGTTGGCCTTGTTTGTATGTATAGAGTACTCGATCACAATCTGGGAATTGTGACTTATTGTTAATTAATTTTTTTAAATATGAAAATAAATTGGGAAGATCATTTTACTTATAAATAAAGTGTCTTCTGTTATATTAAGAGGTTCAAGTACAACACAAAAGGATAAGCTTTAAGATTCTTATCCAGTTTTTAATAGAAATTGTTGATACAGACAAAGAAGAAATTAAAAAGGGTGATAGGCGGGACCTCCAAACTAAAAACAGATAGATCGAGTCAGTTAATTAGCTCAGTTAAGCCTACAGTTGGGTGTAAATTTGAATAGGCCCATTAGGACTTTGCGCACTTTTCCATTGGCAAAGTCATCAATAAACTGATTAAAATTCAGTTGACGTAGAATATCACTCTCTATGCTCAACGCTGCAGGGTGGCTAGGTCTCTCATGTGTCATACTTGAAATGAACTTTCAACACCTTTGCCATGTATTGGTACATGAACTACTCATGACTTATGTTGAGGCCTGACCTACCTGTCTCGTGTTTAAACATTTTGACAAAATAAGAACACTGCATAAAATTATCAGCTCATTGCCAATGCTTTCATCGAGGTCATCGCCGTATATTGCTACAAGGTTTTTCTCTGAGTTGTGTATTTCTTCATCACTACAAGATAGAAAACCAAACCTTGAGCAGAGTAGTTCGCAGTATGAGAATTGTAGAGAAAAGACTGGGGGGGGGGGGTTAGACCTTGATTCATGTGGAGTTTTGGTGTGCAATTAAGACTTTACTATGGGGTCCTAAGAAAGACTAGGGGGGTTGAACCCCCCAACCCCCCTACAATTCTCACCCTGGTAGTTCGTATGATGCAAGCCTTCTTGTCAACTCGGTTGTGAATTGATCAACGATGGGCAGAAAATTGTCAATCCGAAAATTCTCTGAAGCAGAGTGCACAGCTTCTGGGGTTCCACCATAATCCATTGGTAGGAGACGTAAGTTTTGATGACGTGTTCTTGTTTGAACATATTCTGCCGTTCCACAACAGAGTCAGACTCGGCAGAGCGGGAACGTTGTTGGACTGGCGGTTGTATGACAACTGCAGCATCACCAGTGACTTTATATAGGCACTTTATATAGGCACAGATGAGCCTGCATTTTGACCACCTTATGCCGAATGCCGATCTCCAATTTGGTTCATGTCACAAAAATGACAGCATAGCTGTGCACTGATACAGATGTGCACTCTAGTCTAGGTCAATCGAGGTCAAAAGCGCCAGCGAACGCTGGACAGAATGCCACTGTCTACTTGACCTTTACCCCGCAACTGGAGGCTCGTGGCGTTGGAGCCGATGTGCCCAAGGCGAGGACTCCGGGCATGAAGGCGCCTGAGGGCGCTGGCTTGTGCAGGGACTGTGGTCCGTTTGTTGTCTTCTGTATGTTTGGTCATGCCCTGCGAAAAATATTTCTGACACTGCCTCTGCCTACAGAGTAGACGACCTCAGCCTGAGTTAAAAGTAACATAATCCCTCAACAGCTGAATATGCCAAGCTTAAAGCGCTACTCGTGAACAATATTAACGCGATATTTCAAAATCAGGGTACCGACTGGATAATAAATAATTACCCAAAGGTGACAAGACTGCACTGCTTGCGGTAGGTCATACTGGAGTCGTTTGGTGTTGGACTCAGGGTAATGAATTTGAGGGGGTCAAGCCGACCCCCCCGGGGGTCGGCCAAAGGCTTCAAGCAGGGGGGTCAAAAAAGAAGCAGGGGGGTCCAACCCCCCCGACCCCCCCGGCAAATCGGACCCTGCGTCGAGCCAATCATTGATTTTTCTAATTGCACTCAAAGTCTTCTTCCATCTCAACACAAAACACAGCATGAATTCCAATCGCTACTTAACCCGTACAGAACACAGAACAAGAGAGTTTACAGAACTTTAGGCATAGTGAAACGTTACACAAGAACCAAACAAGTAATTACCTTACTTCATGTTACACTTAGTAGGCCTACTTTCTCGCTCAGTCGTTATCTTCGCCTCAAGTCTATGCAAAACCGTTTCTTGGTCAAAGTTTACTAAGTTCCCATTACCCAATACTAAGCTGCTGATTGGCACACAGGTTTCCAAAAATTAAAGTTACATTCTTAACCTAATCTAATAGCCTACGGTCGCAATAGAAAAAGCTGAAGGCCTACATTTATATTAATTTATATTTCATCAAATCTGTGGACGTCTCTAAAGCACCATTATTTTAATATCCATGGCAGTGAGCAATTGAACTTCTAAGCAAAACCGTAAATATTCAGAAATCACAGTCCAGTGAACAGTTACGACTAGTACATTTAAGCATGCAGGCACGAAGCACTTTCCTGATGTTCAAAAACGCCGAGTCCATTCTGTTAATTTACATTGGGCATGTTGCTTATGCGCAATCACATAAATTTTGCTGAATCGTCATATAATTTAGCATTCAACCCAAGAACGCGCAGGACATGAATTTGTGGTTACAGCTAAGAATAGGCCTACACGTAATCGTCGTGCACGCCAAAATACAAAATTCCAGTCGATAACCAGCCCGGAAATCCCAAGACACACGCAAACAGCCGAAAGATAGAAACAAGAGAGAAATATCAAGTTTCGTAATGAAGTGGCTCCCACACAACCAACATCTGGGTATAAACCACTTAGCCTACAAGGTTAACATCATCGGACCTGTTCAAAGCACTAAGCACTACGTTCTACTTGCATGCACTTACTCAAATCAAAAGCTTGGAACGTTTAAAGTATAAGCACAGCCGTTAAAATAATTGTACAATTCTACTTATGATTTTTAAAATAACAATTTCAATTCTACTTATAATTTTTAAATAGCGAATTTCAATTCTACTTATAATTTTTTAAATAAGAATTTCAATTCTACTTCTAATTTTTTAAATAAGAATTTAAATCCTACTTTCAATTTTTAAATTAAGAATTCCAACTCAACTTCTAATTTTAAACTAAAAATTTCAATTCTACTTCCAATTTGCAAAATACGAATTTCAATTCTACTTCCAATGTTTAAAATACGAATTTCACTTCAACTTCCAATTTTTAAAATAAGAATGGTACAGTGAAAAACTCAAAACCTCGTTTTGTAACCTCCATTTGTCTCCAACGGGGATCGGAGTCAATCCAGCCATGGTCCAATCTTAGTAAGGGTTGGTCCAAAGTGGTTACTTAATTTAATAACAGTTAATAAGCACTAGCTAGCATGAAATACAACTTGCGTATAAAGAAAAACCTCTTTCGTTAAAATCCCTATCATCCTAAATTTAGTTGAAGTTGCGTACAAGCAGCAATTTGTGACATTCCATTCACAGAAGCGAACCCAGCCAGCACACTCACTGTGGACCAACGTTGGATGAAGATTTTCCAACATTGGTCGAACGTGTAGGTGCTGGCTGGTTAACATTTCAAGAGCAACTTCATTTAGAGCATGAAACCTCGTAAAACACTTGGCATAATTATTCTCGCAAACGTCAAAGCCACATTATAAATACCTTCTATCATAATAAATTTATCAAAAATTGATTTCAATAACAAATTAACATCGGCATGAAATTAAACAAGATTCTGTCCCCATAATTAAATTCTCTTCCTGTAATTCCAATTCTATTTACATAAATAAATTCTCTCCCTTCAAAAGTTACGAGTGCTTTGGTGCGACCGCTCTGCCAAGAAACAGAATAGCTTTCGCTTTCTCTTCCCTGATGAAGAACAAAAACGGATGATCGGCTCGGAAATCCACCGGCTTTTCTCGATCCATCATCATACAGCGCTTCATCATGACCATAGCAGTTGCAGCAGCTGCTTCCGTTCCCTCCTCATTCACATCCACAAACGCTTTGTGCACCACCTTCGAAGCATAGAGATTCTTCGTTCCATCAACGCCCGAGAGATCAGCGGATCCTGGCTCGAAGATCGATTTCATTCCCATGTCACCGAGGACTTCCTTCAGCTCAAGATCCTCCTCCATCTTAAACTTCGGCAGCCAAAGATTCACACCTGGACGTTGCTGAAATCCACTGTCGATGTTCATAAGATGATCGGCAGTCAGCTTTTTCTCGAGATCCTCCAGCGAAGAAGACGTTTTGTCTGGCAGAAGAATGAACATGCTCAGTGCTCCAGACTTGTATGGCAGCTTTAAGACTTGGCAGGAAAGATCAGTGGAATAGCAGTAATCTGCTCTTTCAACCTTCCGAAACATCAGCTGCACTTTAATGGTCTCATCTTTTGAAATAAGGAATTTTGCTTCCTCTGTATTGTGCTTCTTGAACTGGTCATGCCAGGCACTCTTGAAGTAAATGGCATTGATGAGAACAAGAACAGTTGAAGCATCAACGCTACTTGGTGACAGGATATCCTTAATCTTCTGGTGTGTGTTCTCTTCTACCCAGTTATTGATTTCCCGGATGGCACTGTCCGTCTCCTTCCTTCTCAAACACAGAACACAACATCCAATCAATTCGCTGCAAAAAATCTCCGCAGAACAAGGGATCTGCAGAAATTTAAAGCTTGCAAATATTTCACAAAGGATTTCACAAAACATGATCTACTTAATTGGACCTCTCTTCTCGTTGTCCGCAACAGGCATTACCCTCCACTTTCCACTTGCTTAGTCAGAACTGAAACGAAGTACATGTACTAGGTCCAGAATTGTCAGCCCTTTTGATCGCGCAGTGTTAACTGCGCTCGTGAATGAGCTGGTGCCCTGTGCTTGACTTTCGAGTGGCGCTTTAGAAGTTTGGAGTTTACGATTACGATTACAGGGCGAGATATTTTTGACACTGCTTCGTCCAACAGTGAGTAATCAGATCAAACTTGGTGAGGACTGTGTTGTCTGATGCAATTGTTGTTTAAGCACAGGCTGAACAGGAATAAATACAAGTGCGGCGAACTACCCCCGGTTGGATCGTCTCTCCGTCAGGGTCAACTGCAAACCGGTGTAGTAGGGGAACTCGCTCGTCTGCTTCTGGTAGGCCTACCTCAGGATGGCGTGCGTCATAGGGCTCCCTTGCCCGCAATCGTCCGGCCTCCGTGGTCTGTCAGAGGGCTTTCACGCAACAAGTCTACTCGAACGACGATCGACAGCACAGAAAACGATCTCTTAGGTAGTTCTCGACAGCAGTTCGTCTTCGACAGCTGAACATAGTCGTCAGCGAGGTCTCTCTGTAGTCGCCTGCGAGGTCTGTCTGTCAACTTTCGGATTCCTTGTATACTATCCCGGGGGACGCGGGGAGGGAAGGGGACTAATTCAAGGCTGGCAGAGATTTATTGCAAGATTTCTGCTACACTTATCGAATGAGCTACAATGAGAATACTAACAGTACAGTGTCCGCTGGTTGATTAGGTAGGCTGGTCACCTGCCATCGTATGCCGAGGCTAAGAAAATTAAGTCGCTAACATGCCCATGGTTTGCCTCATGGGATTCGCTGCTCTTCGTTTTAGTGCAGGAGAAGCCGAGTTGCAGTTTTGAGTTGACGCAAGCTGGACCTTGAGAAAGTTGAACGGTGAATTGCTTAAAGATATAATTTTAGATTAAGAAGATCCCTTAAGCTGCAGCCCTGATGCAGCCATGGGCATAAAGTGTTAGGGACTTCATTTTCTTAGCCTCGGCAACTGAAAAAGCTAATTCACCTAGAAATATTCTGTTTTCAGGTATGACCAGAGAAATACAATAAGACGCCCTCATTGAATAATGATAACTCTGGGGAATAAGATCTGATTTTTCAAGCATTGTGGCTAGCCAGGGTTCAGTTTTATCCGCACAGTAGGGGACAAATATAACTTCTCCCAATGTAACAATTTATAGCCAACCACAAGGAAGATCGGCAATGCATGTCAAATCCAGAGTGAATTCGGTAAAATTGAAACTGGAAATCTAACAGTGCACTGCAACATCTAAGCATAGATCTATTAAAAATATCCTGTAATTATAAAGAACACACGCGACATTTTAGAGGATTTATTCCAAGCATTAGATAAAGTTCTACTTGCAAGCATTAGTATATCAGTCAAAAGCTAAGCATGCTTTCAATTGAAGAGGAGTCATGTAAATAAATAAAAATTGCAGATCCACTTTTCATTTCTAATGTATATCTATTACAGTTTTGTGATACTTCCTCAAGGTTAATGTATCAATATCATTTCTGAATCTTCATTTCAAACCTTTGACTGTCTGCAACCAGAAAGAGGAGCTCCTTAGAGTTAATCCAATCATGGCCCAAAAGTAGTTAAAGTTGGCCCAAAAGGTTAGTTAGTGTTGCCTAACAAAGTTGGAAAATACAGTAACATTATCAAAGTGGTATACCAAAAACGTAATAAGGGAGACTAAGAGAAGGTAAAATACGAAAAACTGAAGAAAATTAATTTTTTTAAATGGGAACTACAATAGGTAATAAAAAACCTTGGAAACTTAGCGACGACCCTAAAGCATCTGTTAAGCTAAAGCTGTTAGCAAAAATCTGAGTTTAAATAAATTCTTTTCACGATTCAGTTGTCTTCCTGGAAAAGTTACGAGTGCTTTGGCGTGACCGCTCTGCCAAGAAAAAGAATTGCTTTCGCTTTTTCTTCCCTGATGAAGAACAAAAACGGATGATCGGCTCGGAATTCCACTGGCTTTTCTCGTGACATTACCGCACAACACCTCATCATCATCATGGCTGTTGCAGCAGCTGCTTCCGTTCCCTCCTCATTCACATCCACAAACGCTTTGTGCACCACCGCTGAAGCATACAGATCCTTCGCTCCACTAATACCCGAGAGATCGGCGGATCCTGAGTCGAAGATCGATTTCATCCCCATGTTATCGAGGACTTCCTTCAGCTCAAGATTCTCCTCCATCTCAAACTTCGGCAGCCAAAGATTGACCTCTGGACGTTGCTGGAATCCACTGTCAATGTTAATGAGATGCTCAGCAGTCAGCTTTTTCTCGAGATCCTCCAGCGAGGAAGACGTTTTGTCTGGCAGAAGAATGAACATGCTCAGTGCTCCAGACTTGTATGGCAGCTTTAAGGCTTGGCAGGAAAGATCACTGGAGTGGCAGTAATCTGCTCTTTCAACCTTCCGAAACATCATCTGCACTTTAACGGTCTCACCTTTCGAAACAAGGAAGTCAGCTTCTTGGGTATTGTTCTTCTTGAACTGGTCATGCCAGGCACTCTTGAAGTAAATGGCATTGATGAGGATAAGGACGGTTGACGCATTAACAGTAGCTGGTGACACGAGATCCTTGATTTTCTGGTTGGTTATCTCTTCGACCCAGTTGTTGATCTCTGCGATTGCCTTGTCCGCCGCATTCCTTCTCAACAGGAAACAACACATGAATTCACGACTTTGGAATTAGATAACTTCAAGGACTGTGATGTATTGTGCATAAAGTGTATGAATTCATTCCTGAAATTCAGATTTATCGAATCTGTGCTTGTAATAATATATACTTTAAACAGATAATAAATAAAACAAATTACTTTACCTACCTCATAGTAAACTAATTGTGGAGCTCTTCTTTGCGCTGTTTCACTGTCTTCACATCCTTCTTTTGTACAACCATATTTTGGCAAATTTCACAACATGGCACACAGCATGTTTCTTAAATTCAACTCACATTTCTGACGTAAAGTAGCACCGCTTTCATAAACCCAAAGGCATAAAAATGTTTTCCCAGGCTGAAATCCCAGCTAGTCTAATATAACCTCAGTCCACAGTCTTTAATACCTATTGGAGAAATTGAGTCAAAAGCATTGAAGAGACTGGAGGACAGGCTGCAGTGGTAAAGCCAAGCCAATACAAGCAGCGTAATTGCCAGTTTAGACCAGAATTGACAGACACGGAGCAAATTCCAAAGGTTTGGAGCAAGCATTGGGAAAAAGCAAGCATTGGGAAAAAGACATAGAAAGAATCAAAACGTTAGACAATCAAGTATATCTGTGTGTATCTTAGTACTTTAATAATGCAATCTATAGGAGTACTTCATTGCAGAAACACAGCTGATAACAACAGTATCTGTATCTCCGATGTTTCAGCAATAAACAAAGATAAATGATAAATCTGATAACAACACAATACAACTGTATTTGACCTGCTTTCAAAATTCCTAATTTTTCATTGTCATGGACTATCGTGCATTCCATGTTGCTGCCGACCAATGAATGGAATCGCCATTGCCAACCAATGTGTGTTTGACGTTACAACTCTATATCTTCCCTTAAGAAACGCCTAAAAACTCACTGCTTCTCAGTGGCTTTCAAACATCTGGATATCTAACTGCTCTTCACCTGGCGACTGACTAACCTCGCCTGAGATTCGCATTTCTGTGTGACTTTGCACACATTAAAAATGTTTGTAATAATAATTATAATATCAATTGGAACAAAATCCAACTGGTGAGTGAGTTAGCTGGAAACTAAGGCACCAGCTAATGATCTGAAAACAGTTGGAGTCATGTGAGTTGATTTTTTAATATCTGGATATGAGAATTGAACTGATATAAATATGTGAAACAGTGCATGTGCAACTGCTAATTAAGCGGATTCATGTGTAAACTGGCCGTGCATAAATGGCTCTACACTGTACAGTGTAGGAGAAAACTCGGCTAAGTTGGAAAACTTGGTAAGCGAGAAATGCACTAAGAAGGCAGTTACGCATAAAATACGTTCAAAACAGTTCTGTGCACAATTACCACAGCAAAGTCAACTATGTCACTCAAAAGACCGCAAATAATACATCACTATATCACTAATTTTGCTCGTAAAATATCCATTAACATCATACAGCGAAACATGGGTGTCCACAGGAATTTTTCCAGTGGGAAATGTTTCTAGGAGGGAAAAATTTTTCCAGGGGGAAATGTTTCTAGGAGGGAAAAATTTTTCCAGCGGGGCAAAATTACGTTTTTGCACAGAATAGCCATTCCCAAACACAAAAACATGACAACATTCCAGATCCAGGGGGCAAATGCCCCCTTGCCCCCTCCGGACGCCCATGCAGCTAAATTATTATAAGTTTAACATACCTCACAATTTGTCCAAGTATTTGAACTGAGATGTACATATTGAAAGGTTTTGAATATATTACTTTTTTGGATAAAACCAAGTAGTTTCCGCCAATTATTCAGGTCTGCCAGCCAAGGCCAATGCAATATATTAAACCAGGCTCCTCTACTTATATGATACAATACAACTGCATTTTAATATTGCTCTGCTTCCAAAGTTCAGAAGTGCACACAACCATACAACAGAACATCGATGGCGCCGAGCAATTGTGAGTGAAGTATTTGCTCAAGGTCCCTACACAGTAACCGCCTGGATGGAGGCTCGAACCCATACTCTCCGTGCTGCGGGCCAAGCGCTCTAACCACTAAGCCACCGTGCCTCCGCTTATCACCTCACAGGCTCTCCACTTCAAATTAAACTCCTGCGTCTTCAACAATTCCTACCCTAGTCTATCCATCTTCAACAAATCCTACCCTAATCTATCCAATCCTCCCCTTACCCCATCCAAACTTTCTCATCATCAACGAAACCACCTTAAGTAGCAGCTCCTTTGCCTCCTATCTCTGGGCATCCAGACTTGGTCTCCACTAGACATCTCTGGCATGGCATGACGCAGCACTCAAGAATACGTTGATGACCTGTGCTTAACTTTAGAGTAGCGTTTTATAAATGTGGAGATTATGAATACAATGCTTGTAGTTTTCTCACTAAGGCTGGTCACATCAAATTATCAGCACTGAGAGTTAAATCACGCACCTGAAACTGACAGGAACCAGTTCCGCATTGTAGTTGTTCCTGCAAGCATTCTGAAACTCGTCCAAGATCTTAAACGACTCCTCTCCATACAAACGATTTGCCATGTGCAGCTGGAATGCCGACCCCTGGCTGCACTTCTTCAGGTGAGAGATGAAGTCGCTGAATGTCTGGTGGACTTTTGCATCTTCAAGAGCCTCCAAACAAAGGGTTTTCTTCATCTCTTCCAAGGTCTTGCCTCTGGCACCCAGGTATGCCATGCTCAACACTGCAGAGATGCTGAGCGGTGACATGAACAGGTTTCCTTTGCTTCTTTTACCCTGCTCCTTGTACAAGTCCAGGGCGAATCTGGAAATGGCTAAAACCAGATCCTGGCCATCTTTCTCGTTTTTAAATACTTGGTCTTCGCTTGCCATGTCGCTGTGGTTGTTTTGGTAGTCGAGACTACTCTGAAAAATCAAAAAATGTTTCTGGAATTTTCCCTCCACAAGGTCCTCTTAATACATAAGAAGTACAGCAGACAATTTTAACCTCTCGCAGCATGACACGACCCTTGCTTGGCAGTAATGAGGAGGCAGATACATGGAGAGGACCAAAATATAATGGTAAATTGTACCTTCAGCAGAAGATATTCTGAGCCAGTGGGGATAGACGACCAGAAAACCAACAGGAAAGTTCGAAATCTGTGTCCAAATTATTCATATTTAATCAAATCCAGAGTCGATTTCAGATTCACAAATACGAGGCAAAGATCATGCTAAAGCTGGGCTGGAATAATTCTAATCTGATTTATTCACAACAATAGGTGCTACATAATTTGTGCATTACTTTCCATCGTTTAAGCCAAAACTAACGTCTATCTACTTAACTAATAATATATAAATAATATATAAATTTCTGCTCGGTCTAGCACGCTCCGTACACGGGGACCATAAAGGTGTGGCACTCATCCAAACAGGAAGTGGTGGTGAAGGATCTCATCCGCGAAATAAAATATAGAGTCAGACCGTTGCTATAAGAAAAACCTTTACATCTACACTTCACATTTTCACAAGTACGACAGAAATTCACCACTCACACGAGGCCTAATTAGCAACGCGTTAATTTCTCTAACTTAAATTAAATGGCAAACAACGGCAGGTTACAGTCGTAAACACAATATGTAAATCGGATGAATCATGAATCAAAGTTCGATGTCTAATCATGTTAGAACGTCTATAAAACAAGGAAACAAACCTGAAGCGGCGAAAATACGTAGGGCGTTACCCGTACGGAAACTCTTTGGCCGAGTTGGTTCCGTGTGCAGTAAAGCGTGTGCTTTATAGACCCCTAGTACACTCTTTATAATTGTAATTGCGATAAACAGATCTGTTTACAAACTTGCAATAAACTCTGATGAAGCTCGGAGCCAAGGACCTGTAATGCACAGGACTCTCCTCATTTAAGGTCGTGTGACTAGATTATTGACCCTATTTGGTGAGACTGGTTTCTGGGCGATAATCCGGGATCATGAAAATATCGCGTCTTATTAACATGGCAATTGCATTCGGTTTCTTATATCTATGAAGGAAATCGACGAATAATTATGTTTACGAAGTAAAGCATTTGAAACATTATATTACATATCAGAAAAAATCAAGCGGGGCGACATCTGTGGATAAGAGTGCAACCGGATATACAATTTTTCAATTAGATACCATTCTCTATATAATATATATTATAGATTTCTTTGATTTCTGGCTCGGTGAGTACTTGGGGAGGATGTGGAATACACCCAAAGATCGTAAGTGTTGCAGACAGAATGTGTGCCAAAAAAGTCGTGACAAGTCGTAAACTCTTTCACACGGACATTTAGCCGATTAGTAAACAAAAGTGGTGCGCAACAACGACAAAAACTCTTTCTGCATATCGACAGAATATTATTAATAATAATTTAACATTTACTGTATTTGACCATTTGTTTTGTAGGCCTATTTTAAATTCCATCCCAAAAGGGGAGTGACGCGCTCAAATTGCAGTCTGATTGTCTTCGACCTAACAAGTCCGCAATAGCCAGTTTGTTTTGTCCGTTCCGGTGCCAGGTCAGAATCTAGGGAGGTGAAGCCGAGGAGACAGCAATTTGCACCAGCGATCATTGGTGTGATGGTGGCTGTGTGGTGGCGCAGGTATAGAATCAGGATAGGCCTAGGCAGGGTGAGAATTGTCGGGGGGTTGGGGGGGTTCAACCCCCCTAGTCTTTCTTAGGACCCCATAGTTAAGCCTTCATTGCACACCCAAACTCCACATGAATCACAGTCTAACCCCCCAGTTATTTTTCTACAATTCTCATACTGGGCCTAGCGTAGCTCGGAGACCGGTTTCAGGCGTGAATGTGAAGTAGAGGAGAGAGTGCAAAGGAAGGAGAGGTTAAATTAACTGGCAAGAATGTAGGAGGACGAATACATATATTGGCGGAGATCTGGTGTAGTATAGACTATGGAACGGCTGAATAATTTCAAAGAGGATGATACTGGAGACCGAGATAGAGAAAAATATGGTGAGGGAGCAGGCTTATTATTTGAGAAGAGTCGATGTTGCAGAAAAGGGAATTACATTAGTCGAGTTTAGACTGAATAATTGAGGTCGATATGGTGCAGGCGGTCTTGTGATCAGGTACTGGGCACCGTCGTCGAAGGTTGCGGATCCGAAACAAGGACGTACAAAATATATTGCTTGACCCAGCTTGGGTCAGGTACTTCATGTAGCCTACGTAGCCAAAGATAATCCAGTGGTCTGGTGGGAGTCACGTGAAGACGTCATTTGAAATAAATGTTTGTATAGCGCATGACTTTGCCATCTGACGTCATCTAACAGGGAATCGGTTTATGTATGCATATCTATAATCTGTGGCGTGTGGCATTCGGCGCTGGGTGTTGTCAATTACTGGCGCAGTCTGAATTTTGCTTCTGGATAACAATTTGGATTAATTGATGTCGCAACAATCACAATGGATTCAATTAATAAGATTTTACTGAATAGGACGGCGAAACAGCCGCCGAAAGCGACGTTTAAATCCTTTCTATCGCCCAACGGAAAGACGGGACACTCCGAGAAGTCCAGCTGTAGCAGTGACACCACTGTATGTTTGTTCAAATATTCTTTTTAACATGTAGTACCCGGATTAAAACTAAACCCGTTAACCGACTAGCACTTGCTACTAGTTACGCCATGCAGGTCAGCTGTGGACCCAGTGGACGTGGCTGTTCGAGTCGGTATACAGTATACTTTAAGTTAACAGTTCCTCCCAGCCAGAGTACCTTCGCGAGCTCTTCACAATCCAGCCACCATAGTCTACCCCATAATCCTCTTATCTCACTCTCTCCCGTCTCCCATGTTACTACTCGCCTCAAGTTTTCCAATCGATCCATATTCCACACTGCACCTCAACTCTGGCACGAAGCTCACTTTGAATTCCGCATATTCTCAGTCCTCCACCAATACCGCCACTCACCGTCATTAGCTTCAGGCTTCTCTGCTCTTCACCCTCAGGCTTTCCATTTCAAGTTGAAATCTCACCAGGAGGCTTGCAGTTTCTAATGAGACTACACCTGCCATATCTAGTAAGCTATGGACAGAGGAGGAAGAGGAGGAGGAGAAAGAGAAGGAGCAGGAAAAAGAGAGGAGGAGGAGGAGGAAGAAGAGAAGGAGGTGAAGAAGATGAAGAGGAAGAAGATGAGGAGGAAAGAAGAAGAGAAGAACGAGGAAGAAGTTTTGAGGAAGGGGAAGAAGTGGACGGAGAGGAGGAGGAGGAAGAAGAGAGCCAGCCCTAAACTAGATCTAATGGCATCGACACATAGTTATTAACTAGTTATTAATTATTTTATTGTATTATCGCTTAGTAGTTATTATTATTGTTAATTATTATTATTATTGTTATTTAATTAATAACTTATTACGCCAGTCCAGCATACAATGCAATCAACTGATGCCGAAGCTGTTCTCAGATGCAACTGAAGTCTCCAAACAAATTTCTGCCCTTGGGGGGATTTGAACCCTGACCTTTCGGTTGACAGTCCAACATGCTAACCATTAA
>OY744617.1:41582816-41729471 GCA_963556255.1 Allolobophora icterica | reverse complement strand
GCTGTTCTCAGATGCAACTGAAGTCTCCAAACAAATTTCTGCCCTTGGGGGGATTTGAACCCTGACCTTTCGGTTGACAGTCCAACATGCTAACCATTAATTGTAATTGTAATTAGTAACTTCCTTTGTGCCTGTGTCTAATGCACAAGGCATCAACCGATGGCACACCAAAACCAAGCTGTAATCAGGTAAATATCCAGAAGATCAGTCCGTAAGACAGCCTATGGAGGATAAGCAATTTCAAAGAGGTAAGTTTTAAGTTGAGAATGAAATAACACAAGCGACTGAGCAGAGCACACAGACACAGGGAGAGAATAACAAAAAGTAGGTCCAGCAACTGAAAAAGCTCATTCACCAAGAGCAGTTCTGGATTTAGGTATGACCAGACAAAGATAATCAGATGACCTCATTGAATAATGATAAGTCTAGGGAATAAGAACTGATTTTAAGTATTGTGGCTGGGCAGAGTTCACAGCTTTATAAACGATAAGCCCCTATTTGAAGCTAATTAAAATATTTGAGCACGGAGGTTATAATAATAGACTATGGCACACCAAACTGAACTCCAAATATGGTAGTGATTGGTCGGCCTCTTAGTAAGTCGCAACCACAGCTGGCTGCATGAGAAATAACAACAGCCCGAGAGACAGTTGGAAATTGGTGCATGGTATGGATTTCATTCGTGAGTCATAACCGCACAGTTGTTAGGCCGTTAACACGCATTTTACAACTGGGTCCATGTATGGGTTTGTTTACTGTTTCCCTATTAAGCAATTAAGTAATCTTTATTTGCGCGAAGATAAACGCCCAAAATTTATTATGACAATGCGTACAATAGTGAAAACAAAATGTCACTCAATTTCAGTTGACAAAATGATGCTATGTTATAAACAGTTGCTTGCTGATACTAGTGCAATCTAGTATTTAATGTATGGTTCCTAGTTGTGAGTGATATTGTATTGGTTAGCATGCTGGACTGTCAATCGAGAGGTCGGGGTTCAAATCCCCACCAGGGCAGAAATTTGGCTTGAGATTTCTGCTTCACCTGCACCCCTCGCCAACTCAGTTATAATGAGTACACTGACCGTACACTGTCGGTGGGAAGATGAGATGGGGAGGGAGAGGACTGGCCATCTGGCCTCATATGTCGAGGCTAAGAAAATGAAGTAGCTTCATACCCATGGCTGCCTCATCTTTGCCTGTGATTTAATTACATGAGCATGCTTAATGTAGATAGAAGAAAGAGAGAGAGAGACAGACAGACAGACAGACCTGGTAACCATAAGATAAGTGTGATTTTTAAAAATTTTGTGGGATGTGGTGTGTGATGTGGATTTAACATCTAGCTGTAGTGTTTTATGTAACATATATTTAAGAGTATTTAACATATCATGTGGCATTATCTGTGATATGGACATAGCATTTGGCAGTAATGTTTTATGTTTATAACATACTTAAGGACAATTGTGAATATGCCGTGTATCAGTATTTAACATGTTACATGACATATATGATTTGGATGAAACATGTTGCAGTAATGTCTTATGTAACAGTGTGTAACATGTTACATGACATATATGTGATGTAGATAAAACATGTTGCAGTAATGTCATATGTAACAGTACCATTTAACATATTATGTAACATTATACGTGATGTTGATGACTCTTGTTGCAGTAACATTTTGTGTGTGGTATCTAACATGTTGTGTGGTGTTACGTAACACTCAACGTAACGTTTTGCAGATTGAGGATGGTTTTACGAGATCGGAAGACGACTTGGACAGTGAGATTCTTCTTATGCCCGGTTCGTTCATTTCTTCAATTGGATTTTAATGCTATCGATTTTTTATGGTGATTTTTTTACATGTATATCCACTTTTTTAGCTCTCCTATGAGTAGGCTTTGAGTTGATGCACTTGATACCTGTGAGAACTGAATTTGACAAACACGTTTAATAGGTGTATTTGCATTTTATCTAGTTGCTTAACTGGTAGTACCATAGTTAATCTTCCTTCAATAATGATTATAATATTTAGTAATAATCAGGGCTGTAGTCGAGGGTATACGCAGGTATACAGCGTGTACTCACCTCTAGAGACCGTATGCTCAGCTCACAAAATATTTTTATTTATTTATTTATATTAAAATACTGTAGCGTATACTCACAAAATACTGTAGCGTATACTCACCTCTAATTTGTCTAGGAAAACTAACCGGTAGCGTGTACTCACCTCTAATTTTACCACTACAGCCCTGGTAATAATCACAGCAATAGTAGAAATAAATAATAATAGTATATAATAGTGATAATTATAATAATATTAGTAGTATAACAGAAGTAATAATAATCTAAGTATACTGGTATTCTGCCCGCATGCTGCTTTGTGCCATTGGCCTTCTAAACTCTTGATCTAATTAATCATGATTGTCTGGCTTTCTTCATCTCTTTAAATTTCCCTATCTCTGTCCCATGTCCAGTGCAATACAACTGTATTTGATACAATACAATACAATACAATACAATACAACTGTATTTGATACAATACAACTGTATTTGATACAATACAATACAATGCAACTGTATTTGGTACAATATAATACAACTGTATTTGATACAATACAATATCAATACAACTGTATTTGCCCTCCATCCAAAGTTCAAAGTGCACACATACCATATGACAGAACATCGATGGTGTTGAGCAACCGTGAGTGAAGGACTTGATAAAGTTCCTTACACAGTGACCGCCCAAGTGGAGGCTCGAACCCGTACTGGCCGAGCACTCCATCAGTTCGGCTACTTTGTCCATTACCCATCCATCATCCAGTCCAGGGGCATAGTTTTTGGTCTTTCCACAGTTTTATGACTGTCTGTTGTGTATGTTTTCCAGGTGAAATTATTATACAGAGAACTGAAGAAGTTTCACGTACTAACCTGTATTCGTGTGAAAACCTCGACTCAGTGGGTGCGCTTTTGGTGACGAACTATCGTGTAGTCTTCATCCCAAACGCCCGATCCCCGACAAATGGTGTAAGTTTAATCCAAGCATTTGGTTGTAATTCATTTGGCTGTGTGTTGTTTATGGTTGAGGGGTCGTTGTTGAAATGCTGGGGTTTGTGCCAAGTTGAATGAGGAATGGATTTAAGTCAGCGATTGAAATTAGTGAAAATTTTCGCCTGGGGGAACAATTTTTACTTGAACCGGAAGGATATCAGAGGGGAACAATTGTAATTAAGAAAAGAAATTTTATAAAGAAAGCACAATTTTTACCAGTGAAGGACAATTTGTACCAGTGAAGAATTTTTACCAGACAAGGAAGGACATTTTTAACAGGAAAGGACAATTTTTACGAATGAAGGACAATATTTACCAGGAAAGAGCAATGTTTACAAGGAACATTTTTACCGGGAAAGGACCATTGGGGAGGGGGGATAGAGTAGTGGTAACACTCATGGCCAGGAGAGCATAAGGTACACGGATCGACTTCCGTAACCGCCCTCTAGGGCTGCGCCTTGTATGGCTGCCAAACCGTGTGTTAATTAAGATCTTGATTGTACTTTCATGTTTCAATGTAATCTTACTGCGTCTGTCAGTTTGAAATAATGAAGAATATAATTATTATTACTATTATTATTATTTTTACCAGGACCACTTATTGGGAAGGGACAGTTTTTACCAGGAAGGAGCAATGCTTACAAGGACCATTTTTACCGGGAAAGGACCATTTTTACCAGGAAATGACCATTTTTACCAGGAAAGAACCATTTTTACCAGGAAAGGACCATTTTTACCAGGACCACTTTTATTGGAAAGGGACAATTTTTACCAGTGAAGGAGAGTTACCAGGATAATTTTACTGAGAAAGGACAATTTTTACCAGGGAATCTGTAATAAAGCACGTGACAGATCTGAAATTAGTGGTGCAGAACGGTTTTGCTTGGCTAGAGCCATTGTGAAAACTGAAACACGAGGGTCTAGTTGCTTTAACACAACAAAACAGGTTGAGCCTTGATTAGGTCGAAGTACAAATCCTCTCCAATGACCTCGTTAGGTCGTTGACCGACCTAAATAGATCGGAGAAAATACAGGACGGACGAAATAGTGGTGGAGAGGACTGACCTTGTGGCTTATGAGCCAAGGCTAAGAAAATGGTAGACGTTGACAGAGGGAGAATGTTGTCCAGCATGTTTGACCTATTGATACCAGTAAGAAGCGAGTTACAGTAGTCTAAGCGACTGGAAACCAATGCATTTGCCAGAGATGTCCTTGCAGACATGGCCACATAACGCCTAATTCTGTGTATGTCACGAATGAACATATAATTATGATGACTAACAAATTCTGTTTACATGGGCAGTGAGAGATATGATAGTTGAAATTAAGGTTTAAATTAGATTAACCTATTGACCTATTACCTATTGACCTATATTAGCAATCCAAATAGCGCCTTTTCATTATCATCATCATCATCATCATCATAAGTTCCTGACCCCAGCCATTTTGCGGCGATGGGTACGAAACTAATGAGCTCCATTGTCCTCAGTCATTTGTCAAGTCCATTACCCTTCTCAGCGTTAGTCCAAATCCTCGTTTGTCTTGATTTTTTATCGATATCATGTTACAAAATTGTTTACGCACGCAAATTCATTGGATGCATTTTCGATTTCGACCGAGTCTGCTTGCTTTTTGTTCGCACTTCAAGGGACCGTCAATTCGTGCGTTGCTAATTGCCCTAATTAAAGTCAGGCCCGGATTAGGCAACCTGCAGCCTATACAATTTTTACAGTCCTCTCAATTGAGTGGATTTATTTGTAGGACAATAAAGGTCGGCTCGTGTAGAATTACTGTGACTTGCGTAAACAACGATTAAGGATCAGCCCAGCACGTGTATGTCGTGATCAAGGAAGCCACCAGAAAGCTGAGTTGGTGTGTAGGTGCATGGGAAAAAGTCGGTGGTTATACGGGTTCTTCCCAGCCCCCGAGTGCAGAACGTCTGTGGTTATATGGGTTTTTCGCAGACCCCCGAGTGCAGGCCCGACTCGTCCCCATACCTTCTCTGCTTTGCGGTAGCGTCTTCGATGCGGGGAGTGGGAACGAAGGAGGGAGGGTAGGGGATGGTGGTTTCACAGTACGTAGTGTGTTGCTAGGGGCCGTAATAGCCAGTGAAACTGAACATTCCCTCTCTACTTCCTCATGTTCGTAACTCTCCCACGTAGACTGTCTGTCGCTCTTAACTGAAAACATATCTCTTCTATGGACACTGCTTTGAAGTATGTAATGAAATGATGGTGAACTTTTGTAGTTCAACCATCCATGTATGGCAAATGGTTGATCCGACTGTCCTGTGTCCTATCATCATCATCGTCGTCGTCATCATCGTCGTCATCGTCATCATCATCATCATACTCATCATCATCGTTGTCATCGTCATCATCATCGCCGTCGTCGTCATCATCATCATAATTATAATCGTCATCATCATCGTCGTCGTCATCATCATTATCATACTCATTATCATCATACTCATCATCATCATCATCATCATCATACTCATCATCATCATCATCATTATCATTAGCATCATACTCATCATCATCATTATCGTTATCATCATACTCATCATCATCATCATACTCATCATTATCATCATACTCATCATCATCATCATTATCATCATACTCATCATTATCATTGTTATCATACTCATCATCATCATTATCATCATACTCATCATTATCATTATCATCATACTCATCATCATCATCATCATCATGCTCATCATCATTATCGTCATCATCATCATCATTATCATCATACTCATTATCATCATTATCATCATACTCATCATTGTCAGTATACTCATCATCATCCATGCCATGTATTACATCCAATGCTGCCACCTATTAAGCACACTGGCTACTCTTTGCATGCACGTTCTCAAAAAGCGAGAGCTATCTAAGTATAACTTGTCTCGGAAATGTTTCCTTGCCAGAATGTTATACAAGTAGTCTTTTTTGTATCTTATTTATGTATCCATTCATAATAACTTTTCTCTTAATTTATTTATTTTTTAAAATTTTTTATTCCGGATATTTCTATAGCGCCTCTCGAAGTCTACTACTACTCAGAGGCGCTCCCGACTACAGCATTTGATACTGTGTCGGAGTTTTCACGCCGAAGCGCCACGAGCAATTGCGAGTGAAGGACTTGCCCAAGGTCCGTACGCAGCGGCTAGAGTGGGATTCGAACCTGCAACCATCCAGTCACAAGGCGCCGAACTTACCACTGAACCACCATGCACCACAATTAATTGGTTACACTGTTTGATTGTTATATCATATGTAATACGGAGTTATATCCTGTAATATCATTTTGTGCAGCGCTGTGCGTTTGGTAGCGCTTCTTAATAAAGAATGTACTTACTTACTTACTATCATCATCAGTTCCTGACTCCAGCCATTTGACGGCGATGGGTACGAACATGTCATCTCCTTTGTACTCGGTCATTTGTCAAGTCAATTGCTCCTCTTAACGTTAGTCCAAGTGATGCTATATTTATGACCTCATTAAATATTATCTCTCCAGCGCAGTCTTGGTCTGCCTTTGTTTCTTATACCATGTTATTTTGGTCTCTTATATACATTCGATCCTAGCGGTGCGCTGTGCACAGGTTTAGGCCCCTGCCCATAGGCCTATGTACTTAGGCCTGTGCATTTAGGCTGGTAAATTAGTCTTAGTCGGCTTTGTCGGCGGCTGGGAAGGTGAGACGAGAGGTTAATTACTGGCGAAATTGCTCGAGGTTAATAGGGCTTGCTGTCCGATGCGCGAAGTATTTGGTGGGGGTTTTGTATTTACATTGGACGTCAGATCTCGCTTTACATTTCTACGTTATCATTCACGCACATGTATCCAGGTGTATATATGTATATACACATCCCAGTGTATGTGGATATATATATAATATTGTATGTGTATATATATATATAATATTGTATGTGTATATATATATATATAATATTGTATGTATATGACATTGTTATAGCATGACCTCATTTTGGCATATGTTGCCTGACCTTTTATTACTACAATAGAACAAACCTTTGTTGCTGTCTTTGAGGCACATAATGAAAAAACTTTATAATGAGGTCATGTTATAATAAGGTCCTGTTACAATGAGGTCATTATAATAAGGTCGTGTGATAATGAGGTCTTATTATAATTAGGTTGTGTTGGAATGAGGTCACGTTATAATGATGCCATGCTGTAATGAGGTCAGGTTATAATGAGGCCCTGTTATAGCAACCATGGTTAAAGTGCTCGCCTTGTAACACAGAGTATGGGTTCAATTCTCCTCTTCTTCCGAGACAGTTACTCTGTAGGGACCTTGAGCAAGTCCTTAAATTCACAAGTGCTCAGCGCTATCGATTGATGCTTGGTTGTTGGATAGTGGCGCTTAATAAATGCACAATTATTATAATAATTATTATAATAATTATTATAATAATTATTATAATAATTATTATAATAATAATAATAATAATAATAATAATAATAATAATAATAATAATAAAAAAATAATAATAATAAAAAAAATAAATAAAAAAAAATAAAAAATAAAATAATAATAATAATAATAATAATAATAATAATAATGATCCAAGGACAACTCTTGGATTTAAACAAAATTTAGAAGACAAATGACGAATAAAGTCAATTTAACGATGGTTTGTGTTCTTTTGTTTTCATGCTTCATATTCTCTGTTTTACGATGTATGTAAACTAAAGTGCAGTTATGCGACTGGTATTATAAAGAATATACTAAATTGCTTACTTAACTGAAAACAGTCCAGTCTATTCTTCTGTTTATGAGTTTCTTGCAGCTTTACCCAGATAGTGGAACGAAATACTGGTGGGAACTTCCGGTTGTTTTAGATTCCTGTCCAAACAGTTAAACCTCTCACACGGTAACGGCGATCTGAGTCGGAAATACGAGAGTTCGTGCTAAGCCAAACAGCTGAGCTGGGTCGAGGACCCCGGGTATAGAAGTCGAAGCCAGGACATACAGCTGTAGTTTGTCATATACATCGCCTTCTATACCCGGGGTCCTCGGCTGGGTACGTCGCCTAAAACAGAGGCAGAGCAGCCGTTATTATAACCCGCCGTAACAGCTGCTCTGCCTCTTGCTGGTCTCTCTGGCAACCGGACTCTGACCTTCACTGGACATTGATTGCTGGACAACCCCTCTGATATGACGCAGCTCGTGAATAAGCTGGTGCTTTGAGCTTAGCTTTAGAGAAGCACTGTAGACATTTGGAGTTTACGATTATGGTTATGACAGTTTAGCTCGCTAGAATCTAGAATCACTGGTTAATAATAATAATAATAATAATAATATTTATTCTTTAATTAAGCGCCTACAAACGCACTGCGCTGTACATGTACATGTTATGCGATAAATCTTAACTACTAACAGAACAGACAGCCTGCAATACACGGCGCAAATTGCAGCCTACAAAGCATGTCCGCCTATGGGACTCGATCCTTGTACCTCTCGCACTCTACGCCAGATGTTATCCACTGCGCTATCGGGCCCCCAACAGATTTTGCACCATCGGCCAAAACAAGCAATTGTGTAACTCCCGGCGTCCGCAATGAGGTGGAGGGAGGGGTCATCGAAATGTAGACAGATGCGGACAAGGGGGAAGGAGGGTTGTGACCAGTGCGGACGTCCGCATGTAAAATTTTAAATTTGATAGTTTTTTAAATACCACCTTGTTTTCCATGGAATTGATAAAATTAAGTAAACGGTATTCAAACATCAAAACCAAATCATGTTGCTGCTGAATCATTTCAATTTAAAAAAATTTACGTGAATTGGAAACGCCTACTGAAGATTTTCTTCCAGTTGGCGGATGTTATTGTTTGGAAATTTTTCAAAACCTCCGCAGAGGCTGTTTGTTGGGTGTGGCTAGGCTCAGCTGTGAATGACAATTCAGATATGAGCATTTTATTACTCCCGAAGGCAGACAAAACATATCAGTCGTCAAAGCAGTACAACATACGTGCACAATGCCGTTAAAACGTCAAATGCACAGACTGTGAAAATGTTTTCAAGTGTTATTTATGAAACTAGATTTACTATTCAAGACGACGATGAGTTCGGAATCACAAAGAAAATGCTCAGCAAAGTAACACCATAAAATCAAGGACGTAGCCAGACTTAAATTCAAGAGGAGGCAAATCCGGGAGACATCCAGGTGCAGTAGGGGTGTGGGGGTATAACCCACTGAAAATTTTTTAAATCTAAAAAAGCAAGAGGAAGCAACAACTCTTGCCTCAATGTGGCTACGCCTATACATAAAATTCTCTGGTGAAAGTCAGATGTCGATGTTAGGTATAAGAGACCAACTGGGGCTTAACAGGAATAAAAAAGAGCTCGCACAAAAAAATGGCAAGAAATTTTCCAGAATCTTAATCGTAAATTCCAAATTGCTAAAGCGATACTCTAAAGCTATGCAAGCGCAAAGCACCAGCTTATTCACTAGGGCGGATAAGGTTTTACGGGCCACCTAACAACAGCTGGTGGGCCAGTTTTTGCCCGCGGGCCACAGTTTCGGAACGACTGATATATATTCTAGATGTTGGGCCATACGCTGGTAATTTGCCTTGACGGCTTTGTTTGGCCTTTCGATAGACAATAGAAATTGTTTATACATGCACTGATTATGAAGGCGTTGACGATAAACATACCATGTAGTAAAGCAAACTACAGGAGGCCGCCATTGCTATGCAGTGTTAGTTGGCTAGTTAGTTGGTTAGTTAGTTAGCTAGTTGGTTAGTTAGTTAGCTATTTGGTTAGTTAGCTAGTTGGTTAGTTAGTTAGTTATCTAGTTTGTTAATGAGTTAGCTAGTTGGTTAGTTAGTTAGCTAGTTGGTTAATGAGTTAGCTATTTGGTTAGTTAGTTGGTTAGTTAGTTAGTTATCTAGTTTGTTAATGAGTTAGCTAGTTGGTTAGTTAGTTAGCTAGTTGGTTAATAAGTTAGCTAGTTGGTTAGTTAGTTAGCTAGTTGGTTAATTAGTTAGCTAGTTGGTGAATGAATTGTTTACTTAGTTAGGTAGTTAGTTAATTCGTTACCCAGTTGGTTAGTTTGTTAGTCAGTAGGTTAGTTTGTTAGCCAGTTGATTTGTTAGCCAAGAATCTCGTAAAATCACGGCCTATGTTAGCCTTAAGTGGTGGCAAAGTTCGTCAATTGACAAACAATGCTCAGGTAACTGGACAGTTATTTGTCACTGGCTCTAATGGTGGGTGACCTTACTATCTTAGTGTCATTACATGAGGGTTGATGGCAGGTTCTCTCCCTCGCCGTCCAACGATCACACTGATAGTGGTTTATAATGATGTTCTCTTTTTAAAACTTAGTTTGGGTTGGGGGAGGGGTTAAGTGGAACCTAGCTTTTGAAACATATTTCTTTCTGGTGATGATTTGAAGCCTGAACTGCGGATTAACTGTCTGCATGAACCACGTACTTTCAGATATCTTTATCATAATCATAACTCGAGGTAATACATTGAAAATGGACACACTGGGGATTGTGGGACACACGGTAGCCAATTGGTTAAAGCTCTGGGCCTGTAGCGTGAAGAGTACGAGTTCGATTCTCCTCTCCTGAGACGGTTACTGTGTAGGGACTTTCAGCAAGTCCTTTACTCACAAATTTTGCTCAGTGCCATCGATTGATGCTTGGTCTTTAGATAGTGGTGCATAATAAATGTGCAATAATAATGATAATGATAATAAATAAATAAATAATAATAAGAAAAAGTAGAATAAAAAAGGAAATGGCAGAATTCAGAATTACCCGATCCAATTTCCTTTTGAGATCTTTTTTCATTGTTTGTTGGTAGTTGGAGGCATCTTGTAAATATTAATAAGAAAGACTTTCTCATCTGTTGTAGAAATTCGACTCTGCCCGCAAGAACAAACTGATCGGAATGGAGGATGTCGGCCTATCGAACATCTTTGCTGTCTATCAAGGTAATTATAATTATAATTTGAAACTTCTGTGGCGCCGGCGTCTAATGCACAAAGTATCAGCCAATGACGCACTGTCTTTGGGAAGAGAACAGGTGGGGGGAGAGAGCCCTCATAAGCCGAGGCTAAGAAAATGAAGTCGCTAACACTTCATGCCCATGGCTACCTCTCAGGCTGTCCATGGGAAGCTCTGGTGGCGGGAGAGAGCCGTCATAAGCCGAGGCTAAGAAAATGAAGTCGCCAACACTTAACTTAAGACTTAACTTTGGGTCCTAAGAAAGACTAGGGGTTCAACCCCCGACAATTCCACCCGGCATGGTGTATAGTTTTAACTGTGTTTATTACATGTCTGTACACCAAAGTGCGACTAGCAATTGGTTAATAAAGAATATACTTACTTACTCATTTACTTCTTTCTTCTGCTTCTTGAACTTTTAAACCGCTGAAATGCTGACCGACACACCGGTTGAGTCTTGAACGGATGTACTGCTGGTCAACTAGCTGACTGACCTGTTGCTGTGTTTCAGTTGCAAAGGGAAAGCGGAGAAGACTTGCCCCAAACACCCTGATGCTGGGCTTCGTCAAAAGGCTTCAGCTCCACTGCAAGGTAAACTACCACAGCAGCCGTTGCTCTACAAGGATGGGATACGATAGCATAACATATTTTTCAGACTTAGTGTTTTCTTTTGATTACGATTACACGCTAAAAGTAGAGAAGTGCAATGAAAAGTAGAAATGAAATGGCAGCGGGGCTTTTAGATCAATAAGTAAGCTAGTTATCGGTACATTTCCCCATACATTACTCTTTCCCCACTAGTTCAGTAGTATGCAGTATAGTCGAATGGATAGAGATCGCGCCATGGGCACCTTCAAGACGGTGTTAAGCATTACTATATAAGGATGGGACGCGACAGGCGATTAATAAGACTTCAATCTCCTAGACACCTTTATTTTTCTAAAGTCATGAATGGTTGTATATATAAAGTATGAGGAAACTGTATGCGATTGAATAACGCTAACCTTAGACACCTTTAAAACGGTGTCAACCGTTGCTATATAAGGACGGGACACAATAGGC
Organism: Allolobophora icterica; assembly: GCA_963556255.1. Taxonomy (NCBI): domain Eukaryota; kingdom Metazoa; phylum Annelida; class Clitellata; order Crassiclitellata; family Lumbricidae; genus Allolobophora; species Allolobophora icterica. The sequence goes on along the minus strand of OY744617.1, from coordinate 41,717,357 downwards.
GATTATTGGTTTTCAACTACTTCAGTGAGTGTGTAAGCTGTGGGATGCGGTAACTGATTGGCTAGAGTGATCGCCTTGAAATGCGCAGAGTACAGGTTTGAACCTCCTCCCCTGAAAGGGTGACTGTGTCCTGGTCATTGGATAGTAGTGCTTAATAAATACAGGAATATTAAATAATATTTCAAGGATGGCACACAGGCGAAAACAGTTATCGAGCAGTTTCCATCTTTGTAATGACATCTTTCAATTATCAGCCATATTGTTTGATCATAGATTAACTTTTTATCGCCACTTATGCCAGGGTAGGTGGCACTTCTGTGAAGTACTGTCTGGATATATTCATACAGCTTGCATACATGCATTTGGTGGGGCGTGGTGGCTCAGTGGTAAGTTCGGCGCCTTGTGACCGGAGGGTTGCAGGTTCGAATCCCACTCTAGCCGCTGCGTACGGACCTTGGGCAAGTCCTTCACTCGCAATTGCTCATGGCGCTTCGGCGTGAAAATTCGGGCACAGTATCAAATGCTGTAGTCGGGAGCGCCTCTGAGTATTAGTTGACTTCGAGAGGCGCTATAGAAATATCCAGAATAAATAAAAAATACATATATACATGCATACATAGGTACAGACATGCATACATCTACAGGTACATACATATCATACATACAGACATGCATACACACACACAGGCACAAATAAATAGATAAATATTCGTTAATATTTTTACTAGCTTTCAGGTAAATAATAATCGCGATTTCCATTTCATTTATTTAACACTGTCTTAGAAGTTTTAAGATTTATTCTGTTGTATTTAAGAAACATCGTTCAGTTCTGGATGTTTCTTTGTTGTCAGGATTTCCGGGTCCACCAGTTCTGCTTCAAAGACAGTCTACGAGACCACGTCAAAGTGGTGAGTTTTGTTTGTTGTTCAGTGAACTACATCATGAAGAATACAGTGCGGACTGGTCATCCCAATGGCCTAGCAGAAACACGCTTGCTCACGGGATCATGGAGTTGTGGGTTCGACTTCTTGTAACAATAATAATCGTAAACTCCAAACTTCAAAAGCGTTATTCTAAAACTAAGGGTAAAGCAAGAGCTTATTGACGAGTGCTGTGTCTTATCAGAGGGGTTGTCCAGAGATCAGTGTCCAATGTTGTCCATTGGTGGACTGAGTCTGGTTGCCAGAGAGGCAGAGGAGCTGGTACAGTGGGTTTTGTCGAGGATGAGAAAGCTTGGAAGGCGGAGGATCGGATGGATTGGGGTAGGAATTCTTGAAAGGTGGGACTTCAATTTGGAGTGGAAAGCATGTGGGGTGATGAGTAGACAAGTTGTGTGCAAGTTGTTTGCACTCGCGAGCCTGCGTCACCAAGCGGTAGAATGTGGAAGTGGCGTGTCAGCTCGGAAGTTTACAGCAAACCTCAGTTTGAGCAACGCTGATGGAGTAGAATAAGGCAAACGTAAAATTTTTTTCTCTAACACATTCTGAATTGTTCTCTTGCAGTCGATTAACGCTATCTTGCATCACTACTGTCCGATGAATGTTGAACTGCTCTTCACGTTCGCTTACAACAGCAACAACAGTGTTACAGATGATGGTCAGTTCGACATATCTGTCTCTATCTGTCTGTCTCTCTGTCTGTGCGTGTCTCTGCCTCTGTCTGTCTCTGTCTGTTTCTCTGTCTTGTCTCTCTCTGTGTATCTGCCTCTGTCTGTCTCTGTCTCTCTGTGTTCTATTTTCTGTCTCTGTCTCTCTGTGTCACTGTCTCTCTCTCTGTCTAGTTGTCTCTCTCTCTGTCTAGTTGTCTCTCTCTGTCTGTCTCTCTATGTCTACATGTCTCTCTCTCTGTCTTTCTGTCTCTCTCTGTCTATCTCTCTGACTCTTTCTCTGTCTATATGTCTCTCTGTCTATGTGTGTCTCTCTCTCTGTCTATATGTCTCTCTGTCTATATGTCTCTCTTTCTCTCTCTCTCTGTCTATCTCCCTGCATATCTCTCTGTCAGTGTCTCCCTACATAGAGGGCGCAGTTAGGCAGTTAGAATTAGGACCACACCCATCAGATAACAGAAGGAGGATGAGGAGAAAAAGGAGAAGAGGGTTTAGTCAAATATTTATTGAGTGGTTCATTCCTCAAACACTGTAAGTCATCAAATCTAAACCTTGGACGTCTGTTCTCGAAAATAACATGACTAAATTCTGTGACAAGAAACCAACTTTCATCTGTAAATTGGGAACAGCCATTCACATGTCCTATTCTGCTGTTAACCAACTCCATAATAATAGCTGTTAGCAAGCTCCTAGCCAACTCCATAACTGTGGACTAGCACTTGGGAGCTGTCAAGAATATGTACAGAAGCCTAGTAGGTATGGTAAGGTCATGCAATACAATACAATACAACCGTGTTTGATATTGTCCCCCTTCCAAAATGGATGCATGACCTTATGGTAGAACAGTGACCTCTTGAATGGAAGAGGTTCGAACCTATAATCTGTGCTTTACAGGCTGAGTGCTCGAAGCAGTCTTGTATACCTGTATGTGTGTATGTACATATGTATGTATGGATTTATGTATGTACTAATTGTATTTATGTAGGTATATGTATGTATTTATGCATGTAGTTATGTATGCATGTTTGTATGGATTTATATATTTATGTATGGATATATTTATTATGTATGTATGTATTTATGTATGTATGGATGTATGTATTTATGTATGTATGTATGTATTTATGTCTGTATAGATGTATTTATTATGAATGTATGCATTTATGTATGTATGTGTGTATGTATGTATGTATCTTTGTATTGCTGGCTATCATTTACATGTTCAGGCCATTCAGAAACTACAGCAGTTGGTTTATCTAGTTATTCATTCATTCATTCATTCATTCATTCGAAGATTTATATAGCGCCCCTTCAAGGGAACTACTCAGAGGCGCTCCCGACACCAGCACGTTCATATAAGACAGTTTTAAGATTTGCAAGAAATAGGCCAGAGGTGACCCCCAGGGCGCAAGCGGACCTCTAAGGGAAGTCTATGGTCATGATGTTGTTTTAGGTCCCATTCCAGATGGTCAGCCACCCATTCCGGGGTTCCTGTCGGCTGAAGACTGGCAGAAGGAGTTGAAACGACTTCGAGCCAGCAGTTTTGAAGTGACCAGATGCAACAGGGAATTCGTGATGTCCGACAGGTAGACAGTGTTTAAAATAAGTGGCTGTACCTGAGCGACTTTTACTGGCATTGGCTTGTGTCATGACTCATGTTTGTTGACGTGTCGTGACATGTGTTTGTTGACTTGTGTTGTGAGACGTGTTTGTTGACTGTGCCATGAGTCATGTTTGTTGACGTGTCGTATGACTCATGTTTGATGACTAGTGCCATGACACATTTGTTGAGTTTATGTCATGACACATGTTTGTGGACATTTGTCTCTTTACTTGTGCTGTGACTCATGTTTGTTGACTTGACACATGTTTGTTAACTTGTGCCATGACACATGTTTGTTGTCTTGTGCCATGACACGTTTGTTGACTTGTGTCGTGATACATGTGTTCGTCGACCTGTGTCATGCGACATACATTAAATTGTTGACTTGTGTCATTACACATGTTTGATGACGTGTGTATTGACACTTGTTTGTATTGACTTAAAACTTGCCTCTTTGAAATTGCTTATCCGCCATAGGCTGCCTCTCTGTCTCATGGACTGATCTTCTGGATATTGACCTGATTACGGCTTGGTTTTGGTGTATCATCGGTTGATGCCTTTTGCATTAGACTACTGCGCAGTAGAAGTTTCTAATTAATAATATGATAGATGAGCCTGTTTCATGCATCCATGCAAACATACACATAATCTTGTGTGTATCAAGAGACTTGTTGTGGGTTTGAAGTGATTGTACCTGTCGAACACACTGCCTACGTTAAGTGGGGCTGAAGTTGAGTTACGAGCATAAGACTCATGAGCTGCGAGCACTTGACGTTTGAAAAACTGAGGAAGCCTCCACTGGAGTACTTCTGCGCATATGTTTAGTTTTGTTTACATCGAAACGTATGTGGGACAGTGGCCAATTGGTTAAAACGCTCGCCTTGTAGCGCGTATGATACGGGTTCGATCCTCCTCCCCTGAGATGGTTACTGTGTAGGGACCTTGAGTAAGTCCTTCACTCACAATTCCTTAGCGCCATCGATTGATGATTGGTCATTAGATAGTGGCACCTAATAAATGTGTAATAATATTAATAATAATGTTTCGTAATTCAGAATTTTCCTGTTTTGATGGAAGGACCTGCTGTGTGGCACCTTCTGTCTTAGGCTCCTACCCTACTACCCACTTTCAAAACAGTATTTAATGAGGTTGAAATAATGCATACTGGACTTAAATATAAACTGTTATTTGACATGATGACTTGTATTTAGTTAACTAAGCATTGTTAATCTGTAATTGGGTAACTCTACCCAAATGGTTCATTCTGAGGAAATGAGACTTGGATGTCCCACTTCGTATCTGTGGACAAACTCTCTGACATGACGCAGCGCTCGTGAATGAGCTGGTGCCCTGCGCTTAGGTTGTGGGTAGTGCTTTAGAAGTGTTGAGATTACGATTGAGTAGTTCTCCCATTTAGCACCAATTGCATTTAACCAAATAAGTAGGTAAGTAAGTAACTACTCCCTTTATCTGCATCTGAAAAATGGTATACAATGATCGCATACTTTTTAAAATAAACTATAACAGTAGCAGATGATAAAGTCACACCTGCACAACTAACTATAACTAAAGGTACATCGATTAACAATTTTACAAACAGTTTAGATTTAGCAGTGGGTAGCGTGAAGTGATGTCCAGCGCCTCTGAGTAGCCCCCTTGAAGGGGCGCTATATAAATGCTCAAAATGAATGTCCTCTCTTGCAAACAGCTTAAAATGTTTCTTCGTGATCAGTAAAATAGTTTCAGTTCAATTAAGTAATTCTTGTTTGTTCATCCGTAGCCTTCCAGAAAGCTTCGTTCTTCCGACTTCTATGACCGAATCGCAGATACAGAAGTCTGGATTAAACGCCAACAACAAATGCTTTCCAGTGAGTTACGCTCAGTGATGTGCTGTCTTGTGCACTTAAGAAGCTGTCTTCCATAGAAAATCTTAATTTTACAACTAAACGCTTTGTTCCTTACTGCAGAGTCGGTGGGCTGCTCGGCAGCATGCGGGGTTTAATCCAACAGCTACAGGTTTGATTTTGCTGAGAAGACTCCTTGCAATGGCCCTGGACATTGTTTGCACACATGATTAAGGAACTTGTTATGTTCAGTAAGTCCTACACTAGTCACAATTGCTCAGTGCCATCGACTGATGCTTGGTCGTTAGATATTGATGCTTAATAAATACATAATAATAGTAGTAGTAATAATAATAATAATTGGTTAGAGCATTTGCCTTGTAATGCAAAGAATACGGGTTTGATCCTACTCCCCTGAGACAGTTACTGTTTAGGGACCTTGAGCAAGACCTTCACTCATTGCATTAATCTGCTTGATCATTAGATAGTTAAATATACGTAATAATAATAGTGATAATAATAGTAATAATAATTTTGTCTTTTGACGTGTTGCTTAGGTCTGGAGCTATTGTAATAATACACGGTGTAATAATACACGACGTAATAATAATAGTGATAATAATAGTAATAATAATTTTTGTCTTTTGACGTGTTGCTTAGGTCTGGAGCTATTCTCACGTGAACGGATGTGCCTTGATCCGAATGGCAGAAGGACTTCCGGATACGGAAGACAAGTAAGGCGGAAATGTTTAGAAACGCATCATGCTTTCATTAGTATCTGCATGTACCTTGGGACACGCTAGCCAGATGGATAGTCCTGTAACTCTAAGAGTACGGGTTTGAGGCTCCACTCAGGCGGTCATTGTGTAAGGACCTTGAGCAAGTCCTTCACCAGGCCCGGTTCGCCCGTTAGGCAAACTAGGCAGCCGCCTAAGGCCGCCGATTTTTAGGGGCTGCCATTTTTCCGAAATAAACATAAAAAAATAATTTCTGAAAATTCATAAATGAACAGCGTTGGATTATTTTTTTATTATTTTTCGCTAGATGGAAGTATTAGTGTTGGTGTAATAAATTATGTTCTATTAAGGTAGGGTTCACCGTTAAGTTTTAATCATAAGTTTTTCCGGAAGTATTGAATCAGCAGTTCAGTTTACTCTAGTCTAGACGGTTAGACCATTTTCAGTATTTTAAATTTTTTTTATTTTAATGAATGTTTGAAAATAAATAACGTAAATTTCAGTAAATCATGTCAGCTATAAAAGGAACTAAAAGGAACTAAAAGCGGTTAATATTATATTATGGGTCGACGGGCCGCTCAAATGTAGCTTTGCCTAGGGCCGCCAAATGTCTTGAACCGGGCCTGCCTTTCACTCGCAGTTGATGTTCTGTCGTAGGGTTGTGTGTGCACGCACTTCTGAACTTTGGAGGGAAGGCAGTGTCGTTTCTCCACCCTATGGATGCGACTTGTTCTTGAGACTCTGAACATACACGCCATTGGTCGAGTTCCCCGTGTTCGTGTGAACCTGCCACTGTGATTATTCCAGTTAACTCTGCATTGTTCTGCCTGCTGATGTAACGCTGTAGTTCTTGCCAACATTTAACGTCGTACCGGCAGAAAGTGCCTCCGATTTGTTATGCTCGTTGTGGGTGCTATATAAATATTTAAATTACAATTACGATATCAAATACAGCTGTGATTGTATTCTTTTCAGAATGTTCGAGTATGTTAGCAGATCGCATCCAAAGTTGCTACCACCTGAGGTCGTCAACATCGAGTCAACCGGTCTGCCTTCGCTGCGAAAGCTTCAGACAAACTTTGAGCAGCTCCGAGAAATCTGCATGCCATGTGAGTAGTTCATGTTAATTTACGACGAAAGCAAGGCGGAGACTGCGATATGTAGGAAAGGCACAATAATAAAATATTGATTGGCATAGCACGAACGTGCTATCGAAAACTGCTGAGAGTCGGATGGAGACGAAAGATGACAAATGAAGAACTGTACAGTCAAATTGGCCCAAGAGAAACTCTGTTACAAAAAGTAATTTGCAGGAAATTACAACTGTTTGGACATATATGTAGAATGAATGACTCCAGGAAACTCAAGACGCTAGTTTTTGGCATGATGGAGGGGAAGAACAAAAGAGGACGCCCTAACAGAGAATGGACAGACGATATCATGACATGGTGCAGAAACGATTCTTTACAGCACCTCAGCCACATAAGAAGAGAAAGAGACACATGGAAGGAAGTGATAAAGAGCGCATCAAGCACCTACGGGCGATGAACCCATGGTTAACGATGATGATGATGATTGTTCAAAAAGTGGGGGGTACGGTACCCCCCAGTCCAAAAAGTGGGGGGTACGGGTACCCCTCACAAATTACGCCTATGCGGCCCTCCAATGCAAATTTCTGAAATTTCTAAGCACCACACGGAAGCCCCCATCAAGGAGACCAGCTTATGACTGGCTCTGCTGTATTAACACCACGAGCTGCATTGGTTTCCCAGTTGCGTTAAGTACACTCTCATCTTTAAATTGTTAAATTAAGTCTCCTATCTAATGAAGTAAATTTTAAAATTTCTATTCTGTTGTTTTGTCCTAGCAACCTACAAGGAACTCGTAAACGCCGACAATTCATGGTTGTCGCTGTTGGACTCGTGCCAGTGGATGTACGCCGTGAGCGCGACCCTTAGCGTCGCGATCGAAGTCATCGAGAAGATCGCGTGGAGGAGCAGGACCGTCATTGTCAAAGGTGAAAATTTTGTAAACTCATCAAAATGCAACATTTCATTTTACTTCATGCGTTTTGGTGTTCCACTGTGGCACTCGTTAGCAGGGCTGTAGTGGTAAAATTAGAGGTGAGTATACTATACGCTACAGATTAGTTTTCCGAAACAAACTAGAGGTGAGTACATATATTTTGTGAGGCGAGTATATGGTCTCTAGAGGTGAGTACATGCTGTATACCCGCCTATGTGGGGCGTGGTGGCTCAGTGGTAAGTTCGGCGCCTTGTAACCGGAGGGTTGCAGGTTCGAATCCCACTCTAGCCGCTGCATACGGACCTTGGGCAAGTCCTTCACTCGCAGTTGCTCGTGGCGCTTCGGCGTGAAAATTCCGGCACAGTATCAAATGCTGTAGTCGGGAGCGCCTCTGAGTAGTAGTTGACTTCAAGAGGCGCTATAGAAATATCCGGAATAAATAAATAAATACCCTCGACTACAGCTCTGCTCGTTAGATAGAAGTAGGAAATGTATTTAAATGCTGAATTTGCTGATTTCAGAGAAAGATGGAACAGATTTCAACGCACTGCTATCGGGACTTGTCCAACTGATGCTGGACGTCGAATCTCGCACGATATTCGGATTCCAGTCTTTGGTCGAGAAGGAGTGGGTCGCACTTGGTCACCCTTTCGCACAACGGTGTGACATTGTGTGTTCTAAAGATGCCGAACAGGTATTTATTATTAATATTAAGATTAAACAGGTGTTCTGCCATCTAGTGGTTAGCATATCAGTAAACGTTAACGATGGTGTCCATTAGTAATGAGCACGTCTTCATTTTAAGTGGGACGAGCATGCTTTTGTGACATCTGTTTATCCTAAGTTTTGTGGGTATTTAGTCAAATATTTTGAGCTCATAACTTATCTCCATCCTTTTTCTCTTACAGCACCTGTTTCTTCGGCCTCGGCTTGGTATGGTATCTTGGAATTTATAAAGTGCCTCTTGCAGTGCGAACTATTCAGAGGCACTCCCAGCGGTGCTATATAATTCATCATTATCGTTACTGTTATTTTTGTGATTATTATTGTAACATGTTTTGGTTTTAACTCTCTAACAACAAGAGTATTCTAAAAGCAATGAGGTAACCAATGCAGTTCGTCACTGAAGTGTTATAAAGAAGTACTGATTGATGGCGTGTTTTTTGCTCAGAGTCCGGTGTTTCTGCTCTTCCTCGACTGTGTCTGGCAACTACTACAGCAGTTTCCAAGTTCATTTGAGTTCACCGAGCTCTTTCTCATCTCGATATGGGACAGCGTGGGACTGGGAATGTTCCGGAACTTCATCTACAACGGCCCACTCGACCGGTCCAGCGTCCAGAAATCTTTTCTCGTAGACCAAACTCTTCGCTCGAAACAAACGACAAACCGGGCGCCGTTTCCAAAGAGCGTCTGGAACTGGAAGCTACAGTTCTTGCCCGAGGACGTCGCGTTCTTTACAAATCCACTCTACTCCGCGGCGGAGCAGATTCGCGGCCTCCGGACTCGACGAGATAAAACAACTGTGAAGACAATGAAACCAATGGTGCCTTGCTGCAACATAGCTGCTCTGAAATTCTGGGACAACTGCTACTTGCGATGGTTAGGCCCGCTCGAGATAATCGGCGGAGGCAAGCCGGCCGAGTATATCGCGCAGACGATAATGATGGAGGACATTGCGAGTCTACAAATGGCAATAACGGAACTTGAAGAAGCGTCTGCGGCGAAACCAACAAACGAACAGCGTCTTAACAGAGTATCTCCGTTCGTTTACGGCGATAACAGTTCGCTGCTGCGTCGCAAGCTGTCGAAACACGTTTCGTCTTCGTATCCGTTTTCCCCGACCCAGTCAGCCACCCATCATACTCTGCTGTTACCCATTCCCAGTACGGACAACAGAAGTTCGGCTAATGAGGACACGTTTAGCGCTGACGAATTAAGCCTGGCTGACGGTGTGGACACAGCAGGGGGTGTCTGAAGATTTAGATGTTGCCTTATAGATGTTTTGTACCGGGGTTGTGCATTGAACATTTCAGGATTTGTTCTTCCTCTGTTGAGATGTTGTCTGAAGTGTTGGGCTGATTTTCTTAGGTTTATGACTCGCTGTTGTTAGGGCACAGGAAGCCAGGTAGTTCTGCCTCCCTATGAAGCAATGTTGGCTGCTGTGCAGCGTTTTTTTAATAGGGCATTTATGAAATAGCCGATCGAAGGGTAAAGGCACCGGTGATATTGACGATCTCTCGATAATGGTGCATAAGTTTTTGTAAAACTGGTTTGGAATAATTGTTGGGACACAAAGCCAGGATTTCCATTCCAGTTATGAAATGTTAAGTGTTGAGAGCAGCTATGCACAGCCATATGGCTTTTATTGTATATAGGCGTTTTTAACAGCACCATTTCTGTACCTCAGAAAAAGCACTTCTCACTATTGCCCTGATTTTGTAAGTTCTAGAAGGACAATAATTATGTTTATGAATGACGCTTATGTAGTACTTTCTGGATGATGTATATATTGTACTGGGAATGAGACAGACTAGTAGTGAATTCCCACCCATAGGCAGCTTTTGTTATTGTTATAGGTTGTACACGAATCTGCAACCAGTTTGTTGCCCATCCTTGTGCATACAGTATTTAACGATGTAGGTTTCAAGTATGTACAGTACATTACAAGAATTAGTCCAAGTTAAATTTTAGTTTGCCTCTGCTTACTAAAACACTGCCTTGTCTCTTTAATACCAGTAAAAAGTACCCAATACACTAGGCGTAGCTTTCAAATACAGTATATGTACATTGTGAGAATTGATCAGCATAAATTTTAGTTTGCCTCTGCTTACTAACACATTGCCTTGCGGCTTTACTTTGGTAGTACCAATAAAAACTACCCAACACACTACGTGTATGTAGATTTCACGTACATGTACATTACAATTGATAATGTAAATTTTAGTTTGCCTCTGCTTACCAACATACTGCCTGGTCTCGTTACTTTGGTAGTACCAATAAAAACTAACCAACACATTTGAAATGTACTAAAGAGAAGGGTTTGTATTCCAGCAACCCAGCATACATGTATCCCAGCATACATGTATGTTGCCAAGAATATCGTGGAGGTGTCCTATCGGCGCCATTACTTCGAATATGTAGACTTTGCAGCATCGGGTACAACTGAAGCAAGTGTTGGCTCTCATAGAAGCTGCAATAGCTGGGGCCGTTGTGGGCTTTCCTGATCAAATGACTTAAAATAGTGTTTCACTTGCATTATTAAAAGGCTATTTATAAATACAGCACCTTTTAGTTGAATTTAAATGTTAAATGTGAAATTCAATAGACAACACACTGCCAACTTTTTTCGTCAATTTCTTATCAACCTCTGCCTCACAACAGATCAGAACGCAATAGCTCTTCCAGCTACGTGGTTCATAAAAAATGACGATGCTATAATTCGCTTCAACTGTTGCGTCTGAGCGCCGATTTTGGCTTTACGAGTTCATCAGTTTATTTGCCCTTCTTAGCCTTGATCTTTCTGGCGTAGAATTCGAGCTCTTTGCCCTCCAGAATGTAACCATCGCAGCGACCACACTGTCCCGGACGAGAGGCAACGCAGGCTAACAAGTAAATAAACAAAACCTCTGTTATGTGTCAAAAAAGAATTCCTGTTACAGTTTAATTCAGTTTTAAGAGTCCACGGTTACTATAATCCCCTGAAATCATTGCAATGCATGGAGTCATTCACCAAAGTTTCATTGACTCAAATCTTCCAAGAAATGCGTGACATATTACTGATACCATCAAAAAACAGCATCTCTTGTTTTATCTTTGCCATCAAGTTAGCATGTAGTGTTATCACAAGTTATAGATAGCATACAGTCAACATTCAGTGTCATCGCAAAAGTTGAGCCAGTAGATGCTCAAATCCAGAGTTGCAGAAAAAGATTATTCACACAACAAATGGCGATATCCTTGCGGGACACTGTGGCAGATTGGCGACAGTTGCTGTGTAGTGACGTTGAGCAAGTCCTCCAACCACCTTCTCAGCGCCAATGCTTGATCATTGGATAGTGGCGCTTCATAAATGTGCATTAAAAATGACACTCAAGTATTCAGATGATGACAGTTTTCAGAGCAAGGGCTGACAACTAAAGCTTTTAGTCAAGTCCTCATATTACTTCACCACCCATTGTAGTGTAGTTCACGAGATTTATGACCTAATATTTGTCTTTGAAGAGTAAAAACTATTCAGCAGAACCATAATAGTTCCAGGAAGTCAAGATCCTTACCAAGAAGACGACCGCTTGCAAACTGCTCTTCGAGAGCCGCCTCCACCTTTGACGTCTTCTTTCGCGTGTCGTACTTTCGCTGGGCTTTCTTTGATCTCTTCTTATTCAGCCTAGCCTCCTCTTCTGGTGTCTGAATGAAAATCAAACAGTTATGAAGACCTAATACACTTCCAAATAATTTTAAAATTTTCTCATCTAACTTCTATTAACAATATTCTGACTCGATGTTTAGTTTACAGCATTTTTTAAACACACGTTACAAGAAATTCTATGATCCATTGTATACAATATATTTTCAAACAAATTACAAAGATAATACACAACCATGCTCATTATTATACTAAACAGTGATGTTGAAACACTTTCCTATGCAGAGTAGGTTTCTTGAAGAGGCGCTATATAAATTATCAAAATGAATGAATGAATGGTATTTCTAAAAACAAAATAGAAAATAAACCACAATCTCTATATACAATAAAATGAGATTACCAAACAAAATGCCTAGTTCCCATACAACTGTATTTGACGTTGTCCTCCTTCAAAGTTAAGAAGTGCACACACAACCACAAAGTAGAATGTCGATCACCGTAGCAAAGACTTGCTCAAGGTCCCTGCATAGCAACCACCTTGGGCGACACTCCAACCCATATTCTCAGTGTCCCAAGTTGAATGCTCTCACCAATCGGCTAGTGTCCCATAATCAGCTATCCACAGATAGATCCAAATGTGATACAAGTAAGTAGGTAGGTATATTCTTTATTTACCAATTGCTAATTGCACTTTGGTGTACAGACATCTAAATAAACAGTTATATGTTTTGCACATCAGGCTGTCTGTCGGCTGGAGTTTATTAGGCCTTTGGTCCAGAGATCGAGGTCATAGTAGGTGGCTTTGGTTGGATGCAGTAGTTGGTGCAGAAAGTGGCCCGAGTCAGCCAGGACAGTCCCAAAGAGGCAAGTGTTGGCGTTATTGCAGAGTTGATCAAGCGCTGGGGAGACCTCGGGCGGTAGGGGGTTATGAAGGCATATCAAACCTATGCGATATAACTAGATATAAGCAGCTCAACTTACCAGCTTGGCACCCTTCTTCCTGCTGAGGGGCAGGGCGTAGTGAGCCTCGTACCAGTTTCTGAATGGAACTGCATCGATCACAACAATGGCGTTCTTGACAAGGGTCTTGGTTCTCACCAACTCATTGTTAGAGGCGTTGTAGACAACGTCCATGATACGAGTTTTGCGTGAAACACCTACAGACATTGACAAAAAATACTAGAACCGTTTCCAGTTTCTTCCACCATATATATGTAAATAGCGGGCAATCTAGCAATCTATTCTAATTCTATTTGGTATTATAAAAGATTTTAAGAGTATGATTTGCTGACTTGTGCTTGAAATAAATAAACATCTTCACGATTCAGCAAATTTATTACGCTTCAGAAGTTCTATAACAGAATCTATACCACAACCTGTTGCAAGAAAATTTTCAGAATTTTTTCAACTTTTTTTTCATTATAAAATAATCTGCTTGGTTCGTACAGTTTTGTGGCTTATGCTGTAACAAATACCTGCCTTTGTCAATTAGTCTTGGCAGACTGATCCTCAGGATGTTAACGCTAATGGCTAGTTGCACTGGTTCCCAGTCGCGTTTAGTACGCTCTTGTTGTTAAAGTGTTAACCCAATTACGGCTTGGTTTTGGAGTGCCGTCAGTTGATGCCTTGTGCATTTGACACCCACAACAGCAATTACTAATTACTACTACTAATAATAATAATAACACAATCACCTTTCACAGGACATTTTGGAACTGAGCACGACATCAGTAAAGACTAGCCATCCCTGAAAAATTCGATCCCTAATTTTTTAAGTCTTACGGTTCATATGTACCTCAGGTTATAAAAATAGTACATAATGTAACCATAATAACAATACACTACACTACTGAGGCATCAACGGTTTGCAACTGAAACTTCTGAACTGTAGTAACATCTTATATTTTTGTGGCAGTTCAGTTCAAGCGTCCAATCCCTACCAGGGCAGAAAGTTGGCACAAGATTTCTGCTTCACCTGCACCCTCTAGCCAACTCAGCTATAATGAGTACATTGACCATACACTGTCGGTGGGAAGACAGTACAGTGAGGGGGAGGACTGGACATCCATCCCCATATGCTGAGGCTAAGAAAATGAAGTTGCTAACACTTCATACCATGGCAGCCTAAGGGCTAGCTTACGAGACTGCTTTTCTTCTTCGGTGTACTTTTTTCCTGTAAGTGCAGTGACAGTTGTCTGAACTGATCCAAATTTCAAATGAAAGCTTACCTTCCGATCCCCATGAGAAGTTGCCAGTGTCGAGTCTCATAGCCCGGTACTTCTTGTTGCCACCTCTCGTTCGAATCGTGTGGATACGTCTGGCACCGATCTACAGGAAAAGGAAAACAAATGACCACCGTTGCTAAACATTATTTTTATTATTTACGGTTTTCCAAAGCATCGTGTTGACAATGCAGTAATTAGGAAAAAACTTCAAATTCAACATGAGTAACAGCTTAAGGAGGAGAAGGAAACAGAGGAACTGGAATAGAAGCGGGAAAAGAAGAAGGAAGAGGAGGAACTGAAGGAGGTAGAGGAACTGGAAGATGGAGTAGGAACTGGAGGAGGTGGAAAATGAACTGGAATGTGGAGCAGGAACTGGAAGAGAAGCAGGAAAAGGCAGAGGAAAAGGAACTGGAAGATGGAGGAAAAGGAGGAGAAGAAAGAACTGGAGGAGGAACTGGAAGAGAACTAGAAGATGGAGGAAAAGGAGGAGGCAGAACTGGAAGACGGAGTTAAAGGAGGAAATGGAGGAAGAACGACATTTCAATTATAAAATTTACGAATAAGTAAGGGTCCTTTATTGCACCTGACAAGTGCACATGCTTTACATTGTTTTTAGTGCTTTTGCAAGGTACTTTAAAATGCGCTATATAAAATGACCTGATACGTTCACTATACACAACGATTACATACAGATTCTAGTCGTACATGAACAGCTAAATATAACTATCTAAACTATCTAAAATAAATATTAAGAACCAACCTTTGTGCTGGCAGCTGGGCGACCAAGCTCGAACTTTCGCTTCTTTCGGACCTGGGCCATACGCCCTCCGGTCTTCCTGCGCTTGTGCCATTTATCGCGAGAGATACCTGAAACGGCAAATTAGATTGTTACTAAACTCTCAAACAATTTAAAGACCATTGTATAATTCTTTAAATTAGTAACATGCTGAAATATTAATCGAAAATACTGATCAGAAATATTAATCAGTAATGGACTGCATTGAGGGGTGCTACATAAATGTTCCTTAACAATAATAATAATAATAATAATAACAATTAATCAGACATATGAAGCATACTACACCAAAATGAATTTCCAGTTAAGCGATTTAAAATTTTATAGGTATGTTAGTTTTCAATTTAAACCACGACTTCTGCGAGCACTTTATATCAACAGTTAAAACCACATCTTTGGTTAGAACTGTCGTCAAAACTTTTCCGCCGGAAGCCACACTAGAGAGCGCTATGTAAATGATCTGCAAGAACGAACGAACTTGACAAGTCGTGGGTGTATTATGTTTACATGATTTGAACGATTCCGTTGAAAATCCATCAGGAAATTGATAAATCCTCCATTACTGGAAAATATTATTGCAAGAGCTACTACACTACGCCATGTGGTCGGCCACGATCCAATCGCCAACATAACCTAATCGTGCATAACTAAATTTTGTTTTTCATTATTAAATCGCCAACTTCAATCGTCGTAACTTTGCACAGTAAGCATGATTTCAACCAAGAAAACGTCAATGGCGGTGGTATTTTTTCATTGGAACAAGCTAAAGCAGGTGGCATTGTTTTTACGTCTAGCGTTGAGAATTCGGTTTGAACTTCATCAAAATACACGTCTTAAGCTCAACACTTAAGTCCGTAATACGGATCAACTAAATGCCAGACAACCGAGTCAAGAATTTAAAAGGATTGTGACGGATTATTTTTCGGTTTAGACACTAACCCATGGTGTAGTAGTTATTCCTGTCTCTAAACGCGACTCTAGGCCACCTTTAACGATGGCTGTTCAACATGAAAGGATGTAGTAGCGCAAGCCGTTTCCTGTGTTCCCATAAGGCATTGGGTTTAACAGAGGTGTGCTCAAATTCTATAGCGCTCTAATAGCGTACGCTTTAGAGTCAACAACGTTGTATAACAATACAACTATATTGATATTGACCTGCATCCAAACTTCAGACGGGCACACGACCATACCCGTGACAGGATACGGTGGCGCACAATGAGTGAAGGCTTGCTCGAGGTTCTTAAACAGTGACCGCCTGATGCCCGAGTGGTAGTCTAATTAATGATCTTCGTTTCTTCGTTTAATATCTTCAAACTGACAATAACGCAGTATGATTAAAAATCAGTATGAACGGATGATCACAAGTTATTACAGGAGTCGAATTTAACTGTACACGGCAGCCATGCAAGGCGCCCATCACGTCCTAAATCTCATTTTAACATCGCGCCATCTCGCGAATGAAAGGCTGAGTGGACCTACATTTGGGGAGGCTTCGGGAAGCGATCCCGCGACCTCTTGCTCTTCACGCCAGTGATGTTACCACTACTCTATTATTCTTTTATTACTCGTGCTGCAACCATTTAGTGTATTCAATTTGCGTTCTGACAGCTAATTGTATTAGTAATAAACGAAACTTGGTTGGTTGGTTGGTTGGTTGGTTGGTTGGTTGGTTGGTTGGTTGGTTGGTTGGTTGGTTGATTGGCTTGAACCCGTATTTTCCGCGTTTGATTGATTGATTGGCTTGCCGCTTGATTGGCTTGAACCCGTAGTTTCCACGTTACAGGCCGAATCGCACAAAAGTCATGTATACGACCGCACTCAATAAAGTTGAACTCAAGTAAACAGATTAGATCAAGTTTTAGTTTTAAAGGCCAACGATACTGCTTATTTTGTTTGTATTTAATATATAATGTATTTACTAAGTTGTAAGACTATGTCGATCACGATGTAATCCTGGTAAAATATTTCTTTTGCCGATCTTTGCCATAGCTTAAGATGATCAAAGCTTACCTCTTCACTCTTACGCTGTCGCCAATAAATATTTTAATTTGTCTGTCATTCGTATAACTTAATTAGGCCTACTCGAGCAGTATTCTCGATCTCTCTGAATCTGAACTGTAGGCCTATGATTGTGATAATTAGTCTAAATTAGAAGCTTGAACACCGAATTTAATTACATTGAAACTTATACCTACATTTTTGGCTTATTCGCTACAGGGATTGAAACTTATAACCCCGGGCAACGCCGGGTAAACCAGCTAGTAGCTTATAAATGAGCCATATTTTATCAACTAGGCCTACCTGCATCTTGAGGGAAACGGATATTAACAAAGCATTGTAATATTATATCTAAGCATTCTTCAAGGTAGGGCCTACTAATCATTATTACTTCTGAATTATAGGCTTACGGATAGATCCAGAGGCGTGTTTACAGAAAACGGGGCCCCAGGCGCAAACATTTTTGGGGGCCCTACTGAACTTGTAGACTGAGAGTCTGAGACTCTGGTGGTGTTTAGCCGATCATGTGCAAAAATCCACGAAATTGAAACCGCTTTTGTGAGAGTTATTGACACTGTAGGCCCTACCCAGACAGCATCGGAAATTGGCCCCAGTCGTTGCCCATATGACTTGACTTAATTCTGAATTAATTAATTCTGATTGACTAATTTCTGACTTAATTCTGACTTAATGGATTCTAACATAAATGACTATTACTTGACTTCTGACTTGTTTTTTGACTTGACTTAATTCTGGCTTAATTAATTCTTATCTCTGACTTAATTCTGATTTCTGACTTAATTCTGACAACTAATTCTAACTTAAATGACTGTCACTTGTTCTTACTTGATTTAATTCTGACTTGACTTAATTATAATCGATTTAATTCTGACTAAATTTATTCTAACTTAAATGACTACTTGCAATGACTTCTGACTTGATTCCTGAATTCACTCAATTCTGATTTAACTAATTCTGATTGACTTATTTCTGACTTAATTCTGACTTAGTTAATTCTAACTTAAATGACGATAGCTTGACTACTGACTTGATTACTGACTTGACTTAATTCTAGCTTAATTAATTCTGACTGACTTATTTCTGACTTAATTCTGACCTAATTCTAGCATAAATGACTATATTACTTGATTTCTGACTTGTTTTCTGACTTAACATAATTCTTATTTCTGACATAATTTTGCCTTAATTACTTCTAAGTTAAATGAATATTACTTGACTTCTGACTTGATTTCTGACTTGAAACTTCTGACTTAATTAATTCTTATTTCTGACTTAATTCTGACTTAATTAGTTGTAACTTAAGGAGAGGAAATCAACAGAAATGAAAATGAAGAATTTTCAGAAATATAGGCCTAAATAATCAGAAATAATCGTTATTCGTGTAAAATACGACAGCCACATACGAATAGATGTGACTTAGCTTCTAAGGACAACTACTCTGACGTGACGCAGCGCTCGTGAAGAAGCTGGTTGCCTGCGCTTAGCTTTAGGATAGCGTTTCAGAAACGTCGATAAGTCATCCATATTGTAATTCTAATTATAAACTGACATTTACAATGCAACACTTGAAGAATAAACTGAGTGGTGCATATCTGTCAATTCAAATAAAGTACAGTTTACTTTACAGCTAAATACAGACGTATTAGTAAAATTCTAAACACCAGTGCCATCTACAGTAGATGATAGAGAAAATTAAGCAGTTATAGTTGAAAGTAAATCTCTGAAATATCACAGCGCCATACAAAGGCCCGTCACGAAGACCAGTTTAATTAGCGGCGCTATATCAATTAATATGTTATTTAGTGCTTAACCATGGTATTAGGATATAAATATCAAGTTGCTTGTTGCCATAAGGTATGGGAAACGGTATGCAAAACGTTGTAATCGCAAGAAAAAAGACATTGTTGTGCAGGTGTTCCATTGTTTTGTGCCAGGAAAATGTCAGAATACTTCCATACTCATTCCACAGGGCAAAGCACCGTCTTCGGAATCGGAATTTAAAACTTGCTTTAACTTTGATAGGCACGAGAATAGTTTCTACACATCAGGTGGTTTAACTGAAGAACAAGGACGTAGAGATTCGCTTGTAATCAAATGAGTCACGAGTTCTATGAATAATTTGATTACGAGGCAATTTCCCGTCTCAAGTAAGCCTATCTACGTGCTACAGAGAGTGTACAAGGCAAACAACCATAACGACGTTTGCTTAACCAAACATAATTCTTAATTGTATTTTCAAGCAACCAATTAATCAGTTACAATGAATTAAACATACTTGTTTACATATAGAAAATTTACTTTAATCAACGTCGATTAAATCCCTAGTGTATAAGACAGACGTCGAAATATCATCAACCTCATTTTTGCTGAGACAGCGTTGAAGACGTTCAATATCTCTTTCAGTGTCTCTTGCTTTGGCTTCCATCTCGTCACTCACACATGGAAGCTGAAGTACAGTGTCGAGTGCTCGATCAACCAACATACTTTCAAAACTACGCCCCTCTAAAATAAACAGGCTTGTTATAATGTAGGCTCTTACCAGATGTCATTCTTATGAGTTTATATATACTGTAGACTGCTGGACATTTACACAGCACCAGCTAGGTATGCATTTTTTCTGTTCAGCTCTGTTGTAACCCGGTCGAGATTACATTTAAAAGTAAACAAACAGCAGTAAAATGTATCTTTTCAAATCTTCATTTTCAAATCAAATCAAAATCAAAATTCTTTTATTGAAAAAAATTCTCTATTCCTCTACCTATCTTATTGCTCACCAATCTCACTCTGTCCTCAGGTTTTCCATTTGAAACTAAAGTTTTAACTCTTCAAGAAATCTTAATCTGATCAATCCAGTCCACCGCCTTCCAATTTCTCTCATAATCTCATTCCAACACAACCCACCATAACAGCTTTTCTGACTCTCTTGTCTTCCAGTGACAGGAGTTTGCTCTTTATTTGGTATCTTTGACAACTCCTCTGACTTGATGCAGCACTCTCAATAAGTTTGTGCCCTTTTAAGTACCGCTCTAGAAATATCCAAGCTTAAGAATACGATTAAAAATGCATAAACTGCCTACAAGGCAAACAACCATAAACATGACTTTTGAAAACCTGTTGGCCTACACTTTACTATTGTACGATTATAACATAATAAAACTAGTCTTTGACCTTAGTAATTTGATGAACAGATGACCCAAACTGATAATTTGTTCATCAGCATCTTCCCTATTGCATCAACTTTATCAGGGATAATCTGCCTACGCTGTCTATATCATCTTCCCTCGATTAGGCAAAACAAAGCATAAAACCTGCCATTATTTATCGATGCTTGATCATCAAGATCCATTGTGTGGACGTCTGTAGGTGCCACTGAACTCTTTTGATGCTGGCCAAGGTTAACATCACCAATGGTAGATTTATCGAAGGACATTTTGAATTCTCCTACGACTTACTGCCAGTTGCCAAGAAATACTACGAGAAAATACATAAATAAAAATCGCAAGTTAAGTAAAAGTACAGATATCGATCGCGACCCTATTCTAAATTATGGCCTACTATCCAAACGCACATTTCATGCCCATCTGACATAAACTAGAACGCAGACAACAATTCAATAATAAATCAAACTCAAAGCAAG
This sequence comes from Allolobophora icterica, assembly GCA_963556255.1. NCBI lineage: Eukaryota > Metazoa > Annelida > Clitellata > Crassiclitellata > Lumbricidae > Allolobophora > Allolobophora icterica. The sequence goes on along the minus strand of OY744617.1, from coordinate 41,696,502 downwards.
AAAAAGTATAAAAAGAGAAGTCTTTAGTTAGAACTGATATTTATCATTTAAAACAGAACAACTGAACATAAAAAAAACAACCATTTACTGTCTCGACATGAAAATAAATTTTACGCAAGCAGGCGCCTCAGTTGAGCGAAAGGCGGCACCACAGAGCGCCCACAAAGTTTCTATAACAAACTTTTTCAGGGGTGCTACGAAACGTCGGGGCGGGGCGGATCCTCGGGGTACAGTTTCATTGCTCAGCACGATCACGTGCTTGATCCGAGGAATCGGTGACGTTCTCAATGTAAAACATGGCGTTGTTCAAGGCGGAAAATTTACAAGCACTTCAAGGCTGACCATATACAATATCATACCGACCAATCACATGCCGTCTTACAAAAGACGATGACGACATCCCAATTTTAACTTTCAATTAACATAAAATCAGTGTCGAAAATATCGACATGTCGAAGTTTACTTGTGAAAAATGCAAAAAAAGAGTTTGTCGCTAATTTTAGTTCGTCAATTTCACCGAGATGCTGATCTTCTAGAAGTCTGACGAGCTCGAAACATGAACAGGCCGCTTCTGAAAGCGAAGGAAAAGTCAAAGAAGAACTTGACAATTCAGGAATCTTACTGATCAGAAACCATTACCAATAGGCCTATTCATATTATTTATTACCTATGAGGATATCAGTAGGCCTACCTTCAAAATTAAAATTAAGGAATCCCTGATGCTGATGTAGCCTATAAATAACTCCAATGGCCTTGGGCGGCGATCCCGGGAGGGGGGTCGAGGGGGACAAGACCCCAACCTTTAACAGTGTCAGTGGGGGATCACGCGATACATCGGACCCCAAATTTTGAAGAAACACCAAAAAAGTAATCAAATATTTTCTTTTTTGACCAGATCAGTTCAAAACTCTTTTGACCAGATCAGTTGACAGGGGTCCCCCACCTGTCAAACAAGATCGCCGCCACTGCCAATGGCTAAAATTGCTACAAAAGTACGATAAGGGCGGATGTTATATTTTTCAGTTATTATTATCTGGTATATTATTTGTTTAGTAATGTGAAAAACACACTATCTGCATTGAGAAATTGTTATAAGTATTACAAATTATAAGTGACATTGAACTAATAACTGCTTACGGATAATACTAAGAAGATTAACTTGGTTATACCATCTAGTGTAGCAAGGATACTACTTGACGTTGGTTAGTTTAATAAGCTTAACATACCTTACCTTACTTTACCTGACCTTCTCCACTGTGTCTTATCCAAACTTACTATATGTTTACATGTTGTTGTGGATCAATAAAGCACTAATTGAATTGAATTGAATTGAATTGAATTGAACCCTATTCAGGCTATTCTCCTTTAACTGCTTTAGGCTTCAACATACCTCATTTCAACTCACCTGAATACCTTTCCATGCGTTAACTTACCTTACCTACTTCTCCAATCCATTTCCTTCCCTTTCTTACCTTCCTTCCTTCCGTTCCTTCCATTCGCTTCCTTATCTTTTCTTCCCTTCCTTATCTTCCCTACCTTCTGGTATTTTGGATAGTGTGGTGTGAAAATGTTTCTCCGGGGAGTATTGGTATTTTGGATAGTGTGTTGTGAAAATGTTTCTCCGGGCAGTATTGGTTTGATGCAAGGACGATATATTGTAATTTTGGTAATAGGTTTGGGGATATTAGCGGACTAGTGGTAATTTGATTTCTGGTGGAAATTGTGGTTGTGGACATTAGTTGATGAAATATTACTATTGATTCTATCATGGCATCGCTAGCGCCCCTACCGAACGCTTTGGGGTGAATTGCCAAAACACCTTTTTTAAGGTTACTGCCGGCATTGACCTTTAAATATGAAACAGGATTTTAAAGTAGTGCATGCTTCCTTGCCTTGCCCTGCCTTGCCTTGCCTTGCCTTGCTTAGCCTTGCCTTAGCCTTGGCTTACCTTACCTTACCTTAGCCTTAGCCTTAGCCTTGCCTTAGCCTTACCTTACCCTAGTGAGTGAGTGAGTGAGTGAGTGAGTGAGTGAGTGAGTGAGTGAGTGAGTGAGTGAGTGAGTGAGTGAGTGAGTGAGTGAGTGAGTGAGTGAGTGAGTGAGTGAGTGAGTGAGTGAGTGAGTGAGTGAGTGAGTGAGTGAGTGAGTGAGTGAGTGAGTGAGTGAGTGAGTGAGTGAGTGAGTGAGTGAGTGAGTGAGTGAGTGAGTGAGTGAGTGAGTGAGTGAGTGAGTGAGTGAGTGAGTGAGTGAGTGAGTGAGTGAGTGAGTGAGTGAGTGAGTGAGTGAGTGAGTGAGTGAGTGAGTGAGTGAGTGAGTGAGTGAGTGAGTGAGTGAGTGAGTGAGTGAGTGAGTGAGTGAGTGAGTGAGTGAGTGAGTGAGTGAGTGAGTGAGTGAGTGAGTGAGTGAGTGAGTGAGTGAGTGAGTGAGTGAGTGAGTGAGTGAGTGAGTGAGTGAGTGAGTGAGTGAGTGAGTGAGTGAGTGAGTGAGTGAGTGAGTGAGTGAGTGAGTGAGTGAGTGAGTGAGTGAGTGAGTGAGTGAGTGAGTGAGTGAGTGAGTGAGTGAGTGAGTGAGTGAGTGAGTGAGTGAGTGAGTGAGTGAGTGAGTGAGTGAGTGAGTGAGTGAGTGAGTGAGTGAGTGAGTGAGTGAGTGAGTGAGTGAGTGAGTGAGTGAGTGAGTGAGTGAGTGAGTGAGTGAGTGAGTGAGTGAGTGAGTGAGTGAGTGAGTGAGTGAGTGAGTGAGTGAGTGAGTGAGTGAGTGAGTGAGTGAGTGAGTGAGTGAGTGAGTGAGTGAGTGAGTGAGTGAGTGAGTGAGTGAGTGAGTGAGTGAGTGAGTGAGTGAGTGAGTGAGTGAGTGAGTGAGTGAGTGAGTGAGTGAGTGAGTGAGTGAGTGAGTGAGTGAGTGAGTGAGTGAGTGAGTCAGTGACTGCTCGTACGCAGGGGACTAGTGCCTGCCGGTGGCGGCATTGACCGCCTGCTCGTACGCAGGGGACTAGTGCCTGCCGGTGGCGGCATTGACCGCCTGCTCGTACGCAGGGGACTAGTGCCTGCCGGTGGCGGCATTGACCGCCTGCTCGTACGCAGGGGACTAGTGCCTGCCGGTGGCGGCATTGACCGCCTGCTCGTACGCAGGGGACTAGTGCCTGCCGGTGGCGGCATTGACCGCCTGCTCGTACGCAGGGGACTAGTGCCTGCCGGTGGCGGCATTGACCGCCTGCTCGTACGCAGGGGACTAGTGCCTGCCGGTGGCGGCATTGACCGCCTGCTCGTACGCAGGGGACTAGTGCCTGCCGGTGGCGGCATTGACCGCCTGCTCGTACGCAGGGGACTAGTGCCTGCCGGTGGCGGCATTGACCGCCTGCTCGTACGCAGGGGACTAGTGCCTGCCGGTGGCGGCATTGACCGCCTGCTCGTACGCAGGGGACTAGTGCCTGCCGGTGGCGGCATTGACCGCCTGCTCGTACGCAGGGGACTAGTGCCTGCCGGTGGCGGCATTGACCGCCTGCTCGTACGCAGGGGACTAGTGCCTGCCGGTGGCGGCATTGACCGCCTGCTCGTACGCAGGGGACTAGTGCCTGCCGGTGGCGGCATTGACCGCCTGCTCGTACGCAGGGGACTAGTGCCTGCCGGTGGCGGCATTGACCGCCTGCTCGTACGCAGGGGACTAGTGCCTGCCGGTGGCGGCATTGACCGCCTGCTCGTACGCAGGGGACTAGTGCCTGCCGGTGGCGGCATTGACCGCCTGCTCGTACGCAGGGGACTAGTGCCTGCCGGTGGCGGCATTGACCGCCTGCTCGTACGCAGGGGACTAGTGCCTGCCGGTGGCGGCATTGACCGCCTGCTCGTACGCAGGGGACTAGTGCCTGCCGGTGGCGGCATTGACCGCCTGCTCGTACGCAGGGGACTAGTGCCTGCCGGTGGCGGCATTGACCGCCTGCTCGTACGCAGGGGACTAGTGCCTGCCGGTGGCGGCATTGACCGCCTGCTCGTACGCAGGGGACTAGTGCCTGCCGGTGGCGGCATTGACCGCCTGCTCGTACGCAGGGGACTAGTGCCTGCCGGTGGCGGCATTGACCGCCTGCTCGTACGCAGGGGACTAGTGCCTGCCGGTGGCGGCATTGACCGCCTGCTCGTACGCAGGGGACTAGTGCCTGCCGGTGGCGGCATTGACCGCCTGCTCGTACGCAGGGGACTAGTGCCTGCCGGTGGCGGCATTGACCGCCTGCTCGTACGCAGGGGACTAGTGCCTGCCGGTGGCGGCATTGACCGCCTGCTCGTACGCAGGGGACTAGTGCCTGCCGGTGGCGGCATTGACCGCCTGCTCGTACGCAGGGGACTAGTGCCTGCCGGTGGCGGCATTGACCGCCTGCTCGTACGCAGGGGACTAGTGCCTGCCGGTGGCGGCATTGACCGCCTGCTCGTACGCAGGGGACTAGTGCCTGCCGGTGGCGGCATTGACCGCCTGCTCGTACGCAGGGGACTAGTGCCTGCCGGTGGCGGCATTGACCGCCTGCTCGTACGCAGGGGACTAGTGCCTGCCGGTGGCGGCATTGACCGCCTGCTCGTACGCAGGGGACTAGTGCCTGCCGGTGGCGGCATTGACCGCCTGCTCGTACGCAGGGGACTAGTGCCTGCCGGTGGCGGCATTGACCGCCTGCTCGTACGCAGGGGACTAGTGCCTGCCGGTGGCGGCATTGACCGCCTGCTCGTACGCAGGGGACTAGTGCCTGCCGGTGGCGGCATTGACCGCCTGCTCGTACGCAGGGGACTAGTGCCTGCCGGTGGCGGCATTGACCGCCTGCTCGTACGCAGGGGACTAGTGCCTGCCGGTGGCGGCATTGACCGCCTGCTCGTACGCAGGGGACTAGTGCCTGCCGGTGGCGGCATTGACCGCCTGCTCGTACGCAGGGGACTAGTGCCTGCCGGTGGCGGCATTGACCGCCTGCTCGTACGCAGGGGACTAGTGCCTGCCGGTGGCGGCATTGACCGCCTGCTCGTACGCAGGGGACTAGTGCCTGCCGGTGGCGGCATTGACCGCCTGCTCGTACGCAGGGGACTAGTGCCTGCCGGTGGCGGCATTGACCGCCTGCTCGTACGCAGGGGACTAGTGCCTGCCGGTGGCGGCATTGACCGCCTGCTCGTACGCAGGGGACTAGTGCCTGCCGGTGGCGGCATTGACCGCCTGCTCGTACGCAGGGGACTAGTGCCTGCCGGTGGCGGCATTGACCGCCTGCTCGTACGCAGGGGACTAGTGCCTGCCGGTGGCGGCATTGACCGCCTGCTCGTACGCAGGGGACTAGTGCCTGCCGGTGGCGGCATTGACCGCCTGCTCGTACGCAGGGGACTAGTGCCTGCCGGTGGCGGCATTGACCGCCTGCTCGTACGCAGGGGACTAGTGCCTGCCGGTGGCGGCATTGACCGCCTGCTCGTACGCAGGGGACTAGTGCCTGCCGGTGGCGGCATTGACCGCCTGCTCGTACGCAGGGGACTAGTGCCTGCCGGTGGCGGCATTGACCGCCTGCTCGTACGCAGGGGACTAGTGCCTGCCGGTGGCGGCATTGACCGCCTGCTCGTACGCAGGGGACTAGTGCCTGCCGGTGGCGGCATTGACCGCCTGCTCGTACGCAGGGGACTAGTGCCTGCCGGTGGCGGCATTGACCGCCTGCTCGTACGCAGGGGACTAGTGCCTGCCGGTGGCGGCATTGACCGCCTGCTCGTACGCAGGGGACTAGTGCCTGCCGGTGGCGGCATTGACCGCCTGCTCGTACGCAGGGGACTAGTGCCTGCCGGTGGCGGCATTGACCGCCTGCTCGTACGCAGGGGACTAGTGCCTGCCGGTGGCGGCATTGACCGCCTGCTCGTACGCAGGGGACTAGTGCCTGCCGGTGGCGGCATTGACCGCCTGCTCGTACGCAGGGGACTAGTGCCTGCCGGTGGCGGCATTGACCGCCTGCTCGTACGCAGGGGACTAGTGCCTGCCGGTGGCGGCATTGACCGCCTGCTCGTACGCAGGGGACTAGTGCCTGCCGGTGGCGGCATTGACCGCCTGCTCGTACGCAGGGGACTAGTGCCTGCCGGTGGCGGCATTGACCGCCTGCTCGTACGCAGGGGACTAGTGCCTGCCGGTGGCGGCATTGACCGCCTGCTCGTACGCAGGGGACTAGTGCCTGCCGGTGGCGGCATTGACCGCCTGCTCGTACGCAGGGGACTAGTGCCTGCCGGTGGCGGCATTGACCGCCTGCTCGTACGCAGGGGACTAGTGCCTGCCGGTGGCGGCATTGACCGCCTGCTCGTACGCAGGGGACTAGTGCCTGCCGGTGGCGGCATTGACCGCCTGCTCGTACGCAGGGGACTAGTGCCTGCCGGTGGCGGCATTGACCGCCTGCTCGTACGCAGGGGACTAGTGCCTGCCGGTGGCGGCATTGACCGCCTGCTCGTACGCAGGGGACTAGTGCCTGCCGGTGGCGGCATTGACCGCCTGCTCGTACGCAGGGGACTAGTGCCTGCCGGTGGCGGCATTGACCGCCTGCTCGTACGCAGGGGACTAGTGCCTGCCGGTGGCGGCATTGACCGCCTGCTCGTACGCAGGGGACTAGTGCCTGCCGGTGGCGGCATTGACCGCCTGCTCGTACGCAGGGGACTAGTGCCTGCCGGTGGCGGCATTGACCGCCTGCTCGTACGCAGGGGACTAGTGCCTGCCGGTGGCGGCATTGACCGCCTGCTCGTACGCAGGGGACTAGTGCCTGCCGGTGGCGGCATTGACCGCCTGCTCGTACGCAGGGGACTAGTGCCTGCCGGTGGCGGCATTGACCGCCTGCTCGTACGCAGGGGACTAGTGCCTGCCGGTGGCGGCATTGACCGCCTGCTCGTACGCAGGGGACTAGTGCCTGCCGGTGGCGGCATTGACCGCCTGCTCGTACGCAGGGGACTAGTGCCTGCCGGTGGCGGCATTGACCGCCTGCTCGTACGCAGGGGACTAGTGCCTGCCGGTGGCGGCATTGACCGCCTGCTCGTACGCAGGGGACTAGTGCCTGCCGGTGGCGGCATTGACCGCCTGCTCGTACGCAGGGGACTAGTGCCTGCCGGTGGCGGCATTGACCGCCTGCTCGTACGCAGGGGACTAGTGCCTGCCGGTGGCGGCATTGACCGCCTGCTCGTACGCAGGGGACTAGTGCCTGCCGGTGGCGGCATTGACCGCCTGCTCGTACGCAGGGGACTAGTGCCTGCCGGTGGCGGCATTGACCGCCTGCTCGTACGCAGGGGACTAGTGCCTGCCGGTGGCGGCATTGACCGCCTGCTCGTACGCAGGGGACTAGTGCCTGCCGGTGGCGGCATTGACCGCCTGCTCGTACGCAGGGGACTAGTGCCTGCCGGTGGCGGCATTGACCGCCTGCTCGTACGCAGGGGACTAGTGCCTGCCGGTGGCGGCATTGACCGCCTGCTCGTACGCAGGGGACTAGTGCCTGCCGGTGGCGGCATTGACCGCCTGCTCGTACGCAGGGGACTAGTGCCTGCCGGTGGCGGCATTGACCGCCTGCTCGTACGCAGGGGACTAGTGCCTGCCGGTGGCGGCATTGACCGCCTGCTCGTACGCAGGGGACTAGTGCCTGCCGGTGGCGGCATTGACCGCCTGCTCGTACGCAGGGGACTAGTGCCTGCCGGTGGCGGCATTGACCGCCTGCTCGTACGCAGGGGACTAGTGCCTGCCGGTGGCGGCATTGACCGCCTGCTCGTACGCAGGGGACTAGTGCCTGCCGGTGGCGGCATTGACCGCCTGCTCGTACGCAGGGGACTAGTGCCTGCCGGTGGCGGCATTGACCGCCTGCTCGTACGCAGGGGACTAGTGCCTGCCGGTGGCGGCATTGACCGCCTGCTCGTACGCAGGGGACTAGTGCCTGCCGGTGGCGGCATTGACCGCCTGCTCGTACGCAGGGGACTAGTGCCTGCCGGTGGCGGCATTGACCGCCTGCTCGTACGCAGGGGACTAGTGCCTGCCGGTGGCGGCATTGACCGCCTGCTCGTACGCAGGGGACTAGTGCCTGCCGGTGGCGGCATTGACCGCCTGCTCGTACGCAGGGGACTAGTGCCTGCCGGTGGCGGCATTGACCGCCTGCTCGTACGCAGGGGACTAGTGCCTGCCGGTGGCGGCATTGACCGCCTGCTCGTACGCAGGGGACTAGTGCCTGCCGGTGGCGGCATTGACCGCCTGCTCGTACGCAGGGGACTAGTGCCTGCCGGTGGCGGCATTGACCGCCTGCTCGTACGCAGGGGACTAGTGCCTGCCGGTGGCGGCATTGACCGCCTGCTCGTACGCAGGGGACTAGTGCCTGCCGGTGGCGGCATTGACCGCCTGCTCGTACGCAGGGGACTAGTGCCTGCCGGTGGCGGCATTGACCGCCTGCTCGTACGCAGGGGACTAGTGCCTGCCGGTGGCGGCATTGACCGCCTGCTCGTACGCAGGGGACTAGTGCCTGCCGGTGGCGGCATTGACCGCCTGCTCGTACGCAGGGGACTAGTGCCTGCCGGTGGCGGCATTGACCGCCTGCTCGTACGCAGGGGACTAGTGCCTGCCGGTGGCGGCATTGACCGCCTGCTCGTACGCAGGGGACTAGTGCCTGCCGGTGGCGGCATTGACCGCCTGCTCGTACGCAGGGGACTAGTGCCTGCCGGTGGCGGCATTGACCGCCTGCTCGTACGCAGGGGACTAGTGCCTGCCGGTGGCGGCATTGACCGCCTGCTCGTACGCAGGGGACTAGTGCCTGCCGGTGGCGGCATTGACCGCCTGCTCGTACGCAGGGGACTAGTGCCTGCCGGTGGCGGCATTGACCGCCTGCTCGTACGCAGGGGACTAGTGCCTGCCGGTGGCGGCATTGACCGCCTGCTCGTACGCAGGGGACTAGTGCCTGCCGGTGGCGGCATTGACCGCCTGCTCGTACGCAGGGGACTAGTGCCTGCCGGTGGCGGCATTGACCGCCTGCTCGTACGCAGGGGACTAGTGCCTGCCGGTGGCGGCATTGACCGCCTGCTCGTACGCAGGGGACTAGTGCCTGCCGGTGGCGGCATTGACCGCCTGCTCGTACGCAGGGGACTAGTGCCTGCCGGTGGCGGCATTGACCGCCTGCTCGTACGCAGGGGACTAGTGCCTGCCGGTGGCGGCATTGACCGCCTGCTCGTACGCAGGGGACTAGTGCCTGCCGGTGGCGGCATTGACCGCCTGCTCGTACGCAGGGGACTAGTGCCTGCCGGTGGCGGCATTGACCGCCTGCTCGTACGCAGGGGACTAGTGCCTGCCGGTGGCGGCATTGACCGCCTGCTCGTACGCAGGGGACTAGTGCCTGCCGGTGGCGGCATTGACCGCCTGCTCGTACGCAGGGGACTAGTGCCTGCCGGTGGCGGCATTGACCGCCTGCTCGTACGCAGGGGACTAGTGCCTGCCGGTGGCGGCATTGACCGCCTGCTCGTACGCAGGGGACTAGTGCCTGCCGGTGGCGGCATTGACCGCCTGCTCGTACGCAGGGGACTAGTGCCTGCCGGTGGCGGCATTGACCGCCTGCTCGTACGCAGGGGACTAGTGCCTGCCGGTGGCGGCATTGACCGCCTGCTCGTACGCAGGGGACTAGTGCCTGCCGGTGGCGGCATTGACCGCCTGCTCGTACGCAGGGGACTAGTGCCTGCCGGTGGCGGCATTGACCGCCTGCTCGTACGCAGGGGACTAGTGCCTGCCGGTGGCGGCATTGACCGCCTGCTCGTACGCAGGGGACTAGTGCCTGCCGGTGGCGGCATTGACCGCCTGCTCGTACGCAGGGGACTAGTGCCTGCCGGTGGCGGCATTGACCGCCTGCTCGTACGCAGGGGACTAGTGCCTGCCGGTGGCGGCATTGACCGCCTGCTCGTACGCAGGGGACTAGTGCCTGCCGGTGGCGGCATTGACCGCCTGCTCGTACGCAGGGGACTAGTGCCTGCCGGTGGCGGCATTGACCGCCTGCTCGTACGCAGGGGACTAGTGCCTGCCGGTGGCGGCATTGACCGCCTGCTCGTACGCAGGGGACTAGTGCCTGCCGGTGGCGGCATTGACCGCCTGCTCGTACGCAGGGGACTAGTGCCTGCCGGTGGCGGCATTGACCGCCTGCTCGTACGCAGGGGACTAGTGCCTGCCGGTGGCGGCATTGACCGCCTGCTCGTACGCAGGGGACTAGTGCCTGCCGGTGGCGGCATTGACCGCCTGCTCGTACGCAGGGGACTAGTGCCTGCCGGTGGCGGCATTGACCGCCTGCTCGTACGCAGGGGACTAGTGCCTGCCGGTGGCGGCATTGACCGCCTGCTCGTACGCAGGGGACTAGTGCCTGCCGGTGGCGGCATTGACCGCCTGCTCGTACGCAGGGGACTAGTGCCTGCCGGTGGCGGCATTGACCGCCTGCTCGTACGCAGGGGACTAGTGCCTGCCGGTGGCGGCATTGACCGCCTGCTCGTACGCAGGGGACTAGTGCCTGCCGGTGGCGGCATTGACCGCCTGCTCGTACGCAGGGGACTAGTGCCTGCCGGTGGCGGCATTGACCGCCTGCTCGTACGCAGGGGACTAGTGCCTGCCGGTGGCGGCATTGACCGCCTGCTCGTACGCAGGGGACTAGTGCCTGCCGGTGGCGGCATTGACCGCCTGCTCGTACGCAGGGGACTAGTGCCTGCCGGTGGCGGCATTGACCGCCTGCTCGTACGCAGGGGACTAGTGCCTGCCGGTGGCGGCATTGACCGCCTGCTCGTACGCAGGGGACTAGTGCCTGCCGGTGGCGGCATTGACCGCCTGCTCGTACGCAGGGGACTAGTGCCTGCCGGTGGCGGCATTGACCGCCTGCTCGTACGCAGGGGACTAGTGCCTGCCGGTGGCGGCATTGACCGCCTGCTCGTACGCAGGGGACTAGTGCCTGCCGGTGGCGGCATTGACCGCCTGCTCGTACGCAGGGGACTAGTGCCTGCCGGTGGCGGCATTGACCGCCTGCTCGTACGCAGGGGACTAGTGCCTGCCGGTGGCGGCATTGACCGCCTGCTCGTACGCAGGGGACTAGTGCCTGCCGGTGGCGGCATTGACCGCCTGCTCGTACGCAGGGGACTAGTGCCTGCCGGTGGCGGCATTGACCGCCTGCTCGTACGCAGGGGACTAGTGCCTGCCGGTGGCGGCATTGACCGCCTGCTCGTACGCAGGGGACTAGTGCCTGCCGGTGGCGGCATTGACCGCCTGCTCGTACGCAGGGGACTAGTGCCTGCCGGTGGCGGCATTGACCGCCTGCTCGTACGCAGGGGACTAGTGCCTGCCGGTGGCGGCATTGACCGCCTGCTCGTACGCAGGGGACTAGTGCCTGCCGGTGGCGGCATTGACCGCCTGCTCGTACGCAGGGGACTAGTGCCTGCCGGTGGCGGCATTGACCGCCTGCTCGTACGCAGGGGACTAGTGCCTGCCGGTGGCGGCATTGACCGCCTGCTCGTACGCAGGGGACTAGTGCCTGCCGGTGGCGGCATTGACCGCCTGCTCGTACGCAGGGGACTAGTGCCTGCCGGTGGCGGCATTGACCGCCTGCTCGTACGCAGGGGACTAGTGCCTGCCGGTGGCGGCATTGACCGCCTGCTCGTACGCAGGGGACTAGTGCCTGCCGGTGGCGGCATTGACCGCCTGCTCGTACGCAGGGGACTAGTGCCTGCCGGTGGCGGCATTGACCGCCTGCTCGTACGCAGGGGACTAGTGCCTGCCGGTGGCGGCATTGACCGCCTGCTCGTACGCAGGGGACTAGTGCCTGCCGGTGGCGGCATTGACCGCCTGCTCGTACGCAGGGGACTAGTGCCTGCCGGTGGCGGCATTGACCGCCTGCTCGTACGCAGGGGACTAGTGCCTGCCGGTGGCGGCATTGACCGCCTGCTCGTACGCAGGGGACTAGTGCCTGCCGGTGGCGGCATTGACCGCCTGCTCGTACGCAGGGGACTAGTGCCTGCCGGTGGCGGCATTGACCGCCTGCTCGTACGCAGGGGACTAGTGCCTGCCGGTGGCGGCATTGACCGCCTGCTCGTACGCAGGGGACTAGTGCCTGCCGGTGGCGGCATTGACCGCCTGCTCGTACGCAGGGGACTAGTGCCTGCCGGTGGCGGCATTGACCGCCTGCTCGTACGCAGGGGACTAGTGCCTGCCGGTGGCGGCATTGACCGCCTGCTCGTACGCAGGGGACTAGTGCCTAGTGCGCCTGATGGTAAACGCGCCTCTGGATAGATCATTGTATTATGAACACAATATGAACTCATGCTGAATTGTTCATGAATAATAATAATAACTGACTTCAAATATTTTAAAATAGGCCCTATTCAAGTTTTTAAATGTTGGCCCTCGTTCTTTAACAAGTTAGTCAATGGTATTATGGTTTCATAAGCAATTTATAATAGCAGACGAATTTCGATTAGCCTATTGGCAAGCAGTGTTGGGTATGAGTTAACTCATATGAGTTTAAACTCACGAGTTAACTCACTTGCTGTGATTTATGAGTTTGAGTTAACTCACCTTAAAGAGTGTGAGTTATGAGTTTGAGTTAACTCATATTTTCTGTGAGTTTGAGTAGTAACTGTCAATTATTTTTAACTCAACTCACTCTTCGGCACTCGGCACATATTATGTTGAAACAAGCCTTTTATATCGTCGGCTTTCCATACCGGTGAGTGGTGACGGCAGAGAGGGTCGTAAACAGTGGTAGCGGACAGTATTTAAGCACTGCATATTTTGTATATTGTGAACAGTTAAGAACAACATGGCTGAAGTACCGTGTATTCTTGATGGAAAATATTTTTCTGTTACAAGTAGGCGTGATGGAGAAATTGTTGCTCGAGGGGCCGTCCATAAATGACGTCACGCACCTAGGGGAGGGAGGGGTCAGAAATTTGTGACGATGTGTCACAAGAGGGGGAGGAGGTTTGAGAAATGTGACGTCACATCAGGTCTTCATAATTTAATTTTAACAATAACAACACTAATTTTGAGTAATTTTCATTTCTAATTTTATTTAAATAAATAAAGCGGTCACTATCATTATTAATTTAATTTCTGATTATTTAAATATTTATATATATGGTCACTCTAAGATTTTATTCAATATTAAATAAATAAACTTATCTTTAATCACTATAGATGTCAATAACCTAGTACTGATAAGTGATATCATAATCTATTATATATATGGTTTGAAATAATATTTTATATGTTCACTTTTCATAATATACTTCGTCAGAAAGAGTGGTAGTCCTAGAAATAAATGTTTGAAATAGTTGTTATAAAATGGTTGATAGTTTTGAATTAAGAATTATAAATGTAAGTACTATTGATCTGAATGGAATATCCATTCCACAGGATGAAGAGAACCATGCTTCCATATTTATTTCATGAAGGAGCATTTGCTTCGCCATAGGAGATTTGAGAACCATAAAGTTTGTAAATTTTTGTAATTATTCTTATTAAACATTTTAATTCTAATAATTCTACCAAAGCTTTTCATTCAGTGGAATGAATATATGTGATTGTTAGAATTCTACTCTCTCCATTTTCAATAATTTTTTAATAGTTATGACTTTTCACCTGGAAATATTCATCGTCTAACCAATAATACAGATGTTCAGAATATTACAATAATATTCTGGACTTCTATAGTAATTGGTTAGACGTAGAATATTTTGAAGTTAATTTTTATGCTATATTTCAGCTTTCCAACACATCGTGTTTAATACATGGCTTTCACCTTGCAACATCAGATCGAGTTCAGCACCCCATTAAATACTTTAATTATTAGAATGACAATAACTGTGATTTGAAACATGTTTTATAATCGAATGGAAATTTGGTTTTTAGGGGGTCAGAGCTTTGTGACGTCATTTTTGTGGGAGTGTTACTTTTTGTGACGACGTGTGACGAGGGGGAGGTGGGAGTAAAAAATCGGCCAAAATAGCGTGACGTCATTTATGGACGGCCCCCGATTAGAACGTGCTAGTATGAAACGTGTGAGTTTATGAGTTAACTCATTTAACAAGTGAGTTTGAGTTAACTCATTTCACTTAGGATGAGTTGAGTTTGAGTTTAAACTCACTTTGAGGTGCGTGAGTTGAGTTTTGATTTAACTCATTTCTTGTGTGAGTTTACCCAACACTGTTGGCAAGGAATGGCCTATTGGTTAACGTGTAAATAGTAGTATAGCGCCTATAACTATAGGACACATCTATCTAGTGCAGGGCATATTTTAACTGTATAACTAGTGGGACAAATGTCCCACTAGTGTTAGGATTTGTCCCAGTAGTTCTGCTGATTTGTCCCAGGGAATGTATGTGTAAAGTAGAAGTAGTGGGACAAATGTTGGGAGGAATTGTAAGATTTGTCCCAGTAGTAAAGCGAAAAGTTGTAATGCATTGGCGGTTCTTAAGGTAAGGTGAGAGAAAAAGTGAGGAAAAGTTCCTCTTTTTAGGAGTCGGGACTAAAAAAAAAAAAAAAAGGTCATCAACTATTTTTGAAGATGAAACGGTCATCAAGTACGGAAAAGTCAAACTTAGGGAAAAGTTAAACGTTTTTGGGAGTTGGGACTAAAAAAAAGGTCATCAGCTTTTTTGAAAGATAAAATGTACTTTCCGTGTACAAATTACGGGAAAAAGTCGTTTGAGTTTTCGAACGCGGAAGAAATTTCCAAAAGGTCGGCCTTGTTCCATAAGAGGTTAAACACTGATCAACCAGACGCCCGACTTTGTCCCAGTAGTAAAAATTTCTTAAAATATGCACTGATCTATAGTGTCACTGCCTATAACTATAGGACACACCTATCTAGTGTCACTGAACAGTTTCAGTTGCCTCACTGGCTACCCTGGATATAATTCACACTGTGCTTCACCCATTTCTTATATGTAATAGGACTTGAGATAAAAAAAACATATTATAATCTTCGTTTAATATCTTCAAACTGACAATAACGCAGTATGATTACAAATCAGTATGAACGGATCATCACAAGTAATTACAGGAGTCGAATTTAACTGTACACGGCAGCCATGCAAGGCGCCTATCACGTCCTACATCTCATTTTATCAAACGCGCCATCTCGCGAATGAAAGGCTGAGTGGACCTAAGTTTGAGAGGGTTGCGGGAAGCGATCCCGCAACCGCCTGCTCTTCACGCCGGTGATGTTACCACTAGGCCTACTCTATGGACCCCACCTTTGAAGTAATTTTAAAAACCTAGCTTCTGAAATAGATGCATCAATTAAACTTAGATTCAATTTATGAGCATAACAATGGCCCCTCTGGCCCCCTCTGAATCTGTAAGTTTACGTCCATGTGATAACCGAATGGTAGGGCCATGGCGCTAGATCATATCGATGCGCTAGATGTGCGTTTGGGCTTTGGGCTTGTTTTGGATTAAAACCAAGGAGTCAACTGGTTTTAATCAAAAACAAGCCCAAAGCCCAAATGCACATCTACGTACCAGCGTTACCACTCCTTGGGTTTTTTCACAAGATCTTGGGTTTTTTAATCCGAACTTGGGAAATGGGGTTTTTTCATGGAGACCTTGGGTTTTTTGCTTGGGTTTTTTCTTGTGTATTGAAACCCTATATTTCATTAATTTAATCAGTTTTTGCAACGGTTTGGATGATCGAGGTCAATAAATAAATAAATAAATGGCGCAATATGCGTGTGAGCATGTGCTAAACAAGTCTATTGCTATATTTAAAATATAATTCTAAAGATGAAATGTGCTTTACTAGTCTATTGCTATATTTAGAATATAACTCTAAGGAGTAAAGACTAAACTGCAGACTCAGGCTGCACTTTTTGAGAAGTTTTCCCGACATAAACTGTTGCTCTTTTTTAAAACTTAAGAAATAGCACTTTGAGTTTCATTGTCTTTAATCTTTATTCTTCTTTAAAAATAAAAAAGCGGTAGAAGAAATAATTCACGTGATACTGACTCTGATGAAAATAAATACATGTATATAACTATATAAACATTTTTCATTTGCTTCGAATATTAACTAATAATTTTTATCAATTAAAAGATAGAAATAAAAGATAGAACAACATTTTATAACAGAAATGGTATAATTGTATTATATATTATCTTATAATTCGTTTATTGAAGTCTGCAGAAAAGCTAACTTGGGTTTTCTTGGGTTTTTTCAATGTCCCAACTTGGGTTTTTCATTTTTCCAGAGTGGTAACACTGCTACGTACATTGGCGAGATGTTTAAAACGGTGATTTGTATTATCGAAGTCAAACAGGTTCCTAAATTATTGGTAAATTATGTTTTTTGACTTATACTCGCAATGCATACGCATAGTTAGGTAATGTATCGTTTTAGCGTTCCCGATTATTCCACCATTATAGCCTATCGGTTTCAGTGTAAAAAATAATTTCAACGTCCATGCTAGCTAGCTACTGTCCCATGGTGCGTTTGCTAACGGTGTAATAAAGAAAGAATGTGCTTACTTAAAAATACTTAATTCATATGTATAGTTCGCATACATCATAATATAAGATTGTAAAATAAGCACAAAGCAACCAGCTGGTATTGGAGGCCTTTGGTTAGTTCTCTTCTTGAAAATTATTTGCTCAAACCTAAGTTTATCGAGATATTTTCCAAATACTATTCAGGATATTGGCCGACTAGTCCATACTAGTTTTCAGGATTAGACGAATGTATGCAGATATCAATATAGTTAATAATTAATTCGAGCGCTTGGTAGAAACCAGGCCCTTAGCCAGAAATACAGAGTGACCTGTCCAAAAGCATTCGAAGTCTTGACTGCCTGACGCCCCGAGCGTATGAAGTCGCGACCGTCCGAAGTCCCACCGCCATACGAGTCCGACTGCAGTGCACCTATGCTGTTTACAGAGCCTAATATCAACCCGTGCTCCTTTCAGAACTGTCATCTGAACGCTCATTTGGCTCGAGGAGAAGCTGGATGGTGCTGGAGGAGAATCATGAACAATAAAAAATTTATGCCCGTCCAAAATAATTTTAATCCGTCTCAAGGACGGGTGGCTGGCTAAGGCCTGGTATTAATACTTAAGGAATTCTGTCAATTTTGCATTTTCACCACTATCGGGGATTCGGGTGAACTCCAAGGTCTCCACAGAATTAAATATAATCAAACCCCAATGCGTCCTGTTAAGAGCAAGTGCTTTTGAGACTTTATAAAGATGCATAATTATTATATGCAGTTTTCTGTGTGTTTTTTGGAGTAGGCCTATGTACATTAAAATGACACTATACATGCTGTAACTTGATTTAAGAGAAATAAAACTTGCCTCTTGTACACGAATTCATATAATTTATTGCTGTTAACCTAGATCTTCAAAAAGAAATGTTTAAATCAAACTTAGAATGTTGTCTAATTCTTAACCAATTTGGGAGACTAAAGTAAAGTTTGGTATTAATATAACCTGCCTGTGCAAGGATTATGGGTTCCAATTCTAACCAGAACAGACATTTAGCAATAGAAAGTCTCAGTTAAACATGCAAACACATACTTTCTAGGAGTTGGATTGCGAGGTGTAGCTCTTAATGTAGGTTTTCATAAGGCGATGCATAATGTAGAAATTTGTCTGCAATATCTGATTATTCTTTTAGTTATGGGATGATAACCATGGATCCCAAAGAAAACGAGAAGAAGAAACTACAGGTGGTTGTTCGGATCCGGCCGCAGCAGAAGCCGGACAACATCTGGGTTACAGTCCTCGACAAACACAGACTGCGAACGTTTAACCACAGAAATGTGGATGAAGCCTTGGAGTACGAGTAAGGCCACCTGATACACTGAGATCTATATAATAATTAGTATTAATTATTATTTTTATGGGCATTATATCTTCATGGCATTTACAGTCTAAGCCAGTGGTTCTCAACCTTTTTTACTTCGGTTCCCACTTTGCAGCATCTGGATGTCAATGAGACCCACCCCACTGAAATCCCAGGGAACCCATGTGTTAATGCGTTTTGCGATTAAATATTCAGATGGCTAAAAATTGTACTTTTAAGGTTGGCCTGAATTTCGCCAGTTCGATTCTCGTCTGAATTAAGAAATTCTGTCAAACATGGAAACATATCGATGCATCCCTGGCCAATACGAAGTCTCCAGTGCCTCATCGAGAAAAATTGCGATTTCTGGGAAGATTGGTGACCCACTTGGACGTTCTTTGTGACTCACTTGCGGGTCGAGACCCATAGGTTGAGAATCACTGGTCTAAGCTGTCTTGGACTTGCTGAACATGACCATACCGCAGAACACAAACAACACTGAGCAGTTATGAACGAAGGTCACTACATAGTCCCCACTTCAAGGGAGGGTCAAACCATACTCTGTATTACAAGCTGAGCGGTCTAACCAATAAGCTTCTGTTCATTACATTAACTTTCTAACGATGTGTAATCCTAATCCTAATGTGTAATTTACGAAGCTCATCAAAAGTCTTACTGGAGATAAGATTGATCACAGATGTTCTGTTTTTTAAAAAAGAGTATTCAGCCTGTTTCAGTTTATCTAATCTATACAAATAATGTAGGTGGTCTTGGTATCTGATGGAATGCTATTGAGAGGTTTTCAGTAATTGTTTCTGTATTAATGTCTGCATTTATTCATTTTTAGCACATATGTGACTTGCTCTGGCAAAAGGAGGCGGAAGTCGCCAATGATAAAACAAGAGAAATTAGCCAAAACACCAATCAGGTGTAAATTTTTCAATTATTTTTTTTTGTGTTTTTCAATAAATAAGATCTTATATTATATGAAAAAAGTTGATTTAATAAAATTTCACCTAACCTTATAAGGTTAAAAACACTTAAACTTAGCAATTTATGTTGAGTTTGTATTAAGATAATAAACTTTGCATGCGTTTTTCTCGAAATTGTACTTCCGAGTATTAATACATTCTAAAATTCATATCTCTGGAACCAATAAAGATAGACTAATAATTTTTTCAACATTTTAAACAGAAATTATTGTTTATCATTTTAAGCCCAAATTATACAAAACTAAATTTTTGGACAACAGCCTCCTTTTGCCAGAGCAAGTCACATATTTGCAAGAAGCATTTGCTGAACAAAGTCTAAGCTATGTTTTCAGGACACTCAGTTGATTACAGAAGTTGTCACCTAGAACATGCCTTTATCATCTACTTGAACTCTGCGCCATCAATCACTTGCTGTCCCCTCGTGGAGTCAACAGTCTTGTCCACGCGCTGATCTGTAAAAGGGTTGACTCGGCAACTTCATCTATGTTGGTCTCTTTTCACTAAACCTTTCCAAGCTTCAGTCAATGCTTAACACTGCTGCCCACGTTATTTGTGATCTCCCAAGGTTTGCCCACATAAATGCCTTCATTCTGGACACTCTCCACTGGCTTCCTGTTCCCTAGCGCATCCAGTTCAAAATTTTAACTCTTACGCGCAGCTGTTTGGTAGGGGAAGCTCCTTCATACCTCAAGTCCTTTTGTACCTTGGTCTCTTCACTCCCTAGTCACTCCACTCTATGCTCGGCCTCCAGAGGCCTTCTGGTTGTTCCCTGCATGTGCGGAGGCTACTGCTCAATCGAGAAGCTTTGCTTTTGTTGGCCCCTCTAGTTGGAGCTGTCTTCCGCAGAAATTGTGGTTTGAGCTCCTCAGTCTTTCTCTTCCCCTGTTCTGGAAATGCCTGAAGTCCATTTTATTTGTTATTGATAGCACTGACTTGGGTCAGGAGCACGTCTGAACCGCTGTTGTGCTTTGTAAATGTCGATTACAATTACCTTATCTTGGTTTACTAATCGTCGTAATTGTAATCATAATCTCGAGACTTTTACATCGCCCAAAAAAGCTACGTCGCGGGAACCAGCTTATTCATAGGCGCTTAGTCAAATCAAAATCGATAGGCAGGGGATGTCGAATCGGTTCCAGGTCACGATCCAAAGGAGTCCGTCAGGTAGGCAGAAGACGGCTAAGGTGGGTGGTGTTTAGGGTTTACATGGCGAGGGAGGTAGGGGGAGGAGGAGGAATCGGGATAGGATTTGTGAAAGAGCAGTGTTTTCAGTTTTGTGTGAAAGACCTGTGTAGATATAAACCGTAACTATGCAACATAACGTAACGTAAGTGAAAATTTGTAAGAAAAACTCGTAAGCAGCGCTCCCAACGAAGTAGGGAGGGGCCATATATATATTACTTTGCCATATCTTGGTTTACAATACTGGTGTACATTGCCTGCATTTAAGTATGACATTGGGTATGTTGTGGTTGTAGGTTTGAGCATGTGTTTGGCCCAAGTGCATCCCAGGAATATGTCTATCAGACTTGTGTTCGGCCGCTGCTTACTCACGTGATGAGAGGGCAGAATGCCTCTGTGATCGCCTGTGGACCGACAGGATCCGGTATGCAAATGTCTAGAATCGAGGTGCTGCATAAATTGGTTGATCATAAATTTATAAAATTCTGTGATGACCAACCAGTTGAGGCACTTCGATACAATGTACTACATGACACTTCTAGTGCGAAGTGCCAGTGAGAAGTTTTCTTAAAGTGATGCTATTATAATTCTATTATGACCTTTATTTACTTTGCAAGCTTAATAGGCAACTACACCTAACCAGTGTGGAGGGCCTTCTCCATAGTTGTTAAAACTGTTTCGTTTTTTTTTTCACGAAAAACCTTTTTTTTTATTTATTTTTTTTTCTTGTCGTGGTTAACGTTTTTTTGTCTTTTTTGTGTGTGTGTAACTATATATATTTATTTACTGTCTGTTATTTTTTCATTTTCTGTTTAATTTTTCTTGTTTGATGTTCCTTACGTTGTCTCCATACTTTCAAGGATTCAGCTAATTTACGTCATAATTTGAGAAATAAATACTTTATGAAATAGCACAGTATAAGAAATAAAGTTTTAAAAAGTTATTTCTGAGTTATCTAAAATGCCAAAAGCAAAGGGTGCGGAATAGATTCACATTACTTTGATAAATGAGAAAGACAAAAACTCAACATTGGCTAAATTGAAATGCCTTTACTGTGAGAAAGTTTACACTATATAGTCCAGAAGTGGCAAACTCCGGCCTGCCAACACTTTTTATCCGGCCCCCACAATTCTTCAGAAAATTGTAAAAATTCAGACCGCGACAAGTTTTCTTCGTTTTACTCACGTAGCGCTGCTCTCGCTTACTATCCTGGTCTCGTCTGTAATAATAACTCTATGCATTAACTCTGCCGATCTGCCCCCACATCCCTGCAGAGGATTTGGACATGATCTGTATAAGCAGAAATGAAATCTGTTCAAGCAAAGCTAATGTTGCTTTCAAGGATTCAGCTAAATTGTGAAAGAACAAAACTACGGGAACTTTCCAACCCTCCAGTTGCAAACTGCAGGGTAGGAAAAATATAGCCTTCAGCTGTCTAGTTTGAGAGAAGAGTTCTCCAGATGATTTGTGGATTTTAAATCAATTGACACTGGATTTGCTGTGCTTACTATACCGTTCACATTTGACATTGACAATTAGCTCAAATACGGAACTTCAGCTGGAGTTAACCGACCCACACCGTGACCTTGTTCTCAAAGAACAGCTCAAAGGATCAGACCTGATAACATTCTTTTATTTGCTCAGAAAGGAAAAATTCTCAAATCAACAAACTTGCTTTAAATGTTGTTGTGTTATTCGCATCCACTTACATCTGTCAACAAAGATTTTCAACTATGAAGATAAACAAATCCAAGTAGGCCTAAAGGTCTCAGTTACTGATCTAAACTTGAATTCGAACTGTGAATTACAACCAGCGCAATCACTCCGGATGATGGGAAATTTTTTAAATGCATGCATATTCACAGTCGCATACATCTCATTAGTAGGCCTAACAGCCAAAGTGTATTTAATAGGCCCTATAAGATAAATTAGTAAATTTCTTTTCATGTTATTCGTTATTGAAAGTTACAAATTTGTTATCCGGCCCTCCGAATTTTTTTGGCGTTTAATGTGGTCCCATGTGCAAAAAGTTTACCCACCTCTAATATAATCTATACCTACAAAGTTTAGTTTTTAATTGTTAGTTTTGTCAGCATTGACTTATGTGGACTTGTGTTTACAATTTAAATTTGAAAAGATTATTTCAATATTTTTAATTTCTCAATTTCTTATTAAACCAAACTTATAAGAAATAAAATAATTGTTGTAGATTGATGTTACTTAGTGTTTACTAATAAAATTGTGTCATTTGCTGATTAAATTCTGTAAATGAGGTTTTTAATTTTAAATTGCAGTAGGGCCTACAACAGATGCGAGAAACTCAAATTATTTTCGTTTTTTGTTGTTTTGCGTTTTCTTCCCGTTTTTTACTTTTTTGAAAAAAAGACGTTTTTTCCGTTTTTTTTTTTAAATTTTGTAACGTTTTAACAACTGTGGCCGATGGCAGGACCTCAGAACTCGGATGGGTCATAGTGGTATTGACCCCTGGATCCACCTTTAGTAAAGTTCACTCATCAAGACTGTTTTTAACAGCTTTAAAAATACATGTGATGCCAGTTATCCCAATGGTCATGTAGTATATGCAGTAGCAGTAAAACGTTAAAGCCTTATCATTTGACTTGATATTGCTTCTACAGAGAATTTTTGAGAAAAATTGTGCTGTTTCCTTCTTTCAGGCAAAACTTACACGGTCCTCGGATGCGAATCCGCTCCTGGTATCATTCCCAGATGTGTTCAAGACATTTTTTCTCTGGTTGACCATGAACCACACATCGGAGCAGGAATGAACTTTAAAGTTTCCTATTCTTACCTGGAGATTTACAATGAAAAGGTGAGATTTTGTCGAGTAATATTGCTTCGAGAGGAGTTACAGTTAATTGAAGTAGTTGAGCATTGCTGTAGTGCCACTGCAAAATAACACAAAGCACTATTGTATTGTACTGTATTTCAGAACTTGTGAAGTGCCTGTACTCGGTGCCCACCAATCAGAGGGCTGCTAGTGTGAAAGTCCCCATCCTCTCTTGCTGCCTAAATGAATAGCAGTGGTGCTTTGCCATACCTTTGACCTGAAAGTCATCAAGCAAACTGAGGGGCGATAGAGTAATGGTAACACTCATGGCCAGGAGAGCTGTAGAACGCGGTTCGATACCCGTAACCCCCTCTAGGGTGGCGCCTTGCATGGCTGCCAAACTGTGTGTTTAATTAAGATCTTGATTGTATACTGTCATGTTTCAATGTAATCTTATTGTGTCTGTCAGTTTGAAATAATAAAGAATATGATTATTATTATTTTTATTAGAAATGAATTGTTTTTTCTTTGTAATGTAAAGGAACGTAATGTGGAATTTATAGGTGCCTATAAAGTGTAATCTGAAAAGTGCTGGGGTTATTACAGATCTATGATCTCCTTGATAAGAAGTCAGCTGACTTGCCCATCCGCCAGAATCGAGATCAATCGCTGTTTGTGGATGGGTTGTCAGAGAAAGAAATCGAATCATCGGAGGATTTCAACCGCTCATTCCTTCCAGCCTTAAGAAAAAGGTATCCTCAGAAGTCTTAAGTCATCTACTGTAGCTAATTTCACATCAGCTATGATTTGAGAGTCATTTATGCTGAAAATTCTTGCACTAGGTAAGGTATGGTATGGGATTTAGTCATGTACGATTTCATATTAAGCTATTATTAGTCAGACTTGTATGACCCTGTTAAGCTAAAACTTGAGACGTCCTTGTTTAAAGTTTTAACTTAACAGGGTCATACAAGTCTGAATAATAATAGCTGAATATGAAATCGTACATGACTAAATCCCATACCATAGAAGCCTTATAAACAGTCAGTCAAATAATCCGTATGCCTCGTAGAACTAGAATGGTTTATGATTGTCTTGTAAACACACTGTTGGTCCTTAAACTTACATCAAACTCGACTCGAGGCCATATTTCTGAGGCGCTTCTAATGAGATGTAAAAAATTTATTATATTTTACTCTGTTTTGCTGTGTACATAAGCAAAAAAGGTGATGATGTGTAATTAAAGATAACTTTGAATATTTAGGATGACCGCGGCAACAAAGCTGAATAGTCAAAGCTCTCGTAGTCATGCAGTTCTTCTGGTCAAACTTGCAAAGACGGATATCACATCGTCACCGTGTAGAAGCATCTGTTGTAAAATCTACATCGTCGACTTGGCCGGAAGCGAGGATAACCGAAGAACAGGCAACGAAGGCATAAGGCAAGTGGTAGTCTCGCTTCTTAAAGATGGTTGAGTTCTTTACGTAGCCCTCTGTTTATATGTCACCTGTTAACAGAAATTGAGAGACGCTGAAGTGATCTGAACCCTCTCCTCACCCTCCTCTTCTTCCTCCTCCTCTTCCTCATCTTCTTCCTCCTCTTCCTCCTCTTCTTCCTTCTCGTCTTCGTCCTCTTCATCCTTCTCTTCTTCCTCCTCTTCTTCCTTCTCCTCTTCCTCCTCTTCTTCCTTCTCCTCTTCCTCCTCTTCTTCATTCTCCTCTTCCTTCTCTTCTTCCTCCTCTTCTTCCTCCTCCTCTTCCTCCTCTTCCTCCTCTTCTTCCTCTTCTTCCTCTTCCTCTTCTTCCTCTTCTTCCTCTTCCTCCTCCTCTTCCTCTTCCTCTTCTTCCTCCTCCTCTTCCTCCTCTTCCTCCTCCTCCTCTTCCTCATCTTCTTCATCCTCTTCCTCCTCTTCTTCCTCTTCCTCCTCTTCTTCCTCCTCCTCTTCCTCCTCCTCTTCCTCTTCTTCCTCCTCCTCTTCCTCCTCCTCCTCCTCCTCTTCCTCATCTTCATCCTCTTCCTCTTCCTCCTCTTCTTCCTCCTCTTCTTCCTCCTCCTCCTCCTCCTCTTCTTCCTCCTCCTCTTCCTCCTCCTCCTCTTCCTCATCTTCTTCATCCTCTTCCTCCTCTTCTTCCTCTTCTTCCTCCTCTTCTTCCTCCTCTTCTTCCTCCTCCTCTTCCTCCTCTTCCTCCTCCTCTTCCTCCTCCTCTTCCTCCTCTTCCATCTATGACGCGTGTAGTGAACATTGACCAACCAAAGTATTTAAAGTCGGTCCTTGTTCCTCAGTCTTGTCGCTGCTGAACAAGGCCACCAGATTGTCCTTCTCTGGTCATACCTGACACTAGAACTGTTCTTGCCGAGCTAGCGTGCAGGTGGTCTGCGCGAGAGAGACGATTTAAAACGGTCAGTTCGTCATTAGGAATAACTTTCCATCTGTAGATAAGTAATTCTGATATAATTGGTAGATACTGCAGGCAGGTAGGTGTCTGTGAATGATCTTGCTATGATAGTCTGTGATTTTGTTGCAGGTTGAAGGAGTCGGGTGCTATCAACACGTCCCTCTTCATGCTGGCGGAGGTTGTCGATGCCCTCAACAAAGGCAAGGTATAGCTACGGATTTTACATGCTCTTTCTACGAACACGAGAAACTTCTCTTTTGGCTGGGGTTGGGCTGGGGCACCTAGGAGTAGCCATCGTGGAGACACTCTATATAATTGCTCTGAATGAGAAAGGTATGTTGAAAGTCAACAACAGCTGCAAGCTTTTCTGGCAGCTCAAAAGCTTGTATTATTTGAATCTGTTTGGCCTCTTTTGAACAAACTTAAGGGAACCTATTTATTTCTTATTTTCGTGTTTTTCATAGCACGAATGCTGATTTATTTTCTTTTTTACATGGCTTAGAGATGGTTGCACTGGGTCTTGTGTGAAGGATTTGCTCAAGTTTGGTGCACACTGCTTAGAAATTAAATGCTCAGACCTGACCACAGTACGTTATCAAAATGCAGTTTCGAAATTCGATTCCATGTCAGAGGTGATGGTTTTGTGATATGCTTTATAATATATTCATGTTTATTGACAAGCTCACTGTCAAACTGCAGTCAGTAACATTGAAACATAAATATGACAGTACAATTATCAAGATCTTATAGAACACACCTCTTGGCAGCCTGTTAGGCACCTGCTCATTTTGGAGCTGCCCCCCTAGGGAGTGGAAGGCTGAGTCGAGCTGTATGGAGCTTACGGGTATTGAACCGCGTCTTTCAAGATCTTATGTTCTACAGGCAAGAGTGTTACCATTCATCTATTCTCCTCTACAGTCTCTATTTGACCATTGTTAATCTGTCTTTTGAGACACAGTAAAGTGTGCTGCATGATTATAAACAATGGACAGTTAGGAGATTTGATTAAGAATTTAGGAGATTTGATTAAGAATTTAGGAGATTTGATTAAGAATTTAGGAGATTTGATTAAGAATTAAGTTTGATGTTTGTTTCTATGCATTCGATTTTGTTGCTTTTTCAGAGCGTCGTGCCTTACAGACAGAGTAAACTCACACGTCTTCTGCAGGTGTGTAGCATTTGTCATTTGTTTTGTCTATATGGATGTGAGGTTCTTACAAGGTAAGTTCATACTAGGTAGGCTCTTGATGGGTTAAGTTATGGTAAGTTATAGTATGGACTAATGGTTTGATAAGATATAAAGAATGGAAGTGTTGGTGGTGATTCATTTAGTTGCTTCTATCCATCGACATTTATCTAGTACAGAGGTGGACAAACTGCGGCCCGCGGGCCAGATCCGGCCCGTCAACACTTTTTATCTGGCTCACGCAAATCTTCAGAAAATTCTAAAAATCACAAAATTCAAACCGTGAGAAGTTTTCCTCGTTTTACTCATGTTGCGCTGCTATATATATTCTGGTCTCGTCTTTCAAAATAACTAAAATGTAAATGTACGCGATTTTCTATAGCGACCGTATATGGCCTCGACCCTGCTCATTTTCAATGAATTGATCGGGTGAGATCCTTCACCACCGCTGCCCGTTTGAATTGGTGCCACGCCGTTTAAGGTCCCCGTGTTGGGACCGTGCTAGCCCGAGATTTAAATCTATGAAATAAGCCACCTTCGGGAAGCGAACCGCGATCCGCATGCTCTCTAACACAGAGTCGCATGAGACGTGCAGCCAACGCTCTTACCGATGTAGCTAACTGGGCCATTATGGGAAACTATGCATGCTCAAGTATATTCAATTTTAAATTAGTGTTAGTTGTTACTTAAAGTTTAACAATTTTTACCTGGCCCTCCAAATTTTTTGGCATTTAATGTGGTCCAATGTGCAGAATGTTTTCCCACCCCTGATCTAGTAGTTCTCAGAGCTGTAGTCCTGATGTTGTATTAATTTTTACAGCTTAAGCACTATTGCCTTATTGTTCCGTGTACTGCCGTATCTTGTATTGCTTTATTTTTCCTTGTGTTTTTGCTTCCAGGATAGTCTTGGTGGTAACTCCCATTCGGTGATGGTTGTAAATGTGGCCCCAGAAGAGCAACACTTTCTTGATACAGCGTCCACCCTGAAGTTGGCAAGGAAGTCGAAGAAGATTGTCAACACCATCGGCACAAAGGAAAGCACAGGTAGGTCAGGTGTGGAGGTCATAGGCATCAGGTAGTGGGACAGTTAAAGATTAGGTCAAATCAAGTTCTAGGAATCTAGGTCATCAGGCAGTGTTGATTTTTCAAGAATTGGTGTAGGTGATGTGACTGTTAAAGACTAAGTCAGATTAAGTTCTAGGTGAGGTCAGGCAGTTTTGATGTTTAATGTATTAAGATTAGGTGAGTTTTGTACACATGCATTCTTTAAAAGCATTGTTATGTCTTATTAGAGAAATCTGAGGAACCAAAACCTATGAATTTGCCCAGAAAGCTGGAATCAAAGGCGGAAAATCCAGTACCTGTAGATGAAGTTCCAAACACATTTTTCAGGTAAATAAATTATAGCATTATAATTTTGTAATGTCATTATAATTGAACTTAGGGCTGCTTCTCGATTAAAGCGTTAAATAACAATTAATCACACTGTTTAAAAAGAATAATTTTCATTATGTTAAAATGTACAAGTTGTTGATCATTTTCCAATGAAAATTCCACTTTAAAATCTAAAAATCTGATGACGTAGTAGTTAAGAAGAGTTTACAAATATTCAATCAAATTTTGAGAGTCTACTCTGTCAGATGAAGCCAGTTTTCTAGCAGCCTCGCTTATTTACATTGCTTGGGCCAAGCGATTCCCTTTCTGACAATGTTTTCTGATGAAGAAAACATTCGCTGACAATGCAGTGTCGCAGATGACATAGAAAAATGATTCTTGGCTAGTCTGACCAAAAATGGAAGTGCTTCAGCATGCTTCCTCCCATTAAGGCCACAAATTATTCCCTCTACGTCGGGTCCACAACCGAATCATACCACTGGCTGATAACTGGATGCGCAAGACCATCATTAGGATGGTGTATGTTTTTTTGATGTATGTACAGTTGTACACCAAGATGCGATTAGCAATTGGTTTAATAAAGGATTTTCTTACTTATGTGGTGTCAATTTGTGCTTCAGCCCTGTTATGTAGGAGGAAGCTATTTGGTTGACATGGAGGTTTTTCTTTGTGGGATGTGTCCCCGCAAGCCTTCATTGGTAGCGATGTTGATGGGCCATCAATTCAGTGCAGACTATGGTCACAGCAGTAAAAACGATGATGTTTGTGAAAATAAACATTTTATCGCATGATGTCATTATAGATAAGTTCTTGGTGTGGCTCTCAAAGACTGCATTTCATCAAGCTATTGTTATTGTTGTAAGGATGACTTCATGGCCAATGTGCTTTTGTCATTGTATTATGTGGCACGTTAGAAGACTAACAAGGTGTGACCTGGTTTATGTGCTCCTGGATTATGCACCATTCTGCTTAACATGCTGGTTTACACTCTGCGTCATTAGACATGTTCCCCGACGATTTCACGTTAACAAGTCCACACTGTATCACATGTCTGCATTTTTCGCTGTTGTTTTGGTTACAGTCCCTTGGAACATAGGTGCTACTCGCTGGAGGGTGAAGTGAAGAAAATGAAACTGGATCTTGAGTCTATCAAGATGGAGGTGTCGGCACGATCTTCGGTGGTAAGGCGTTCATTTGGCTATTAAATGAATAAATAATATATATTCGTGTTTATTGACAAGCTCACTGACAAATCGCAGTAAGTAACATTGAAACATATGACGGTACAATTATCAAGACCTCTAGAGAAATTTGAGAGCGTATACTCACCGCTCGAGAGGAGGGTATACGCGGGTATACAGCGTATACTTACCTCTGAAGACCGAAAAAGTGCACTTTTAGCCAATTTTTGATAAAAAAAGAGAGGTTTTTAGAGCGAATGACTAAAAAAAAAGGTCATCAACTTTTTCAGAGACGAAATCGTAAAAAGTCTGAAAATTTTCAGAGAATTGGTAAAAAGTAAGGTCTTCACATTTTTTTTAGCCCTAGTGACGCCGCTGCTCACCGGTAGCGTATACTCACCTCAAATTTTACCACTACAGCCCTGGTGCCCACTCATTTTACATCTGCCCCTTAGGGAGTGGAAGGCTGAGCTGATCTACAGGGAGCTGGCCGGTATTGTACAGCGTCTTTCAGGATCTTTTGTTATTCGAGCAAGAGTATTACAATTCATCAATCCGCCACCCACCAAAATCACTGATGCTGTCTTTGAGAAAAAAGTGAGCTATGGTCAGTGTCAATGGCCCTGGCAGCCATCAGATGTTGCTCTACATTGAATGCTGCTACAATCGGTGAATACATGTACGGACTCTTCACACAGTGAGCAGATTGCTGAAGAGGAAATCAGTGAGCAAATTACTAAAGAGGAAATAACTGAGCAAATGGACTTTAACTGAGTGCTCGCTGTACAGGAGGCACTTGAATATAAGATGTAACTTAGCTTTTGTTTAGTGTGCATGCATGAGGCAATTATTCAACAATAAATAAATTAACGACCCTGTATATTTCAGAGTGAAAAGACATCTTCGTGCCATCTGCAGAACTCGGCGAACGACAGCCCTAAAAGGAAAGGTAAATATCCACTCACAAACTCAGTTGAGACTCTACATCTACTCATCAATCCAGTCTTTCTATTGCTCGTCGTTCATGTGCTTACATTCGTAAAAAACTCAATTTTTTTACTTCTCTGAATTTTTTTCCAAACCCGAACACTCTTCTTGCCTAATTTCAATCAGGCTTTCAGGCTTCTATACCTTAACTTATCAGTACACACTTGAATGATTATGCTCCCTATGTGTTTTATTTAGTGTTTTGGAGTGCCGTATGTTGATGACCATTTCATTACTAGGTTGATAAAATGACACAAAATATGTAGAAAAAATAGCATACCTGAGAATTATGGCATTAAGGGGGTACAGCCGATTTGCAACTAGACATTGATGCTGCATTGCCTAATACCTAATGCATAATAGCTTATGCATTAAATATGTGTGTATGAACATTTATATAGCATCTTTATGAAAGGCACAAAAGCACTGAAGCATGACAACTGTCTAACAGATCTGAAATTAAAGAGGATGCTACAACTTTTCATTTGATTATATACTGAAAATAGCTAATTGTTTTCTTCCAGTGTTTTCTGTGGCAGCCTTGGCTGACATTGGCTCGGACAGCGTGTTCGATAGTCCTCTGTGCCTTCCTGCAATTGTCGCACAACCCAAAAAGAGATGTTGCAGCTGTGCTGGTATGTAGAACTTGTTCTGCTAACATGGTAAGGTAGGGTAATGGCTTATTTAATTTCTGCCTTTATTAACATCAGTCCCCAAAGGGGTGATTCTGTGGGCTATAGTGCAAATGTTACATCAGCAACATATGCATGTACATATGTACAGCGAAACGTGCGAGTTCGTTTTATAAATATATGATTACTGTTAAAAGAATGTTGACCGGCTTCAGTGTGCTTTTGTGAATTGTTGTAAGGGAAGCATCATAAAATTTAAGTCATAGTATATTATATTGGGATGCGGTGGTGTAGCGGTGTGTTCTGTGCCTCGTAACCGGAGGGTCGCAGGTTCGAATCTACCTCAAGCCACTACGTAGCTACCTTGGACAAGTTGCTCACCCACATTGTCTGTGAAGAAGGCAACGGGGAAACCATCTCACTCATCTCATCCCCAGGTGGCATAAAGCCAATGGACCTGCCTTCGGGCAGAGAACTCATCATCATCATTATATTGTATTACTGACGTATGTTTTTCTGCAGCAGTCTTGGCCTCTAGTCTACTCTGCTTTCAATGAAATTATCAGATAGCGTCTTTCACAGCAGCTCTTGATTTTAATGAGCACCATGTCACGGTGTATGACGTACAAAAGTAGTGCAGTTTTTAGAAGCTGCAACATGAAGTTCTTATCTTGAATGGATAATTGTGTTCGGGAAGATGATGTTCATTGTAATAATTTTTCAGTTCCTGTATCGTGTTCATTAAGTTGCTAAGCAAATGTTTAGTACATATATAATATTGGTGATGAGAGTATTTATGATAATGATGATCAGGTTGGGAGTGCCTCAGGAGTTGTTTAAACAGCACTGTACAAATTTGTGACTACAATTAAAAAAATTTAAAACTGCATTTGAGGTTTTACTAAACTGCAGTGACTTGGTTTTTCCAGTTTCAGCTGAGACTTTCTTTGTTCGAAAAGTCAGCGGTGGCTTTGATGCAGATCTGCAGAGAGAACGAAGTAAGAGATCCGACTACTATTGAATCGCTTAGAATTTTCTATCACTGGAAAGCAGTTCTTTACCAAGCTTGAATACTTCAAACTCAAGTTATTTGTAATTTCTGCATTTCTTCAGCACCCAAAGGTCTAGCGGTGGGCAGGGGCGTCTATCCCCCCTAAGTCATTAGAGCAACGTCCCTTTTCCCCCTCTTCTTCCCCCTTCCCGTTCCTTCCCCCTAAAATGGTGGCACACACACTGACCGATCTTCCCCCTTATTTCTTTGATGGAGCATTTGCTCCAAGGTTTCTATGGTGTAGACGCCCCTGGCGGTGGGAACCAGTTTATTCACTAATGCTCAATGATTTTTGTATGAAATAGATATAAGAAGTACTTTAACATATTACTTTACATTATTTGTAGAGTGCGAGGTTCTTAGGCTGCTGAACGGGTCTCTGCAAGACTTGAGAACACTGCAGAGAATTGGAGAGAAAAGGGCACGCCTTGTCTTTGATTGGCGAGCGTTGAATGGAAGACTATTTTCGGTTAGTTTAGCCTTGGTTGTCTGCAGTAGTTTTCAACATTGCTAAAATGTGGGTTGCATATAAGCATGTATGTACCCAGAGACTTAATATAGTACCTTTTCAGTGTACCTCACAGGTCATGTCAAAAATGGTTATTTATTCCATTGCCTTCTGAATTTTACCTGTGTCTGGCTAAAGTGAGAGGTCTTGATTAAGGACGTCTACAGGTGTTGTCCAAATGTGGACTAGGGGTAGGGATTAAGCCCAATATGGACCTCCGCATCTAAGTATAGTTGTTTCATTGCAGGCTGTGTGCCTTAAACACCAAGTTTAGTCAGCGGTCTGTGCTGCATAGATATTATTCAACTTAGCTGTGAGCAGCCAAGTTGTATCATGCCTCAAGGTTTGATAGCTGTTAGTGCTGGAGTGTTGACTTCCATTATAAGGAGGGAGGATAATACCAAATATGGACAAGTGGGGGAGGAGTACAAAGTAGGTCATATTTGGATGTCTTGTGACAGACGGACTGTTCAGAATGGTTGGCTGATTGGTTCGGATCGGTTCAGAATGGTTGGCTGATTGGTTCGGATTGGTTCAGAACGGTTGGCTGATTGGTTCGTTTTCAGATAAGGTCTGTCTGACTATGATTTTTTAACTGTAGGTTGCTGATCTTAAGAAAATTCCAGGCTTTACCTGTTTCAAGAGTTTTATGCAGGTCAGTACTATAATTCCAGTTGAATCTGATCATAATCCTATATCGGAGAATTAATTGTATGGTATAAAGAAAATTTATATAGTGCCTTCTCAAGGTTATCTACTCAGAAGCACTGCAACCCAATCTCGGCTGAAAAGTACTTCTTCAAGTACAATGTGGCGGTGTGGGTACTTGGGACCAAGCGAAGTGCCACTTGGAGCCTGTTCCAGGTTGCAGGGCCAGCGATGGAAAAAGCACGGCACCAATGTGCCCTCTAAGGTGTATGCCCATGCAAGCACCTTTGATGCCTGCACAATGGACTTCACATGTGAGAATCTATTTAAAAGCTTTAGAATCAGGCAAAAGTTGTTCATTTTTTAAAGTTCAAATTTAAATAGTTGCGTAGCGTCGTAGTAACACTGCACGGTGCTTTAAAACTGATACGTTCATCTGCATCACACGGTCATTGTTAAGGTGAACAAGTGTTGCCCATTGTTGTCCATAATGTATCTTGCAGTCACTGTGCAGCACGTGACAAGGCTTGTGCTCTTGCATTTTTGCCTTAGAGGTTACATTGCACAACGCCGCCTGAGGGCGGTCTGCAAACGGGGAACCCAAGGAGCTCAGCTTGCTTAGTAGAAGAGTGCAGGGAACCACAGCACTCGTTGTTATGTAATGTACACAGCTGAATGCCCAGGTTGCAGTCATTTTTTCATTGCTCCATCTGTCCAGTAACCCTGCATACACGTCCTACATTTGCAGTGGAAAGACTTTAGGCTTCGCTGTAAATGTAGGGTCGGGGTCTCCATACATACAGTATGTAAGCCTTTGTAAGGCGACCTGTGTGGCTGCTTTTTCTACGATATGTATGTTCACTGCACAGCGCAGTGCGGTTAGCAGGCACTTAAATAAAGAAAAGATTATTATTATGAAAACCTCTGCAAAGAGGGGCGGGAGGGGTCACCCCAATTCCGACACAGAGAGGCGATTATCCCCAGAGCGGATATCTGCATTTAAATTTTGTACATATTGTTACTGCAGTACAGCATGTATTTTAGTAAACGTGTGTATTTTAAAGACCAACTTCAGTCAGAAGGCACTGTAGAAGGCACTGTCTTACTGCGTTGGATCTAACTAGAGTCCTATTGCAGGACACGGCTGTATACAGGTACCCTGCCCAGCAGCACAGTTAGCAGTGCAAGAGTAACAGAGTAAAATATGCTCGGCTTTAGTACTTTGCTACAGTGCATTCAGTTATTTCAAATCGAGTTTGTGAATGTGGATGAATGAGGTTGGATGGGTCCAAAGTAGGTCATTTTTTGCAGGCATCCTGTACAGGTGAACAATGTCTGAAAAGTGGAGAAGCTACCATTAAAATCTTTCTGAATGTGGCTGCATAGCCAAAGGTGTAAACATCCTAACACCGTTACCCAAATACCACAGCGTACAAATACTGGCTACTTTATCTAATATTTCTACACGGGTCAGTATTTCTTGTGTCATTAAGAGCATTTACTTGGAAGCCTTTTATTTTTGTACCAGTTAGTGGCAGAATTTTCATCACCACCTAGTAGTTGAGCATTCAACAGCGTAAAGCAGTTGTGCACGAAGGACTCACTGAGGGTCTCCTTACAAAATGATCATGTTATGGAGACTTGAGCCCAGTACTTTCTGCTTTACAGGCTGAGCATTCCTCCTGCTGGCATGCGTGGCTTGCATTACACTGCATGAATTCTAAATTTTGAGATCTGTTATTGTTGTTCTGTCAATAGGCAAACCTTCTTGACTTTGCCTAAAGTGGATTCGAACGACAGAAAGATTGTCCAGCGTGGTGTTGATTGTCTACCGTCGCCTACATTCACAGCAGACAACACCTCATAAAATTAAAGAAAACTCTTCTCTTGATCGTTGCACTATTGTCTGCTTAGGTCTTAGGTACGCAGTGACTAAGGCTTTAATTATGCAGAGACTTTGGTTTTAATTATGCAGAGTCTTAGGTATTAGGTATGCAGTGAAACAGTTTTTTTACGAAAGTTGTGATAGTGAAAATGACAGATTTAGAGTTGAAGCACAAGATGCATGTTGCATGTTGTACCTTTCTGTGTAAATATTTCTCGTCTGAGTTATCCAAAGTTTTGTTTCACTTTTACTGGTTCAAATAAATTAGGACAGAAGTAAATGTCTTTTACGTTGAGCAGTGACATAATGCAGAGTTTCTGATGTTAATACCATGGTGCCACATCTTGACTACAGCTTGGCTGATAGGGCTGTAAACATCTCCTTGACCTTTTATATGGGTGCATTAGGTGTTGTGGGGCATGGTGGCTCAGTGGTAAGTTCGGCGCCTTCTGACCGGAGGGTTGCAGGTTCGAATCCCACTCTAGCCGCTGCGTACGGACCTTCGGCAAGTCCTTCACTCGCAATTGCTCGTGGCGCTTTGGCGTGAAAATTCCGGCACAGTATCAATGCTGTAGTCGGGAGCGCCTCTGAGTAGTAGTTGACTTCGAGAGGCGCTATAGAAATATCTGGAATAAAATATAAAATGTGCTTCATCAAATTGTGGCTGTAGTCTGTCATGCACTTTTTTTGGCACAAGCGTTGAGCCGTGGGCGGGCGCCCACCCGCATCGTGGCTCACTGTGATTGGCTGCTGCAGTTCACAGATTTCAAGCAGATCACTATGGATATTTCAGCTCCAGCCAGGAATGGTGCATCACATGGGAAGATGTTCTCAATTTTGTGAAGACTTCTGTCCAATTCAGACTGGTATCCTGCAGACTTCTTTGTGTCAATTGTTTGGTCAGTCTTGCGTGGCATAATCACGTGAAAGATGTAACATTGCCAGATCTGTATCTAGGCTTTGGTATCTTGTCAGAACTTATACTCTTTATATTATGACTTGATCATCTAGCTTTTAAGCTCAGATTGTCAACAGTTAACTTCTGGAATTCAATACTGTCCAGTTTGAAACTGTCTTCACAGATTTCTGCCGTGTTCAGTTACTTTGTTTATTAAGAAAATGGGTCTGACAAACCGTCAGTCTGAATTTGAAATAAAAATACTGGATGGGTGGTGTGAATCCACAGTTGGAAAGGCCAAGACTACATGTGCCTGAGCACTATTTGCTTATTGACTTACTGTTTGTTTTTAATTACTTTAACAGCATTTAGGTCGTTCTTTTCAGGTACTGTGGTGCTGTAGTGTCTAAGCATATAAATTTTGGAGTATTGGGGCATTAGTGATTACGAATGTGCAATCGGGTAAACACTATTTGCTTATTGACTTACTGTTTGTTTTTAATTACTTTAACAGCATTTAGGTCGTTCTTTTCAGGTACTGTGGTGCTGTAGTGTCTAAGCATATAAATTTTGGAGTATTGGGGCATTAGTGATTACGAATGTGCAGTCGGGTAAACACTATTTGCTTATTGACTTACTGTTTGTTTTTAATTACTTTAACAGCATTTAGGTCGTTCTTTTCAGGTACTGTGGTGCTGTAGTGTCTAAGCATATAAATTTTGGAGTATTGGGGCATTAGTGATTACGAATGTGCAGTCGGGTAAACACTATTTGCTTATTGACTTACTGTTTGTTTTTAATTACTTTAACAGCATTTAGGTCGTTCTTTTCAGGTACTGTGGTGTTGTAGTGTCTAAGCATATAAATTCTGGAGTATTGGGGCATTAGTGATTACGAATGTGCAGTCGGGTAAACACTGTTTGCTTATTGACTTAATGTTTGTTTTTAATTACTTTAACAGCATTTAGGTCGTTCTTTTCAGGTACTGTGGTGCTGTAGTGTCTAAGCATATAAATTCTGGAGTATTGGGGCATTAGTGATTACGAATGTGCAATCGGGTAAACACTGTTTGCTTATTGACTTAATGTTTGTTTTTAATTACTTTAACAGCATTTAGGTCGTTCTTTTCAGGTACTGTGGTGTTGTAGTGTCTAAGCATATAAATTCTGGAGTATTGGGGCATTAGTGATTACGAATGTGCAATCGGGTAAACACTGTTTGCTTATTGACTTAATGTTTGTTTTTAATTACTTTAACAGCATTTAGGTCGTTCTTTTCAGGTACTGTGGTGCTGTAGTGTCTAAGCATATAAATTCTGGAGTATTGGGGCATTAGTGATTACGAATGTGCAATCGGGTAAACACTATTTGCTTATTGACTTACTGTTTGTGTTTAATTACTTTAAGAGCATTTAGGGTCGTTCTTTTCAGGTACTGTAGTGCTGTAGTGTCTAAGCATATAAATTCTGGAGTATTGGGGCATTAGTGATTACGAATGTGCAATCGGGTAAATGTTTTTACATTTACCTTTCCTCACCAGCTGAAAACCGTACATGTATGTGAAGGACCATGGATCCAAAGAGTCATAGGTTGCATTGCTGCCCTACCATGTAGCTGTCTACTCTGGCTCGCTTTTAAAGATCTTTTGGATACCAGTGATTGGCCACCGGGTATTTTTACTAATGGTACTAGAAATATTGCCACACTTTAATAAATTTTCAAAATAAGCCAGTAACACTTCAACACGTCAACATGTAGCACAGGATGGGTTGAAGGAAACATTGGTAGGTTTGGGGAGCCTTACATATTCAGCAGCTTCATGTACCAGCTAACATTTCCTTTCCAGTAACTTCATTTAACTTATCATAACATTTAACATGTAGCCCAACTTCAAATTCTGAATCCACCTTGGTTATTTAAAGCGTGATTGAAACTAAGGTATATACCAATGATAAATGGGTATGGTATTGGTAATCCTAGGACTATAAGACGTTTTGTTCAAGTTTAAAAATCAGCATAAATTATTTTCAAAGATGTATAAAGCAATTAGAAATACAGTATGCAGGGTTGTTTTTAATTACCAGAACCCACTCTCGCATTGAATCTTTTGAGTTGTATAAACCTTTTAAGTTGTATAAACCTTTTGAGTTGTATAAAGCAATTAGAAATACAGTATGCAGGGTTGTTTCTAATTACCTACCAGAACCCACTCTGGCATTTAATCTTTTGAGTTGTATAAACCTTTTGAGTTGTATAAACCTTTTAAGTTGTATAAACCTTTTGAGTTGTATAAAGCAATTAGAAATACAGTATGCAGGGTTGTTTTTAATTACCAGAACCCACTCTGGTGTTAAACCTTTTGAGTTGTATAAACCTTTTAAGTTGTATAAACCTTTTAAGTTGTATAAACCTTTTGAGTTGTATAAAGCAATTAGAAGTACAGTATGCAGGGTTGTTTTTAATTACCAGAACCCACTCTGGTGTTAAACCTTTTGAGTTGTATAAACCTTTTAAGTTGTATAAACCTTTTAAGTTGTATAAACCTTTTGAGTTGTATAAAGCAATTAGAAGTACAGTATGCAGGGTTGTTTCTAATTACCAGAACCCACTCTGGCATTTAATCTTTTGAGTTGTATAAACCTTTTGAGTTGTATAAACCTTTTGAGTTGTATAAACCAATTAGAAATACAGTATGCAGGGTTGTTTCTAATTACCAGAACCCACTCTCGCGTTGAACCTTTTGAGTTGTATAAACCTTTTGAGTTGTATAAACCTTTTGAGTTGTATAAGGCATTTAGAAATACAACATGCAGGGTTGTTTTTAATTAGCAGAACCCACTCTGGTGTTGAACCTTTTCAGTTGTATAAACCTTTTGAAAATTTTGTATAAACCTTTTGAGTTGTATAAACCTTTTGAGTTGTATAAAGCAATTAGAAATACAGTATGCAATTTGTCTTTTAATTACCAGAACCCACTCTGGCTTTGAACCTTTTCAGTTCAGCTTGTTTTGGGGAGCTGTGGTTTGGTGTCGCTGTAACAATGCTGAAGGTGGTGTATCCCACTCGTGGTTACAATCATCAATTTTAAATGTATAAAATGCTTTACAGACCTCTCTTTGAGCTTAAAGCCATATTCGTCGATAAGATGAATTTTATTTTTCATATTCCTCTGTTTATAAGTGCTCTCCTGAAACACAATTGCCATGTACAGCTACACTAACTGGATAAAGCACGTTTAGAAAGTTGCCTTACTGAACTGTTTGGGACAGAATCTCCACCTGGCTTCTGCAATAGAGTACAACTGAAATTGACTACAGTTTCACTGAAGCCTCATGCATACTGATAACAGAGCTATGTAAACCTAAGTCATTCGAAAAGGCGTAAAATTATGTAAGCCCCACCCCTTTTGATTAATGAAAGTAAACGATGCCTCCTAAAATTCACAACGTTGGAATTCTTCATGATGCATTAGGTGTTCACGTTACTATTGCGAAGTTGCACTAAAGTCGCACTTCCGAAATGCATTCGTTGTATATGTTGACGCTATAGAGGAAGAACAAGAGCAGTCCATTAAGCTAGCCATGGGTATGAAGTGTTAGCGACTTCATTTTCGTAGCCTCGGCTTATAAGGGCGGGTGGCCAGCACCCCACATTGACGCTATATCTACAGGTACTGAAACTATGTAATGCAAGTAGTCGTTTAACGGTTACACAGTTAAAGTTGGAAACCACTAGCCTAGAGAGTTCAATACGTAGGCCTATGCGGAAATCACTTGCTGCTGGTTATAATAAACTACAATTTGTAATTATTGTCAGTGAGTACCAGAAACAACATTTATTAGCCTAGGTTCCAAGAAAAATTAATCAAAAAGAAGCTAAAGCTGCAGTATTGAAGGTATGACCTATATTGTTAGTTCCATTCTTGAGTTGAATAGCATTTTGAAAGGTCGTTATGACAAACCCATTCCAAATTACAATTTCTCTTTCGATGTTCTCAGTCTTAACGCATTATAAAAACTATATAGGGGCCTAGTACAACCCTTCCGTAAAGGTAGCCTACGTCTGCATTTTTCATTTAGGACAATGAAACGGTTATAATGGGACGTTAAAACTATATAATATTATGACCAAATTTAGTAAACTAGGACATCGCAAAAGCGATGTGTAAGAAGTTAGAACATACTTAATCGTAATTTCCAAACTTCTAAAGCGCCACTCGACGTAAGTCCTACATAAGTATGTCAGAAGCAAAGATTTTACGAAGGAACTTTAAAAACATCCTTGGTCAGAAGTAGCCTACGTACATAAGAAAGTAAGTAGGCTAAGCAAGTAAATGAACACAAAGGCAATTTAACAGGTATTATACAACCAAGCCAACAGGCATCATTAACTGATTCCTTCTTATAATGGTTCGAGTGCAGTAGAAATGTTTGCTCTGTGAAAATGTTCACTGTATTCTAAAGGTGTATGAAGTTTACCAGCACTCTTACCAAAGATCTCAGAGATCTTTGCTCTTACCTCGATCTTGAGTGTCACTCGGGACAAAATGGTGCTATATAAATAAATGTTCAATCAGTTCATTACTGTACATCCTGAGTAGGCCTCTGGGATGCAGTGATATTAGGTCAGTGTCACTTGGAATAACACAATACAAGGTGCATTCAATGCTCATCTCAGAATGTGCCCAGAGCATGCTCACAGCACCTAAGTGACTTAAAAACATGTGGCAAGTGTTCCCAAGCAGTGGTTAAAGTGGTTTGGGTGAGCAGTGGGAACTCCAAAGAAGAGTTTTATTGGAACGCTTGCGTCACCAGGTTCTATTGCATCGTGAGCAGTGGGAACGCAAGCAAAGAATTTCGAGAGCAGTGGGAACACCGTTCCCACTCACTTTAAACGCTGTTCCTAAGCTGTGCAGAGCACTCTAGGAGTAGGCCTATACCATTGCAGGCATTATATGCAGCTACAAAATGTTGAGGAGCAGGCGTGAAAGAGTTGCTGTGTTCAATAATAAAACAAAACATTTATTTAGTTTAAGTTTTCTTGAAACAAAACATTTATTTCCATTTGTAAAAGTACGTTCTGTACACAGAACCTCGCACAAAATCAGAAAATACATACATTTTCAACTAGAATCTAGCACAAGCAATTCTCTGTCACAGAAGAATCACTAAATAGCTACTAAGCCACAATATGGTCATATTAAGAAACCTATAGCTCTGAAATATTCCAATACCCCATTTGCTCCTCTGACAGCCTTTTACACAAAGGCTTTTATGACCCTCTCCAAGGGTCGTGACCTTGGTTGTCTAGTGAATTCTTCTATGCAAGTATAATTTATAAGGATCTGATTATGCTTACGTCGAAGACCTTTCTCTAACGAGTACAACTACATGCCCACAGCGCTACGAAACATTCTTAAAATGCACGGTACAAATCCCAGATACAGTGAGGTTGCTCTCCTACTTGTTCCAGATTTGTACACCATCCTGCTTAACTTGAAGTAGTGTTTTGTCCCCAGAGCTGTTAAGTTAACATGCCATATTGGTTGAAGCACTGTGAAAGGACTGTCGTGTATAGCTAAATATGGACGTTTTCAGCATTGCTACATTTAACGCATGGCCTGGTTTCGGTCATTCATTTAGGGGAATATATCCCCCTCCAAGATACCTACTCAGAGGAGCTCACAGCCCAACTCCGGCAATAAGGAACAGTTTTCAGTAAAAGGTGTATGCAGAGTCCCTATCTAAAAAACACACGGATCTGAAGGAAGGTTTTTCCACGTGGTCGGTTCAACAACTGAAATGGCACGACTTTACATCTTTGAAATACATGCAAAGGGGACAAGAAGTTCACCTCGAGATGCAGAACGAAGATTTCCATGGCCAGCCGAACCTGAGATGGGGCAACAAAGCTCCCGCAAGTAGCCAGACCCAGATTGAAATCCTAAATTCAGTGCGCTGGGAACACAAAGTACGTACTGTAAGGATTTCCGACGCCCTCACGTTAAAGTGTCCACACTGTACATCATGACGACCTCATATAGCTTAACCTGTTACCTGTACAAAGCCAGTAGCACTATTTGTAACTATGCGGGTGCCTCCCAGAAGCTTGTGATAAGCTGAAGCAAATATAATTTCTACATTTTCCATCTGATCATTTTTTCTTTTCAACATAAACACTTACAATTGTTTTAAAACCTCAACATGGATTATTCGTCTCACACGCATAGATTCAAAAGTAATTAAGCATTCTACTAGCCATAAATCAGCAAAACGGACGATTAAAAAACCATGAAAATGAGCGAAAAGTTAACAGACATTTTGCACAATTTGAAACAATCTGCAAAATATTCAACTAGTTGCCAACTAGAGACACTGTGAAACACTTTCTAGACTTGCAATTAATTAGGAAAGACAATAACGTTGATATTCCAATCAACTTTTGACATTATTATGAAGCAGAGTCAAGTAATTATCTACTAATAAACATATTTCGTTGTAAAACACCGCAAAACCTTTAGAAAATCTAACACCACAGAGACAACTGAATGACTTGCATTGTTATAACTTTCAATTGTCAGTCTAATTGCATTTTCTTTGGTACATTTGTTTGAAACCCTCGTGGCACTTTCAAAGGTCGGATTCATGATATTGAAGGCCTTTTGTCTGACTACAGCATAAAACCTTGCTTACCCTGGTAGGGTGCCCATATGGGTACCATTAAATGGGAATGGTGGCCGAGGTACAGGCTTTATTATGCAAAAGTGTCCTGCACTCTAGTATAAGCCGAGAGCTGGGTAACATGACTTCACGACAATTTAGTCAACACCTTAATGTTGAGCGTATACTAAAATGTATGGAAAACTAATCCCTCTTGTTGTTAAAGGGTCAAGTTTTGTTTTGTATTGAATTCATGCCTAGCTTCTGCTTGTGCTCAAATGTCTCACATGGCACAAAATATGTACATAAATTATACATGTTTGTATGCAGCACCAGCATAGCTTGATGCGGTTTCAAAGAATATTTCAGGCGAGACTCCTGTGATCAAGGAAACAATGAAGGAAGTGTAGAATTTAAACTAGCAGGCTAGCAGCCATCAACGTGTCCCGACCAATAGGTATAATTACTTTATTTTACACGTACCAGGTTCTTTTCTACCACACATATACCATACTACCGTGTTTATGTTCAAACGAAAATATTTTTTACAGTACAACTATTCATGTTGTTTCATGTATACGTCTAACTCATTTCAACTAGAATAATCTAGGATTATATCTGTGGATGGACCAAGTGCTAGTCTCAAACATTTGCCCCTTTAACACTCTAAGGACGAGATGCATTGGTTTCCCAGTTGCTTTAGTGCTCTCGTCGTAAAGTGTTAACAAACTGATACACTGTTTCGAAGTTTTGAGCATTTATTTTTTTATATGGATAATCATTAGTTTACACTTTAATACCATAATCTCAAAGCCAATGTTTTCACAACGATGCTGACTAGGAACAGCAAGACAGTTACAAATCGGCTGAAACAGAGCTGTCCCAATCGTAAAGTCATTACAGTCGAGCATTGTGCATAGACAATCTGTTAACTGTTAGCAATTTTGGTTTCAGTTAGAAGGAAATGAGGCAGAAACATGGTGAAATAAGCAGCAACTAGTGTGGAATAACGTTGAATCATGTTTGCATAGATGTTGAAACATCACTAAAGCCCTAGGTAAAGAGCAGTTCCTTAAGCTACCGGTAACCCTGAGGCAGTCATGGGTATGAAGTGTTAGCGACTTCAGTTTCTTAGCCTCAGCTTACGAGGGTGGGTCCTCTTCCTCGCCGTCTCATCTTCCCACCGACAGTGTACGGGGTCAGCATACTAATAATAGTGGAGTTGGCTAGGGGGTGCAGATCTCTCGAACCAAATTTCTGGTGGAGATTTGAACCCCGACCTCTTGTTTGACAGTACAGCACACGAACCACTGCAATATCGAGTGCACCCTATAACATAAGTGTGCAATGACATAATGACACACCGGTACACACAAAAGATTGATACACTTTGGGATTCAACATTATAATTCAACAATCTGCTGAGGGTACAAGGTTTTCTACAGCCAAGTATGAACATAGTTAGAGTTACACGTTTAAAAGGTTTCTGTCAATGGAAGCATTTTAAGGTTTTCATTTTATCAAGCAACACAAATAATCTTAGCAATTACGTAAATAGTATAAATTGAAAAGGTTTCACAAAATTTCGTGAAGACAAATCTCGTGTTTAAAAAGATAAATCTATGAATTATACTTGTTATTAATTTAATCTGTGTGTTTAAAAAGATACATCTGTAAAGTATACTTCTGTTATTAATTTAATCTGTGTGTTTAAAAAGATACATCTACAAGTATACTTGTTATTAATTTAATCTCTGTGTTTAAAAAGATACATCTGCAAAGTATACTTGTTATTAATTTAATCTCCGTGTTTAAAAAGATACATCTGCAAAGTATACTTCTGTTATTAATTTAATCTGTGTTTAAAAAGATACATCTGCAAAGTATACTTCTGTTATTAATTTTATCTGTGTTTAAAAAGACACATCTGCAACGTATACTTCTGTTATTAATTTAATCTGTGTTTAAAAAGATACATCTGCAAAGTATACTTCTGTTATTAATTTAATCTGTGTTTAAAAAGATACATCTGCAAAGTATACTTCTGTTATTAATTTAATCTGTGTTTAAAAAGATACATCTGCAAAGTATACTTCTGTTATTAATTTAATCTCCCGTGTTTAAAAAGATACATCTACAAAGTACACTTTGAACTGTAATTAATTTCCTCTGCAATTAAAATGTTTCGCGCAAGATTAAATAAAACGATTCTAG
The DNA here is from genome assembly GCA_963556255.1 of Allolobophora icterica. NCBI lineage: Eukaryota > Metazoa > Annelida > Clitellata > Crassiclitellata > Lumbricidae > Allolobophora > Allolobophora icterica. The sequence continues at coordinate 41,652,108 of OY744617.1, read as the reverse complement.
TATCAGTAGGTCTATGTATATCTGTACTTGAAATAAAAACAACATTAAAAACCATAAAAATTTCAATTAGATATAGAGGATTTTGATCCTTAAGCTAATGGTTTTCAGACCTCTCGAACACTAAATTCTTTAGGCTAATGATCGACATAAACAACACTTGTACGAAGTCCTAATTAATCATAAATCCATGTAGAGAAAATAAAACCCTGTAGCATTAGTCAATAACAGCTGTTCAAGAAAATCAGACGAGCTTACTACATTTAAAAAAATCGTACTAATAAATTCTGATGACTACAGTTAAAAAATCAGCAGAGCAAGCAGGCATAACATGAACAGAAAGCTAAACAGCATACAACCAAGTGCATTCAAGTTGCATTTTGCATGAAATTGTCTCAAAGTCTTTGTCGATTATTACCTAGTTATCTTATCCCTAATAAAATGAAGATGGTTATATGGTCGGGTTTGAAAGGAAAGTTAAAACTTCGTACAATTTACGGTAAATTTTAAAAACAACACAACCACATGAAAACTAACGAGATTCTACATGGAATAAGAAACACTTCAGTGCAAAGACGTTACAAGCATATTATAGAAATTGAAAAGCAGTAACTAGACAAAAGACTAAGGTTGTAGGAAGCTGTTGATTTTAGAGTAAGATAAAACCAGAGGTGTTCCAGCAAAGGGGGTTACAAGCGACTTATGAAAATGACTTACAGTCAAGCACATTTTTTTACCTCTCAACTTGTACAAGTATTAAAACAATATACATCTTGCACGAAATAAAACAGCCAGGGTGCACTTTGATGAAAATGTTAGGACTTGAACTTAAGAGATGAAGAATTTCTGTTCAACAGTTTTCTAAAAGAGACCATACCCAGACAAAAATTGACAATTTATTATTGTTACACTGTATTTACCACAAGATCAGTGAATTCGAGTCTGAAGTACTAAGCAATTTTGAGTGAAGGACTTGCTCGAGGTCCCTTCTTCGTAACCATCTCAGAGGAAGCTCAAACCCATACTCTGAATTACAAGGCAAATGTTCAAACCTTGCCCCGAGTAGCGAGTTGTACGAGATAAAAAAAACGCATCTATTGATCTAAAGTGGCACTGCTGATCCTACCACAATCCTAGGACGAACATACCGTGCAAGAACATATCATGCATGAACACACAGTGCAAGAATGACAACATTTGGGCATACTACCATCTTCAACACTACTGTATTGTGTAGAAAGGTGAGGCAACCCACATTCCTTATACAGTTACAGTGTTCTTTTCTCATGCACCACTCACAGTGACCAATACTGCTGTTGGTTTTTTTGTAAATGTGATGCCTCAGCCAGACAACATCGTTTTAACCCCAGAAATGCAGCTCTAGTTTTGGTGTTGTTTGCTCAGACTAGCACTATCATCAAGTAAATATTTTCTACATGAACATTATTAATCAAAAGCTAAATGTGTTGAGAGGTACAAAGTACTTTAATTTATTAAGCCCTTAACTAATTAGTGAAACTTATCCAACTGTAATAAATTACTTGCTGATTGGTTAAGGTGTTTAAATGTACACTGTAACAAAATATCAATTCCTGGGAGATATTAGAAATCAAATCTTTTTCTGTACTCGGTTACGGCAAGGCAAACAATTAGGAAACCACAAAAAAATTTCAATTTTCAGAGATGAGACAGACAATCAGAGTGATAGCTTTCTGAAGGTAAACACTGAAACTTAAAATCCAGTTAAAAGCAAAATTGTTAAAACAAGCTGAAAGGTGCATATTATGTAGGAACAGTTTTGTCAGTGTCAAGGTAATCGGAAGTGCACAAAAAGCTTTCTAAAAACGGATCAAACGTGATTCTCAGTTGCACACGTGCAAAACAAACGTGAAAGAAATTCAGCTACTTGAACACTATCCACAAAAACACAGTTGCAATATCTCCTCAGCGCTGCTCAAGAAATGCCGAGTACTGTAATACTAAGCTTTACCTTCAATTACTATCCACGCGGTTAGACTGGGAGTTCCTTATTGTAGATCAAATAAATTGCCTACAAGCTTTTACTTTAAGACCATGGTAGCAGAGTACTCCAGATTTACCAGTTCTGACCAGAATTTCAAGATCCTAATTGTGACCTAATTGGTTACTATGATAACTGCACCTCTGAACTATATAAATTTGCATTCTGCCTCTACCATAACAGTTATGAACTGATTCCAAGAACAGGTTGCATGATAACCGTTGGTAATCTTATATACACGTAACCATACATCATTTCGATGCAATAGCCTTCCACAGCAACTTCAGAAAGCGTAACAACATCCATGCAGCTATTCCAGATCAAGTATATCTTGTAGCAAGCAGTTCCAGATCCTTGGAGTTTTCTAAATCTAGGGGAGGTCATTCCTATGTCAGGTTAAACAGTAATAATTGTATGACAAAACTGGTAATGACAGTAATAGCAGATACTTCAGCATATATAACCTTGTAATTGAAGCCTGCGGTGGAAAACAATGGCCGTGAACTGTGAAGTCTTACAAAAGGCAAAGTTATGACCTGATGGCTGCAAGCACGCAGGCGTCCTATCACTTCCTGCGCTAAATAGAAATGTTTTTTTTTCTAGGAAGGCCTTTGCTAAGTCAGACGTTCAAATGACTGAGCTTCTATTCCGTTCGCCCCTTCTTTCTGTCCGTTGTTCCTGTGTAGGCACCAACGAATGAACCGTCTTCCGTGAATTTTCCAGGATCATCTCCGTACTCGTTCAGACTAGCTTCCTCGTCGCTGTTAAGCTTCACCGAGCTGCCGAGGGAACCGCGACTTCCCTTCAGCGTTTGGCCTTCCCTGTTTCAGCAAACACAAGAACACTATCGTTTAATATTATAAATATGAAGCTCTTAGTAAGGATTGCACTTTGTAATCTTCAAACTAGGTTACAAAGTATCTGGAATAGGTATTATGCATGGATGTTACACTTTTTGAAGTTTCATTTTGTAAGTGGCTTAAACAACATTTTCTGTGATGGCAATTACCCTTCTAACATGCCCATGAACATTCGATGGGACCCATATGGGTCCTAGACGGGTCCCGTATAGGCATGCGGGTAGGGCATGGTACGAATTGGATGAAACTTAACAGACTCTAACATCATGTAGCAGGGCGTGCAGCACCTTGAAGAGGTTGGAAGGCGTGCTGTATACGTGTGTAGTAACATTACCACTATTCTGTTTGATCTTGGTTTGTGTTGTGAAGTCGGGAGCATTCCAACTGAGTTTCCCTTGAAGTGGCGCTATATGAATTATGTTTACCGTTACAATTACATTAATTAAGGTACGGTTGGTGCCTATGGGAACCGGTCATTGAACAAAAACTCACGGTCGTCTGTAGTCCTGGAAACCTCCGGCCATCAACTCCTTCTCTGGATCATTGCCATTCTGGCGTTCCTTTTCATCAACTGTCAAACAGACATTAGCATATGGTAAATTAATTATATATATATATATATATATATATATATATATATAATATAAATACAATATATATGATATCATATATACTAAATAATCATATATATATATAATATAATGTAATATAATGTAATATAATATAATTTACTCATATGACGATTGATAACTTATTAAAACAATTGACACAAATGATAATTTTATTAAAATTATTTACACAAATGATAACTTTTATTGAAAGAATTGACACGAATGATAACTTTTATTAAAACAATTGACACGAATGATAACATTTATTAAAAATTGACACACATGTTAACTTTATTAAAACAATTAACACGAATGCTAACTTTCATTAAAACAATTTACACCAATGATAACTTTTATTAACGGTTTGTAAGTACTCGTTTTCTGACAAGTGATGGAAGGTGACCTACCGTCATATTTGTCTCCTTTGTTGCGTTGTAGATAGATGCAGCAGCAGAGGATGAGAATGAGGAAGATGAGGATCAGTGCAATGATGAGAAACAACCACCACCAATCTCCAATACCAGCCGTCTGTGCAGCTGCAAATGCATTCAGTTTAACATTGGAGTAAGTGCACTGTGCTCACATCATAATGCAATTAGTTACAGTATAATAATTACCACATCATAATAATTACCACTATATGATATTTACCACATTATAATAAATACCACATTATAATCAGTATCACATTATATGTATCAAGTCAATATCAGTACTGCATTATAATAAATACCACATAATATCAAATTTTTAATCAGTACCACATTATAGTAAATACCGCATTATAACCAGTGCTCGAGTACTGTATTACAAATCAGTACCACATTAAAATACATGCTACATTTTCAGTACCACATTACAAGGAACACATTATAATAAGTGCCGCATTAAAATAAGTACCACATTGTAATAAATACTGCATTATAATGTTAAAAATCAGTACCACATTATTATCAGTACCATATTATATGTAACACGTTATAATCGGTACTGCATTATAATAAATACCACTGGATAATAAATACTATTACTTGTGTAATAAATATCACATTGTGGTAAGGCTGTTATGGGTTGCATACCTAATTCAGAAGTTTTTGGACCTGTTTCTCTTAAGGCAAGTTGTAGTATTTTATCATACTTCTGATGTAATATAGTTTAGATTTCTCACGCCAGACTTAATTCCTAATTCCTGGAAGTTTTCCTAGAATCTTTCCAATGACAGAAAATTTGTAGGAAATGGAAAGTTCCACTTCACAAACGGAATATTTCCCACACATGACAGATGCAAGTTTTTTCATAATGCATGTAGTACAGTGATTTATTTAGTAAGGTCTTTTTTGTTATTTAATTTCTTATATTTATACCAAGCATAAAGAAACACACAGTAACGAAAGAATTTCATCTTAAGAGCAAAGGCCAAGCAGTCTAAAACTGACAAATTTTAAACAGTGAAAATTAAGTGCTAATACTAACTGGACCTTACAGCTCTAGCAGTAGCCCACCCAGCTGGTAACATAGTATTAGATAGTATTACACGTATTACTTTATATTCTTCTGTTTCTGCTGTGAAACTGCCAACACTTTGTGCTGAGTCTCAACCTGTTAAGCTATTTACTTCAACATAGAAACTTAACCAACTGATTAAAAAAATTAATTGACAACCACTTCACAACACAAGATATTTTTGCAGCACAATGGGTGACCCCCAGGACTGAAAGTGGGCCGGGTCTGTCCGGGTCTGCGACCCGGCATTCATTTTCACGACCTGTCTTTGCCGGGTCTTAGCCGGGTCACGTGTTTAAGCATTTATGCATTTAGTACATAAAATAAGTATCAAAAATAACAGAAAACGTTGTTTCAAACAGAGAAATGTGCCCATGGGCCCCAAAGGGGGCCTGGAGCCCAGACCCGCGCTGGCCATGAGACCCGGCTACTTTTTCGAACCACTTTCAGCACTGGTGAGCCCCACTGATATACAAGTTGAAGCAGTGCCTAAAATACTCGGAAATGTTAACTGCACACGTTTCCTCAAACTGCCCAACCGTACTTGGACTGGCAAGTAAAATTTCAGGTATGAGAATGAAATCCTGTGTAGCTGATTTGAGCTAATGTTTCCAAAATCCATACGACACACCCCAAACAAGTCAACTGTACACATTGTGACAGAAAACACATTACTTTAGGCCCTGCATTGGTTAAGACTTTTAGCTTACAAATGTTTACAGTTGTGTATTACTGTGTATTACATGATACAATCAGAACAGCATTTAGCCGAATATGTCTTTGTTTTGTTACCTGGTGGTACATAGTCTTCAACAATGAGCTTCACTGAAGCCATAGCTTGGCTGTATCCATTGTTGCCGATGCACCTATATTCTCCATGATAAGTTGCCCACTTCTGAGTACCGTTTGGATTGACATTGATGGTCAGCGCACCGTCCTTTATGGTGACAGTTGGTGGATTGTCTTGGACTGGTTGTTCCTCATTGTGTTCATCCACTTTGTACCACCGGACGCTTGGAGGAGTGCTTGGATCTGAAGTTGCACTGCATTCGAATTTGACTTCCTTTTCTTCATACATCCCGACACGGACATCTTGGTCATTGACAAGAATTACTTTTGTCCTGCCTAGAAAGTATAACAAAGCAAAAACTCACTTAAATCTTACTTACCATTGGTTGCAACGTTTAGAATTAACTACCCCATGCCAATCAGAAGGCACGGAGATAACTTGCTAACGTTTCCATATCACAGCTGTGACTGCAGTTTGAATATCTGTAGAAAGAGCAATGAATCTCACTGCATGGTGCCATGCAATGATTAATCTATGTGCAGCAGTTAACCATGCCTGGTAGTGTCTTAGAAACTTGCTAACTGTAAATACTATGTAAGCATATTAATACTCCTTCCTCTCAGCAGAAATCAGTTAAGAAAACTAGCAGGCTCAACAACTAAAAGTTTTCAAGATTTTTGCCATGTATAATTATATTAAAGGTTCTCTTCTCTTACTGGTTCAACTTTATGTGATGATCGGTACTCACTTAGTACGTTTAGGTATCCTGAAGCAAAGGCGTATCCGTGAATGTTGCTTGCATTGCACTGAATAACCGTCAGGTCAGTTTGTTTAACCCGGTCTTCGCAGTTTCGACAAACCTCTTTGATCGTCAGACTTTTCTTGTTGCTGCTGAATGCAAATCTCTTGGGAGGGTTGTTAGCTACAAATAAGCATATGTACTGAATAAGTGATGGAGATTGCTGAAATGGTACGCATTGGAACTAGATATTACAACCAAATCAGGCCTATGTAACATAAATATCTAAGCTAACCTCAAACTTGATTGGTCGAGGTACCTACCTAAACCAGAAGGTATCTACTAACCTAGTTAAGTATGACTCATTTCAACTTGCTGAAACAGAATATACATGCACTGCAATAAGGAATACCACAGGTGTGGTTTTTCACATCCCCGAATAGTTTCCTTTGAAGAAATATGTGGATACTTACGATCTAATTCTACTCCATCTTGCAGCCAGGCAATCTTGGCCTCTGGTTTGGCATTGGCATTGCAGCTGAACGTAAGCGAATCGCCTTCAGTTACGTTGGCATCGTAAGGACCATCCTTTATACTGGGAAATATGGGCACCTCTGAAAACAACATTTTACCATTAGTTGTATGTCAATTTAAAACCCAACGAACACTAGAAAAAGGTGTTAAACACATACAAGAGCCTTGAAAACCCTTTACTTTGCTTGTTACATAATTTGACTGAGGTACAAATAGAAATTGGCAATTAATCACTGCAAGTAACCACGAATAACCAGCACTTGAGCTTTCTATGGCATGATAGTTAATTTCCTATGATGAACTGGTAACCCAAGACAATAGCTGCAAAAATCAAACTGTTTCCAGTCACTTAGCAGCATGGACTACCCTAGATTCGAGCAATTGATCCGAACTGCTGATTCTAAACTTTTCACCGCCGTCCTTACATGTCCTACACATGTGCTCCATGTGCTATTACCCCCTGTTAAGCATACTGGTTATACTTTGAGACCCCGTGTTCATAATCGGGTTCTCCCGACTGCTGACAGTCTGGCTCATAAATCTTTCATAATTAGGATGATTTTCACCGGAATATAGGCCTTAGTACTTTAACCTGGACGTGATATACACGTGTAAACCAAAATGCGGTTAGCAGTTGGATTAATAAAGGATATACTTACTTACTTAATTGTATTTATTAATCAAGACAAACCTTCAACGCGTATCTGAAGAGTATGTGTGTTGCGTCCCTGGGTATTTGAAGCAGTGCAGATGTAGTCTCCCTCGTCAGATGCAGTTATGTTATTGATGGTAAGTTCTGTATTAAAAGTATTCAGTGTGTATCTTCCAATTGGAAGAGTATTTCTTGGCCCTGACCAGGAAAATGTTGGCTCCGGACTGAAAAAGATTAAACATAAGCCACATTAAAGAATGTAAAACGACCCTCAGTAATACATATATTTTCTTATCAGTTTAAATTGAGTGTAATCAGCCATTATACATAACTCAATTGCCACGAGTTACTACAAAGTGGATGCTCGTGTAAATCAACTCCAGAGGTTCAATGAAGATACGTTTTGTACAATTCAAGAATTGACATGTGAAAAATCTAGCTACTCTAAAACCTCATTCAGAAACTAAATTCAAACATTTGTGGAAGATGGTTCAGCTTGTCAAACTCGTATTCCAGAGAAAAATTGAATTACACTTTTGGGTATCTGTTTCAGTCTCGAATTTGCAGTAATATGTCTTTGCTACACTGACATTAATCAACCAATAACCTGAAGAACCGTACATTTCTTCAACACTTCAAACCTCCTCCATTGGTAACTTGCAAAAATTAAACACAAGGAATAGTCTTTTGGGGTATTATATTAAAAAACAAGAATCAAAAGAATCAAGCAATAGTTTTAGTGATTAAAAGAAAATTATAGAAAATCATAGAAAAAATTAAGACCAGAAGTAATTTTTGGTAATGCAGTTCAGATAGCCTTACTATCCATAGAAGAAGCATCTAAGTGTTACACTTCCTCCAATGACAGCAACAGTCTGCGTTTCAGAAGCATATCCTAAGGTTGGAGCAAACGGAGTGACGCCTGCTGCAGCTGTAATATCACAACAAATACAGTGAGAAAAAAGGAGTCAACAAACCAGAGTGTGTTTTAATCATATTAAATACCTCAGGAGAATTATTTACTTTAACGAGTTGCATTTGTTTCCCAGTCACTTTTAGTACACTCCCATCGTTAAAGTGAGGTGTTAACAATCATTTACTGGTCGGTATAGTCACAACAGTGTAGTGGTTGGTGTGCTGGACTGTTGCAAACGAAAGTTCAGAGGTTCAAATCTTTGCTAGGGCAGCAATGTGTTTCGACCTTTGGCTCCGTTTGCACCTCCTAGCAAACTCAGCTATGGTAATTGTAATAATAAACTTCGAAGTTCTAGCTCTGTTCTCCAAAACTAAGCGCAAGGACCAGCTTCCAGCTTATCCAGGAGCACTGCGTCGTGTCAGAGGAAAACGGAGCTTGGAAGGCGGAGGAAGAAGTCTTGGAAGACGAAGAATTGTAGGGTAGGAATTAGCTATGGTGAGTACAATAACCATAAATGTCGAAGGGAAGATTGAGCGGCAAAGAAGAGGGCTGGGGCAAAGAGAAAGAAGCCGCTAACAATTCATATCCAAGCAGCCATGGGGCTGCTTCTCATTCTTCTTCTTCTTCTTATAGTGATATACTCGTTACTGAAAACTCTTACTTCTTGTCACCGTTAGTTTTGTATAACTTCCTCCCGCTTTGACATCTAGGTAAGGGTTGTAAGTCGTGCATTTGTAGATTCTTCCCCCAAGGTCATCCTCCGGAAGAGCGTATGCAAAGTGTAGGTCACCTGAGAAAGGAAAACAAATCAAGACAGTAGAAAAATTATCAAATATAGGCTTTTTAAAATTGAAACGGTAATGGCATCACTGATTCAAATAGAAGATGCTGTTAAAAAGAGAATTTATGTTTTGGAGCTATTTCTTGATGGTGTTTTAGACAGTGCCTTGTTGCAGTGGTTAACATGGTGGACTGTCAACCGAGAGGTTGGGGGTTCAAATGCCTTCAAGGGAAAAGGTTTTCCAAGATTGCTGCTCTACCTGCACTTCCCATAGCCGAAAGAGCAGCTGGCCACCAGTGTAGGCTAAGAAAATGAAGCTGCTAACATTTGATATCCATGCTTGCCTTAGAGGCTGCTCTTTTTTTGGTGTATGTGCCATATTGGACAGTCTACAAATAAAGTTGGACAGGTTGCAACCCACACAGTATCGAGTGCCAGACCTATGTATGTCGTCTGTAACCGGGAAATATTGGATTCGGTGAAGGAAGGACAAGGACAGTCTCTGGAGTGACCTTGACAATAACTCATCGAGAGTTTATAACTTCTAAAACCATCGGCAGTCTTGAGATGAATGCCTTTTCTGTATAGGCCTTCTGGCTACTGTGCTGTTCAGGCAATGCATCTTCTTCCATCTGTGAGGGAGCGCTGGATGGCAAGGTACTGTGTGTGTTGTGGATTTCACCAGCCATCGACATTCCCGGGGCACAGTACCCAAAAATGGATAAAGCGCTCGGCATAACAGCGCAAGAACGGGTTTCAGACTCCTCCCTGATATGGCTACGGTGTAAGGACCCTGAGCAAGACCCTCACTCAACCGTCTTTAAAATACCTCGGCTTAATTTATAATCTCCCACATGCCGAATGCCTTTGACATCCGCCATCTTGACCCTTATTCACAATGCCTTCACTCACTTCAACATTACTGCCATTTCTGCTTATCCGTTTCTCTCTCAATCCCATGGGACCTACACATCTCTCGTGCCCCATTTCAGCACTGTACAGTATTCTCACCAACTCCGCCTCGTTCGTCTTCACTCGCTGTCCCACATTTCATTTTTCTGCCATAAACAGCGTAAAATCCTGCTCACTCTACTACTTTCCAGTGACATCAAAACACGTCTGCGCCCAGCACAAACTCCTCACTTCACACATCCCGGTTTCCCAACAAGCAATTTCTACTCTATTCCCTCAATATTCAGTCTTTGCTAACCCCCAAAACTCCATTGCCCTAAGTGATCTTGTCATCTGCTGTCATTCAGCCGATCTCATTGCCCTTCAAGAAACCTGGATCTCCATTTCGTCCTCTAATCCCACTTCCCTGATTGCATTCCTCCTGGCTACTCCCTGCAAAGCTTTCCACATATCGCCGCCTCCTCAAAAGCCACAAAAATCTCTGGTGGGGGCACCTCCTTCTTGGTCCATGAAACGGCTGTCGTCCTAAATTCCTCTCGCCATACCTTCCGTTCTTTCAAATGCTCCTCCACAACTTTTCGACTAGCGTCGCCCACTCCTTAAAACGCTCTGCCTTCCTTGATGAACTTAGCTCCATCCTTTCTCTCACTGCCACTAGGCCTACTCCAAACGAGTTTTTACTAACCGTCGATTTCAATATTAATGTAGACAATCCCTCTTACACTCTTGCATCTATTTTCCTGAACATCCACTCGTGTCAGTCTCACCCAACAAGTCCACTTCCGAAGCATATCAAGAACCATACCCTTGACCTCCTCATCACCTCCGCCACTTCCTCTTATCTCCCAAGTTCCTACACTCTGTTCTCAACAGTACTGATCATTATCTTATCATGACTGCCCTTGAAATCAAGCCTTTGGCTCGGCCTCCTCATCCGATTCATTCTCTCCATCTCACCGGGTCGATTGACCGTCAGGCCTTCATTACACGATATTCTTGACTCCCAATTACGAGCCATACATGACTACATTTAAAGAGTATTATCACTACTACAGGGTCTCCTCAATGGCCTGGCATTGAGTTTTAGGGCAGACACCGGTCTACCTTTGTCTTTACTTTAACTTCTGCTTGTGTGGGGCGCCGATCTTTGTGCGGGGAGAATTATGTTGTTCCTTACGTTCGTACTGCCATAGCGCAGCGTAGGGCATTCTCCGTGGTTGGTCCTGCCGTATGGAATGACCTCCCACTTGGGCTTCATTCCCTCTATAGGGATCTCTGGGGTCCTTTCTATGGACTTAGTAAGACCTTTCTCTTTGATCGGGCCTGGGTCGGGAGCGTCACTGAGTAGATTTCTTGAAGGGGCGCTATATAAGTTTATTATAGATAGATAGATAGAGATTACCGTTTTCGGCGATTTGTACCCTTTTCGAAGGCCGTACTCCAATTGGATTTTTATCCACGGTGTCTGCTGCAATCTCCCAACCAAATGTAGCCTTTGGGAAACTTTTGCGTGGATCGGCCTGGATATGAAATGGCATGCCCTCTTGAATGGTTTTCTGAAGAGTTGTAGGAGTTCCTGATGCGGAATCAAGAAGTGCTCTCTGAATGTGTGTCGTTATTGAGAGAGCTGTTCCATACTGATTTTTAGCAAAACACTGGTAGTAGCCTTCGTCCATTGTTGTGGCAGGTTGTATTGTTATTGTACCATCTGCGCCTTTATGGATATTTCCAAGATTCTGGTTTAATTCGAAGCCATTCTTTTTCCATTCATATCTGGAGATAACGGATGAAAATTAATTAATTACCTTTTTACAACAGTGCATCTCATTTGCATATTCAGTTACAGCTTCGCTCCATTGTGAGATGTTACAGCTTAAATAATATACTGGTCAGATGTTTGAAATAGAGACTGACACCAAGATTTGGCAGAAAATTTTGACAAATCAATCAATCAATCGAAATTTATATAGCGCCCCTCGAGATCTCTAATCAGAAGAGCTCCATGGACAGGCCAGGCATAACAAAACAGTCTTAAGCAGTATGTGCGCAGGCCAGCAGGGAACCCTAGGAACGTATCTTCAAACGGGAGCCCATTCCACGTAGATGGGGCAATGACGAAGAATGCCCGGCGCAAAGGGAACAATCAGGTCGTCATGTGCCGAGGAGTGGAGTAGGCAAATGTCGTGTTCATGCCAACATGCAACAAGAAGAAAAGAAGTACTAGTCACGATGACAAAAGATGCAGTCTGCTTACGTTATATCTGGAACTCCCTTCCCTTGGCAGTCCAGTGTTACACTGTCATCAGATCGGTAGATGATGCTCTGTTTTGACGGAGCTTTCGTAATCGATGGCGGCATTCGAACTGTAAAAGACAAAGTGCCACGGTTGCAGCATTAGCAGGCAGATAGTTAGACGGTTAGGTACATAAGTATGTATAGCACGATGTACAAGTATTATGCATGTATGCTGTAGGCACATGTATCTATCGGGGTATGTACCAAATGTGTCAAACTGTTTATGCATGTATGGGCAAAGATAGTTTGGCCAGTTATGGGGGCTATTGACTGTTCTGTTCATCAGGAAATCGTTAAAATCAGTTTACCAGTATGCAGCATAGTGTAATTATCGTTAGGCTATTGTAACTTAATTTGTTGTGATCTGTTTCCTGGCAACATTGTGAACTGAAAAACGCAACTCTAGAATTCTTCCAAAAACTAATGGACACCCGAGTTCAATAATTAGAGACTTAATACATTGCAGTTATGTTTTAAATGCAATTTATGTATGCTGTAGGCATGTGTATCTACCGGGGCGTACCCATATGTTTCTAACTATTTACCTATTTTGGCCAGTTCAAGGGGCTCTCGACTATTCTGTTAAACACATGTGAAATCTTTTCAGTAAACTGCATTCATTGTGCAAGCAAGGTCAGCGAATCTTGGTCTGAGGCACGATGTAAATTGTGAGTGTAGGACTTGCTCTAGGACCCTACACAGTTATCGTGGGAGTAGAGGCTCAAACCTGTACTCTCCTCGTCACACGCTGAGCAGTCTAACCAATCGGCTACTACAGCGCAAAGACCTGAACATTTATATAGCGCGTGTACAGAGCAGAGCTCTTTTGTCTAATCAACATAAAAATGTGCTTAGAGGGGCCTACAGACCGGGTCACTGTCCGGGTGATACATATGATCAAAGATGCCAAGATGAGAATAAAATTAATCATATATGCTTTAGATCAGCTGAAGCCAATAAATCTTGATCATGGAAAGTTAGTTGGATACAGTTGTGTTTAAGTAAGTGAAGGATGAAATAGATAAGACGAAATAAGATAAAATGAGATAAGATAAAATAAGATGAGATAAGATGAGGTAAGATGAGGTAAGGTAGCTGAACCTGCTTGTTAAACTATTGATGAACATGAAAGGATTATCATAGCTCTTACCGTCTTCCTGCCCCAAGACTTGACAGAATATTACAGTGACAACGGCAACAACTCGTAACATCCACATGATGGTGAAGTTGTTGCGTCAACGTTTTTGATTAACAGCTGTGCTTGCGGCTATCAGCAATCTGCAACACAAATCACACATATATGAATATAATGCAGCAAACCAAAATCTTTAAAATTATTAAAATCCTCACAGAATTGCTGTCTTTAAAATTTCAATGACCTAACATCTGCAAATCTTCTGCACGTATTATGATCATGCCATGTAATCATAATTGTATCATAATCGTAAACTCGAGATTTCAACAAAGAAGCACAGTCGCAGGAGCCAGCTTATTCACAGGCGCTCAGTCAAAACAAAATCAACAGGCATGTAAGGTCAAAATCGGTTCCGGGTCAACATCCAAAGGGTCAGGCAGAGACAATCAGACAGCTAGGTACATAGTATACATAATATGATGTAGGCACATGTTTCTACTGGGGTGTGTACTGGTATGTTTCTAACTATTTATCTCTTTATGCAAATGACGCCACTGTGGTGTTGACAATTTTCAGTCCAGTTGCACAGTAACAGTTAAACCAATTTTAGTCTTATTTTTAAGCAAGCTTTAAATATTTAGATTGCTAATATAACAATAATGTCAGGGATAGTATTTTTGTTCTCAGCATCTCTGAACACAATGATAACTATGCTCTCTTCTCACGGACTTCGGAAATGACAATGTAACTAGGCCAAATCACTGCATCCAGTACAGATGGTAGACACCTGTGCATTGAAAGGAGCGAGGGTAATCTATTAAAAGCTGTATCGACCCCATGATGGATTTCTATATTTAGGCGTACTCTTGGCTAAAATAAGCACAGGAAGCCACTCAGACAAAAATGAGATAGCTTCAGTTGTTTAATGCTCTTCCATTATCATTCATTATCGTGTAATGGTAATAGGACAGTTACTGTCAAGGCATCCTAGTTAAAGTTCACACCATCATCATCAAATTGCTACAAACCCATGATAGTTGCTTTATTGTATCCCCTCCCAGTTTAACCCACGCAAAAATCATTATGCGTTCTGCCCACCAGAAAAGACACTCAGTTGTGGTTCTAGAGGTTTTGGACTGGGGGAGGGGCAAAAATGACTTTATCCCTTCCCCCCCAATAAATGTACATGTTCATACTGCCTACAAACAAACATTGCAGGCAACGTATCGCTAATTAAAAGTTAAACTGGGGTTCTAAAATATAGGAAGTTAAGAAAAATGAGGGGACTAACTTTCCAGCCAAGGGCTACAGACCCTTAGCCCCCCAGTAAAACGGCCACTGAAGACACCCCCAAACACCCTTTAACAGCCATTATTCAGAACATCATGGTAAGCCTTGTACCCCAAAACAAAAATTTCCCTCTAATCCTCGTTGAACTTTATGACGTGTTGAATTGGAGCAAGTGACCTACACTGCACCCAAAGGTTACAGAACCACAGACACTAAGGGTAGTTGCTGAAAATCATTAGCAAACACGTACATCCTGTTTACTTCACGCTGTATACATAACAAGAGGTTGAAATCAAACTAATAAAAATTGTCAATACGTTCATTAAGATAACCAACACACAGCAAGAACAGGCATAAAATACCAATGACATGGACACTATACGGTGTTCAATACGGCAGCACATGCTTCTTCGCAACATATTTAATTAATTAGTAGTCGATACAGGTAGGCAGGCCGCAAGCATGCTAGTCGACAGCAATGCGGGCTTCCGACTGATAAAAACACGAGACCGTAGGTTGGTAAAAACTTGCCAGAAACTAAGCGGCCGTACAGGCTAGACTATGTCCTACATGTAGCCCTATCAGTATCAAAATCTGATGTTGATTGGTACTTGGATTAACTAGCAGACAAGCCAATATTACGTATTGTTATTATAATTAGTGACTCCTGTTGCGCCGGTGTCTAATGCACTAATCATCAACCGCCGATGTCAACCAAAACCAAGCCGTAATCAGGTCAATATCCAGAAGATAAGTCCGTAAGACAGAGAGGCAGCCTATGGCGGATGAGCAATTTGAAAGAGGTTAAGTATTACTGTACCTTAACAAATAAACAATCATCAATTCATCAGAAGTTCTCCGTGGCTTGTTGGTCCAACTTAGTACTAGCCACGTCAGTTGAAAGTGATATGGATTGCACTATACAATCATTGAAACTTTAGCGGCCATTAGCGTATATACAAGTGCCTCCTTCAATAACACAAAGTCTGCTCGTTCAATACGTTCACCATGTAGTAACCACGGATGAAGAAGACTCATAGCTTAGGCTTCATATAACAAGTCGGACAATCCTCCAGGCTCCGATGAATCAGTCTGCCGAATCATCTGCTTCGGATTTACGATACAACTAGGATGAACGCAGATGAATAAGACCTCAAACAGTTTGTTTTAACCTGAAGCAGTTCCATCGCACGTCTTAATCAGTCGGCCTACTCACCAGCCACGCATTCCCTAGCTCAGGCTAATGATTACTAATGCTCTAAGCATACGTCAGGGCATCTAATTAAGAAACATGGAAGGAGTGAGTGATATAGGAAACAAAGGGTCCGTGTTTGTGCTATGAGATGGAATTCTGATAACACTAATTAATGTAATTACGCATTTATTTCAACAATTGGCTTCGTTACATCAGGCGCCACACAACAATCTGTCAACTATGAATGAGAATACGTGTGTGCGCGCGTGGGTCCACCGTTGGTGACTCCTCTAACAAACTTGTTCCTGTGCATTATTTTGCTTACTGTACATGATTCTGCTTTTCGTCTCCAGATATCAACAGGGGCTGGCTCCAAAGTAGCTCTAATGCACAAACCCACCTCAGTGGCCTCTTTCTGTCCCCTCCACTCCGCTGATGACCTGATCTTTGTCCCTCGGGCGAGGACTTCTATATATCCCAACACATCATGCCTTCGCTATTGTGGGTCCCTCCTCTTGGAGCGCCCTTCCCCCTCGATCAGTTCTAAGACTGTACCTGAGGGTCACCTCCTTTCCTGTTTGCTCCTTGAAGGCTTTCTCTTCCCTGGGGCTCCCACGTCGAGAATAATACAATACCGAGGAAATTTCTCTACTTCACTGTGTTTAATTAACATCATACCAGTTTTCCATATTAGTTTTCTCTTTAAATGGCGCTATATAAATTTCTAATTACAAATACAATTTTTGCATAAATTGGCCCAATGGTTCATAAGCTGACTTGCCCATTCAAATTCCTGGTTCAAATCCTAGCCAAGTAAAAATTAATTTTTAAGATATCTTATTAGAAGAGTTTAAGAAATTATATGCACATGATTCTAATGCTTGTTGTGCTTTGCCAACAGTAATGAATTAACACACGTGTAATAAACGCTTAATTAACAACTACATTAAATACAAAGACTGATAACACCCTACACGATTCGAAAACTGAAACCAGGAAAGAGACAGTGTACAGATTGGAAAACTGAAACCAGGAAAGAGGTGATGTAGGCTACTCATAGCGGTGTAGCAAGGGGTGCAGATGGAGCCTAACCAAAACCATTTCAAGATCAGATCAACCGTTCATCAAAATCACCTCAGATGTCTCTTGATCAAGACCATGATGAGCATAATCCAAGTATACAACTGATTTATCGATATCTGTGCGACTGTGCATAGTCTAGACGTCGTTTGTCTAGGCGTTGGCCCATAAATTCGTGAAAAATGAACAGGGTCAAGGCCACACGGTCGTTATAGAAAGAAATGAATTTGTTGACTAGCTTTGATACTTTCTGCGTAGTAGACTGTTGAACGAGAGGTCGGAGTATTTTAAATTTGTTGATTTCAGCTCCACGTGCTCCCTAGATACGCAGCCAGGAGTACACTGACTGTACACTTTCGATGGGAAGATGCGATGATGGGGCTAAGAAAAACGAAACTCGTTTACACTGCATACCCATGGCTGCCTCTCAGGCTACCTAATGGATTGTTCTTATGCATAGCTGCATACAATACGCATACATACAAAAACATACATTCATACATACATGCATACATACGTGCATACATACATATATACATGCATTGTATATAGGTATATGTAGACCACGGAAAGATACACGTCTAAATGTTCCCCTACACCGCTGGATCCATTGCAAAGACGGTTCCAAGCCAACCTCTGAGTTTGCACCAGCCTGCTCTTTGAGTCTCCAGCCTCAACCCCTACGCCAATGCCCAAGCTACAGTTGTACATCGGCACAGTAACAATTAGAGGCCCCAGGAATGCTAATTCCTGCACATTGGGCTAAGGCAAGAAGGATTAACTACACGACTCTAATTAAGATCTCCTTGTACCAAGGCCCACAGAAACTCATTGAAACCAAGATCTTTCCAGAGAAACCTTGCATTGAAACCATGTGACTAACGCGGCAACGTTCAACATAGCAAGCAACTCTGACACTGTCCCTACCATGCACCGGCAGTCCACCAGAATTAAGCCCCCAGCTAAACAGGAAACTGGACATCACTTATTTACCTCCCCCACTCTCATTACCTACACACGGAGTCTCTGGACCCCCACACAAGCCCCCTCGCTATCCGGGTCATCAATTGCCCAATCGGAAATGCAGATTCTTACAGCCAGTCAGGCATGAAATGCCTGAAAGCTGGCTGACCAGATACAAAACCCTTCTGTTAAGCTTCCGTTTGCAGCTGGCCTCAAAGCAACAGTGGACATAAATGAACCTCGATGACCATTTTCTCTCGCACCCCTCCACATCAAACAGACGTCTCAAAAATAGTACCTGCATGTAAAACCAGTACTCAGCTCATACAAGCACACAGTTGCACGAATGCCGCAGTTTGGACCTCTGTCTGCCTGATCTGTTTGGATCTTGACACGGAACCGATTTTGACCATACCTGCCTATCGATTTTCTTTTGACGGAGCGCTTGTGAATAGGCTGGTTCCGGCGACTCCGCATTTTGGGGCGTTGTAGAAACCTCGAGATTGCGATTACGATTGTCATTGTAGTTTGACTCCACATTCACGACGTTTCAGTTACACCAATCTTTCACGATTGCTTCTGTAATGGACTTTAGGAATTTCTATATATAGAATCGTGCACTGCTCTGCTAAGCATTGGTTACGTTAGCTGTTGTTGCACGCTCAAATGAAACCGTGATGGAATGCACGACCGTCTGTTGACATGCTAATTACATCTGACGACATTCTTTCACCTCTCATCCGGATGGCAACTGATGTACTTTGTTGCCTGAGAATTTCTGTGACTTGCACAGAAAATCAACAAATTCCTTGAGAAAGCCTGGGGTGCTCTGGATGGCTTTTAGACTTTGAAAAAGAAACTCGGTGAATTTGTACGATGTATGATTAAATATCATCTGACTTACCAGTTTCTGACCTGGCTTCTTGAATTATGAATTATTGTTTCTACAAATTCACTTGAACCGACCATTGATTGGCACTTCAAAGAGAGTTTTAGAAGTCCTTGTCTTAGACTGGATATATGACCTATACGAAAGTCACCAATACATTAAGTTTTTCACCATAACAGATTGTTAATGTGTCCGTATTTCAGTTCTGTAAGAGCTCACTACCGACCCACGCTACGTTTGCTCCCAAGGACAAATTCCTCGGCCTTTTACTCATCTCTAACAATGGTTTTTTCAGCTGCGGCTGGTCGGCAGCGCCTCTGGGTACGTATCTTGAAGGGGAGGGGGGCTATATCAGGTTTATATCGATTGATTGATTGTTTTATTGACCTTATCTCAAGTCAATTCCGCCGCAAGAGCCGCCAGGTCGTTTGGTAGGTTTTGGCGCCAGGTAATAGTCCTGCATCAAGCAGAGGAGACAGCAGGGTGCCACGGTGGAAATCGTTGGTGATTTTTATAGGATTGTACAGGATCGGAAGCTGGTTAGGATAACTGGAAGAATTTGGAACCATTATTCCAAGCAGAACAGTCGACGTCAACCACATAAAATAGCGATATACGCCCACACACGTCTGCAAAAAATTACCGAACGTCAGGCTCTTCGAATTCAGACGGTAAACATTTGCGCAGACCAATTAAAGTGTGGACGATGTACATGTATAAAGTGCAGCTGTCAGCGCACTTGTGGTCTGTAGATTCCATGACTCAGTGTCGCCTACACACAGGCAAACCTGGGTACTTCTTTAGCAGACCCGAAAAACAAACCATTTAGCCAGGGTTGGTCGATTTCGCAAAATGTCCTTAAACGTCAAACATGCACCGGCGCATGTATTGCGGAGAGGCAGAACGACTGTGACAAGGTCATACAGTTTGTCATCAAGTGGCATTCACAATTTTTATTTGTAATCGTAATCTCCAATTTATAAAGACCTACTCTTAAGACAAGCGCAGAGTACTAATTTACTTAAGAGTGCTGCGTCAAGTTGGTTGGGTTGTCCACAGATGCCAAGTGAAGTTCCGAGTCGGATTACAAGAGAGACCAGAGAAAGGAGGCAGTGGAGCCGCTAAGGTGGGTTTTGTTGATGATGACAAGGCTTGGAAGGTGGAGGATTCGATGGATCAGGGTAGTAGGAATTTCTGAAGAGGCGGGATTTAATGCCGAGCCTGTGGAGTGACAAGTAGGAGCCTGAGGCAGAGAATGTGATCATAATGGGTAGTTACAGGCATCATCAGCAGCCAAATAATGAGTGCAATAAAACCGCAATTGCCATACCCACAGGTTAAACACAAGGACTTGGCCACATCACCTTCATTCCTTTACTTTAAGTTAATGTCCTGACATGACCAAGCAAATGTTGACATTAACTATTCTGCTGAAATTAGGCAAACAACTGACAAGTACCATCTGCAATTATTGCATCCTGATAATGCCAGCCTCTTCACAATAGATCGCTCTCTCTTCGCTGATGCTTAACAAGACCAGCATCCTGTAGATGCGCATTCCACTTGATTAGCTGCAGAGCTGATGGAAACAAAGCTGATGTCGAGCCGATGTCTGTGCGTACCAAACAATAAGGAGTCAAACATTCGCAACTTATTGTTTTAGTTTCAAGGCCTTGGCGATGGCCTTGAAGCACAGTCTCTGAAGAAAGGACCTTAGAGTACACTAAGATATGACTATACCAAATTCATCTTGCTGAACTCTAAGACCTCTAATTAAAGTGTCTTCTGCTAAATGTCACTGCACAATTTCCTAGAGTCCGGTTTGTCATTTGCAAAGGCTTTGGCCTGCAATTCCCACAGTTGTGGGCCCCTTCAACAAGGTCATATTACTCAAAGGGGTCCAATGAACCTGCTGTATCATCTGACCCTGACTTTGACCATACCTTTGGCTAGGTGGAACAGCTGTTTTGCCTTGTTGACCATGACTCCAACCCACACACACGCACGCACGCACGCACGCGAGTTACACAGCATATCTAAGGAGTGTCATCTTACTGAACTCCAAGACCTTTGTTTCTGTCTTCTGTTAAATGATAATGCAGTCTCTTACTCATATACTAATGCACTTTTCTAGCTTTATCCTAATACACTTTTTAGCAATTATCCTAATGCACTTTTTCGCTATAGCAAAACCTACACATTCCGGATCAAATATCTTTTAATCTACAGATGATACAAAATGACATTAATAAAAACAGAGATGCAGTAATAGCATGTGTTTCATGATTATGCAACAAATGTGATTTATCAGGTAAAAGAGTGCAAAATTTATAATATAGTATTTGATAATATATAATCATTTCACATTTTACTTATTTAACATTCTAAATTTGTCAGTAATAAAGTTTTCCCAATGCTGATTACCAAAAACATTCAAACTTTGGACATATGAGACTATTGAAATGAGACATGAAAATTGAATTATATACCCAACTCAGTTATTAAATGGAATTTTCGTAATATTTTTGCAGACATAAGTAGTGCCAATTCAGGACGACCCAAATTCGCTGTAATGGCAGCGCTTCAAAAGCCAATTGTCCACAAAGCGTTTACAGCATTCCACTGCAATGCAGAATCAATAATCCAACAGACATCGTTGATCACCTCACGCTGATTCACATGTGCGCAGAAGCATGAACATCTGGCTAACAGTAAAAGAGCCAAAGTCTGCAAAGGTTTGGCCTATTTCTCCTCCACTTGCATTATTTATGCAGTCGTTGCATAACTTAAAATTTAGGAAACCAGTTCACAAATTAAAATACGAATGTGCCTAAGTGCCAGTAGGTTAGTTTGATGACGGGGCAGTGAACAAGAAATGTGCCTATGTGTATTGTATTGTATTGTATCTAGAAATTCATAAAGCACCTCTTGCAGAATAACTATTCAGAGGCGCTTCTCAGCACAGAAGCCCCAGGGAAACAGAAATGCCTTTAGGGAACGCTTATGTATGCATGCATTATGTATGTACATATGTTTGCGTGTATATACTGGTACACATCTATTAATTTATGAATGTTTATAAGCAAAGAGACTGAATATAGAACCTTCTAAGTGCCTCAAAGTAATCTGCAGAAATACCAGTGTAATTGTTCTAAACTATTGTAATTGTAATTAAGACAATTTATAACAGACATCGTTGATCACCTCACGCAGATTCACATGTGTCTCAACAGAACTGAGCAACATTCGCCAGTAGCAAGCTATTTCTAGGATGCTTTACAATGTTTAACTGTCAAGACAATTAAAATTACAATTGTATGTGTATGTAGGTAGGTATAGTAATTGATAATTAGTTTATATTAAGGTAGTGTTGGAAACCTTTTGCAGAACTGAGTCAGCAACATTTGCAAAGACACTTGTTTAGAGCTGTTAGATAGAGACCCAGAGAACTACTTAAAAATGTGAAATATCAAGTGTCCTCACACATACATACATACCTACCAAATTCGAGTTCTGTTGTATTAAGACAATACAGTGAAAGCTCAAAACAACATGGCCCCGAGTTACAACGAGAGCGTTCAACCAATCAAAGAACAGGTCTTACAAATATTGGCCATTCTTGCACGAATGTTGGCTTTCAGCAAAATGTTCAACACTGCAGACGTGTATGACAACATTGAATTTCTCTGCAGCCATGTTAGCTGAAGATTGTCAGTGTACTTAACGTGCTTTGCTGCCGTTACAGAGACTCATAGGACATGTCCCTGAAATGTAATTGTTTGCTCTTAGAGTTCGTCCTTTCTGAGTGGTCACATACAGTGACCCAAACTGACCCAATACAAACACCTGCATGAATAGCCCACCATGAAAAATAGCAGTATCGGTAATCGTTATCTCTGCAGTTTTGCCAAAGTCATATTGGTTGGATAGAAAAGGGGCATGGTGGCTCAGTGGTAAGTTCGGCGCCTTGTGACCGAAGGGTTGCAGGTTCGAATCCCACTCTAGCCGCTGCGTACGGACCTTGGGCAAGTCCTTCACTCGCAATTGCACGTGGCGCTTCGGCGTGAAAATTCCGGCACAGTATCAAATGCTGTAGTCGGGAGCGCCTCTGAGTAGTAGTTGACTTCGAGAGGCGCTGTAGAAATATCCGGAATAAAATAAATAAATAAATAAATAAATAAAAAAGATCATGGAGCTTCTGCTCCTCAGTGGCATCTGCAGTTTTTACAATATCTTTCTTGTATCATATATCACACTAATGTCTGTTGTTAAGCCAAAGCCAGCTTTCCTGGAGCAATCTCCACTGAAAATGCTTCACAGCTGGAAGACAGCTGAAGAGACATTTTCAACAGAAAAGTTGCACATTTTTAGATCTGTTAGATAACTATCGGTATGTTTAGCTCCTTAGGAATTTTCTTAAAAAGAGTAAAATAAATAGCAGTGTATACAAACATATACAAGAACAGACATAGATACATACATAAGTATATTATATACATACATACATTAGGTTCTTAGCTATATGTCTCGTCCTTGTTTTAAATGTGTTAAACGTACAAAAAGATTCTATTCCATGTACTTTTTGTTTTCTAAATGAAATAAACAAAATGAAATGACAATGCAATAACTAGATTTTTCAAAGGTACCCAGTTGCAGCAAAATATGAGGTTGGCAATGGCTTTGGGTCAAGATCTATACAAAGCGATCGATAGAATGGCTGGAGAGCAACTTATTTCCTCCATTTCATTTTCCTACGCATAAACTCCCTCTTAACAGTACTTCGCCAGTTGGAGGGTGACCTGTTGCTTAAAGGTCACCAGTTAATAATGTCTCCTCCTCCTTCTCCATGTAGACCATGATCAGAGACAGATTCTTGAAGACCTAGATTCTATGATCAAAGCTCAAACTAATACGGCATCAGGGCTGTTATACAGCTGCCGTAAAATTTATTATCATCCGGGTCATTATATACATATAAACAAATTTCAGTACACGAAAGCTAGTCATCATTTCGACATAAAACTCTGCCTCATATTTTTTCATTTTTTCTCGAACTCTCATATTGCATCGTTTGAGTGTTTCTTATATCTGCTCTTACTGTGCTGTCTATCGTAAACACTTCTGAAGTACATTGCGGTTATTAATCTTGCTTACTTACTTTAGTGATGTCTTACTCACTTTAGTGGTTCATCTTTACAACGCATCAGAATTTTCAAGTGTGTAGGCGTTGTACGTATTTATCAAGACCCTTGATAAGGTCTTTCTGAGTACACTCACATGAGCATATTAATTATTAACAATTACCCACACGCGGACAACCTTGGAGTTGTTTTATAACTTGTTACACACTGTTATTTATTACCCAGCACCCACAGACGATGCTAAATGCGATAATCATCCCGTGACACTTCTGTAGAAGTCATAAAAATTTAATGCTCTAGTATACGGTCAGATATTTCGAGGACCGATGAGATGTTCGAGGTACTAGAAAGCCCTAGAGATGTTTCCGCATCTTAACCAGATTCCTCTGAAGTACTACATCACCCGAAGAAGAGATGCACCTAGTGGGTCACATCCGACGCTGATCATCAATTTCTCTTGACAAATGGCTGACGAAACTGCAACAGGTCGACTGACAATTAATTACGGCGGATTCCGACAAGGCTGGTTTTTATCTCAAGGGACTATGTCGGTGCACTTTACGGACGTCACATAAATAATAATTGGTATGCATAATATCTAAAACATACTCTAAGCAGATTAGGCACATTGGCTGTTAAAAAAAGTCACGCATCTCAACTGCTCATAGCTGCTCGCTGTCGGTGCCAATACGTTGTCGGTGCCAATACGCTGTTGGTGCCAATATTCTTAGTTGGAATAAGTATATCTTCGGTTGGAATGAGTAAATCCGTAGATGGAATAAATAGATTCTTAAATGTTAAATGTATAGAACTTTGCAATTGAAACGAGTTTACATAATCTCTTTCCAGTGTTTACGGAGTTCAAATGTTCAAGTAGCTGTCACTCACAAAAGTGACACCATGCATCGTGGTCACTCCTGGCAACAAAGCCACTCTTGCCACTTCTGCCATGCACTACCACACGCATGACAGCCATTCTGAATCTCTCACACCTGCCACCTGCAGTTCTTTGCCAGTGAATAAGCCTATCTGTCTTACAGACAGATCTTCTGGATATTGACCTGATTACGGCTTGGTTTCGGTGTGTCATTGTTTGATGCCTTGTGCATTAGACACCGGCGCAATAGAAGTTAATAATTACAATTACAATGCAGTTTTCCACTTCTGCCACCCAAAGCCACTTCTGCCAACACTACGATCAGCAAAACAGCCATTGCTAAATCTCGCCACTGCCACAACTGTCACGTCTAGCAACACTAATCATATTGCATGGCTTTTGTACTGTGGTTATAATAGCGTGAGTTAGAATGAATGGTTCTATCTAGTATCTACCATGCTTGTGTTGACAATAGTCCTCAGGTGGTTAGTTCTACAGTTGAACCATCTTCAGCTGAAGTACAAAGCCCTACATAGAACTCATCTAGGCTTATTTCTGATGATCTCTATGATCCTTATGCAAACAAGTGGCAGACTTATGGCCTAAAATCTACCATTCACGTGTTCTCCTTCAGTTCAAGCCAAAAAATCCAAAATCCATAATCCGTTAACAAATATTGAGTCAAGTCGAAGAGTAAACATTTGTGCAAGACTTTGCAGTTATATCCCAGATATAAATGACAAGCAGGGGTGCCGTGGTTGAACGAGTGTAGGACATTAACCCCCCCGGACAAAAGCCCCCCCGGACAAAAGCCCCCCCGGACAAAAGCCCCCCCGGACAGAAACCCCCCCGGGGTAGGACAAAATCCCCCCGGCTAGGAAGTAATAACCTATATTTCACACATATACATATCAAACATACATATATACATACCAATATACCAGTATATCAAACATACATATATACATACACGCATAAAATACATATATACATACAAACATATATACATACATGCATAATATACATATATACATATATACCTACATATATACATGCATATATACATACATAAATACACACATACACCTCAACATAAGTCGGAATATATTTCAATTTGTTTAATAAGAAGAAATATATATTTACAGTTTGTTTAATTCGAAGAATGATTACAGACCAACGTAAAAGTTTATAAGACTATAATGGTCCATGACGCTAACAAGGGTGCGGGAGACGGCTTGTAACTGCTTGGCGCTGTGCCTGACCCGCTTTTTGGGGAGCGGACCTCGCGAATCCTGACATTAACAAGCCTTAAGTAAAGAACTAGGCGACTAACAAGTCTTATTTTACACCTGAATGACACTAACAAGTCTTTAGTCTATACGTTTACATCATTAACAAGCTGACACGAGGGCAACAGGGCTATTAAAGTTTCTCAATTAAATGTAGATATAGGCTTATAACACAGAGGGGGGGTTTCTGTCCGGGGGGGCTTTTGTCCTAGCTAAAATCGGGGGGGTTTCTGTCCGGGGGGGCTTTTGTCCTAGCTAAAATCGGGGGGGTTTCTGTCCGGGGGGGTTTCTGTCCGGGGGGGCTTTTGTCCGGGGGGGCTTTTGTCCGGGGGGGATAATGTCCGTTCCCCGGTTGAACACTGACTCAATCAGTGTTCAACCACGGCACCCCTGCCTTTGACAACAAGCCCTAAGCTGTTTAGTACTCGAAGCATGGAAAAACCATTCCAGCCTTTCATCTTTCAGTTTCTTCATAAATCTGTTGAAGTCTTATTTTACAGAGCTGTTCAGTCTGGCTTCCATTCTGCTGTTTAATGGACAGATTTTAAAGCACAATAAAAAGTTTTGTCAGTGACAGCTACTTGAACTTTTGAACTCCCTAAAGGCCTAAACACTGCAAAGTCTGTCTATTGGAGATCATGCAAACCGGTTTAAATTCCAAGTGTACACTTAACATTTAAGAATATACTTATTCCAACTAAGGATGATACTCATTCCAACTGAAGATATACATATTCCAACTACGGATATATATTCCAGATGGCTAAACGGATATTTGTACCCCAACAAGTCTAGGTACAACAGCCTCACGACTAATGTACGGGACACCAACATAGGCTCTCATAAGTAATGTCTGAAAAAATGCTTACACTTGCATACACAGCTAGACAGTTCATATATATCATAATGTCTGGTCATAAAAAGCAGTCACTGTGGCCTACGACCAGACAGTATCAGTGTGGCCTCTTGAGTAAAACCACTCACTGTCAGGTGAAAGTGGATGTTTGTTAAAACACCAGAAAGCCTATATACTATGTCTGTGAACGTTTTGGCCACATTAATATCTACTCTTAATAGATACCATCATTTATAGGGGTGTACATTCTTATGCTCTAATGAGCTTTCTTCCCCATTCAACGGCACCCAGGAAACTATTTCTTTCAGGCAGGAAATCCGAGAATGATAAATTACAATTCAGTATCTCCAATCAGGGAAGGTGATGAATTAAAACGAGGCCCAAGGGAATGAACCTCAATCTCTGGTCAGTCCATCACAATAGATATTCAAATTCTGAAAGGTCAGTAGAGGAGGCGGTCAGCTATGACAATGGATCAAAACAGCAACAATGCTGACCAGTCGACACCTCTCCTGCGACCGGTCCCTGGAGAGGTTTATGTTTGATCTGGAATTGCTAATGTCCTCCGACCAATTGTACTACGGTGACCACGTGAAATGAGATGAACAGATTATGGAAACTACATCAGAGTAGATAGCTCCACCGCCTAAGCCCGTGACCGCATCAATTCAACGGCCCTGTTGCTGTGTGTCGTTGATTGTGCTGAGGTCATAGTACGCCTTGCCACCAGCAATGGGGGACACTCTGCAGGCGTGGCACGATCTCAAAGGGGGTTGGACGTCTCTAGATGCTGGCGACAGCTTGTGTCAATTTCTGCAACTGGCTAAGAATAAGAAGGAGTGTTAGACAAATCAGCTGCCTCATGAAATATTGTCCCATGGTGGCTTATTCCAGAGATTTGAATATCGGTCTAGCACGGTCCATGCACGCAGACTTTAAATGGGAGGGTTCTCATTCAAACGGGCAGCGGTAGTGAAAGACCTACCCCATCAATTCATTGAAGAATGAGTAGAGTCCAGTCCATACGGTCCGTACACGGGGACCTCAAATCGCGTGACACTCACTCAAAAGGACAGCACTGGTGAAGGATCTCACCCTGTCAATTCATTGAAAAATGAGCACAGTCGACGCCACACAGTTGCAATAACAAAACTGTGCACATTTTCAAAATGGTGGAAGACATACATATGCTATTTTGTGATAATGATAGACGCAATGAAAAGTTGTAAATACTGACCACCATAAAAGACCTCTGAGTACACTGGGCCATTTCAGTCACGCCACCCCAAAATTACGCGGGTACCACGGGGTGTGATCTCTGGACCTGCCTATGCAAATACTTACATAACCTTACAGAGATAAGACCCTGACGAATATTAAACATTAGATTGATAAGATATTATTATTATAATGACTTTTTTTATAGCTTCAATTAGTTTTAAGTACTACAGGATGATGTACAAGAAGAGAAGAAAGCATTCAACTAGTTCCAACTTTAGCAGGATATGGCCATCTTCAACATCCTGGACAATTCCACGGAATGGAAATTACGTTCAGAACACGGCCACAGCCAGGTGCTTTAATTAAGTAATAACTGCTAATTGCAACAATTTGGGTGCATTTATGTGGTAATTATGAATAAATGAGGGTAAATAGTAGAGAAAATAAACCATATAGGTGCGGTGGTGACTGAGCATGTGACAAACTAATTATGCTGGCTTACCTATTTACCTTAGTAATCATCGCTATCATGACAGTCATTGTCATTATCATCATTGTTATCTCAATCTTCTGCATCATCAATCATTATCACCACCAGCATCATCGTCATCATCGATGCGCCTGGGTCATCATTGATGTGCCCCGTCTAGACGGTAGCAGTTACTGGATATCTCAGAATCTGAACATTTGTACGGGTGTCTCTCTCAAAGGCCTCTCATCAGAGTGAGCTTAGTTATGTTAGCAAATCATGGCGCCGTGACATTGATGTCACTGGCTGTAACTAACTGTGGAAGCTGGGCTGCCTACAAGCGCAACATTATTCCCCTTCTGGGATCACCCTTCATACCTGTTTTTTCAGCCACTGCTGGGCTAGGGAGCACCTCCTAGTAGGTATCCAGCACCTCCAAGTAGGTATCTTGAAGGGGCGCTATATATCACGTTTATACTGATTGATTGATTGATTGATTGATTGATTGATTGATTTAACCATCATTATAAGTTTAAATACATACTACTAGACACTAGTAGTATGTATTTAAACTTATAATGATGGTTTTAAGTTTTTTAGTTGCATTGAAAATTAAAATGTGGCAGGCTAGATTTCCAATAACCAAAACAGGGCCAGTCTCTCCTCCGGAAATCCCTGGAGAAAATCCCTATCCTCCTGCTGTACAAACGTAACCAAGGCGACAGTCATCCTATCAAGCAGGCAACTTCTCCAGCAGTGCATTCTATAACTGAAATGCCATCTGTGACATTCACAGGTAATGAAGGGTCGCTATTGACACCTGACCTTCAAATGGGTGTGTCCGCCTCCACTTGGCTATTGTCTGAGGTCATTGTTACTGGTGGGGGACAGAATAAATTTTCACCTATGGGTATAATTTTCCTCTTGGAAGCTCATTTGCCGTGTCTGTCACAAACAGCAGGTTTCAACGCCTAGGGCTAGGTCCCTTGAACTCCAGGTGCTAGGTCGGACTGGGTGTCACAGGGATGGAACAGCCTAATTATCCCTGGCAAATGAACAATGGAGCTAATTTGAATGGGTTCTTCAGGTGGACTGCTAACCAAAAATTCTTGGTTTATTACCAAGCATAAAGAAGGCATAGGATACATAGAGAAACCCAAAACATATACAGGAAACTCCACACGGGAGACAAGTATCCATTTAGAAACAAAAATCAGAAATGGTATCTCAAGATGGTTGAATTTGCAGCCTGCGCCCTGTTTATAATCTTTGACCCCAAGCTCACACATCTATCCAGTCTTGTTGTCAAGACCTTAAACCTCAAGACCAAGACCAAGACCAAGACCTTGAACCTCAAGACCAAGACCAAGACCAAGACCTTGAACCTCGAGACCAAGACCAAGACCAAGACTTTGAACCTCGAGACCAAGACCAAGACCAAGACCTTGAACCTCAAGACCAAGACCAAGACCAAGACCCAAAAAATCGAAATCAGGTCAAGACTTCTAAAAATTGTCAAGTCGGAATATTCGCTATTTTAATGAAAACATGAGTCTTTTATTTTATTCAAGCAAATTAACTTTAAATGCAAACTGCAGAGAAATCCGAATTTGTATTCAAAAGTCCTTCATGCAAACTCTTATACCAAATGCCTTTTGTATTTTATAAAAACCAATTCGCTCAGAATTTTCTGACCAAGACGTGCCTGGTGGGCCTCATAAAAATTCCGCCATGTGAAAAAATACGTTCTACGGGTGCTGAAGTCGCTGACACACACTGAGAAGCTTTTCAAGCACTGGATGTAAATGTACAGATAGTGAGTCTTTTTGAAATCTTCCCATTGTTTATCATACCGTCTGATACAGAATAACTGTTGCTGCTGCCAATGGGTTTCCTGACCAACATGACTTGTATCCATCCATAGATATTGGTCGTATGATGCAAGCAGGCTTGATACAGAATTCTTGAGTTCTGTTAAATGACTGTTCATATTAATAGCCGGTCTTGGTCTTGGTCTTGCGAGACCAAGACCAAGACCTTGAACCTCAAGACCAAGACCAAGACCAAGACCTTGAACCTCAAGACCAAGACCAAGACCTTGAACCTCAAGACCAAGACCAAGACCAAGACTTTTAAAAACGAACTCGAGTGCACTCGAGACCAAGACCTTGGTCTCGAGGACAACAAGACTGCATCTATCTGGAGAAATGACTTACAGCATGATATCCCTATAACACATTGCAGTACTCCGTTAAAATCATTGATATAGTACGTTTCATGTAGTTGGAAAATTGTAGAGTACAACCCCTTCTACAGCAGCATAGTGCATGATCATATATTTCATTGACATGCACACCACTCGGACATCTATCTGCCTGCCTGCCTGACCCTTGGACCCTGACCTTAAACCAATACTAAGCCTCCGCTACCTGTCGATTTAGTCATCAGATTTAGTCATCACCTGCGTAGGCTACCTGTGTATTAATAAGCGACCCGGGAACTGTAGAAATCTGGAGATTACGATTAGCTCAGCCAATACAGAGGCAGTGTTGCCAATTAAGGAGCTGACTAAAAAATCCCACAACTGTTTTCACAAACTACTAATATCATTAATAATTAGTAACAGATATAAAGTGATTAATGTAACACCGGTAACAAGCCATTCATCATGCTGTTACGCAGTCTGAATAGGTCCATATAGCAGATTAAATATGATGTTGACCCAGTTACTGCTTGACTTTGGTCGACATCACCAAGTGCCTTGCGCATTAGACACTGGCACTATAGAAGTTACTAATTAATGATAATATTTTGTTGTATCTTGTATCATTACGGATGACCTGTCGATCAGATTGGAATGAACGGTAATTCATCAACTGGTTAGACTGGTAGGAACTGTGTATCATAACAGAAAATCTATATAGCACAGAGTTGTTTTCCAGATGGCTCTACCAGGGCCTACTATCCCCCCCTGTAAGCTGGAAGCAATCCCCCCTTACTGTAAAACCCTCCCCCATTTTTCCATCCCCTTCCTCCACTACACCTCCCCACTCCCATCCCATTCCCCACTCAATCCACTCCACTCCCCTTTACCCCTCCTGTACATTCCCCCTCCCCTCCCCTCCCCTTGAAGTGGGGGTCCGGGGGTCCTCCCCCGGAAAAATGTTGGATTTCTACATTGCCGTAGGCGAGTTCTAGCACTTTTTTGGAGCAAGAAAACTGGCTTTTGAAGACTACATTTTAGTTCAACTGAACTGTTGAATTAATTTCTGCAGGGCTCCCAGTGCACTGTAAAAATTTTATGGGACAAGCTGTAATAAATATGGCACAAAATTTAAGTGCTACAATTATTGTTGTGAAAATGGGATTACCAGGTCTTGAAATATTCCTGCAAACATACATTCTTGAAATATTCCTGCAAACATAATTGTCGGCTGGATAACACTGTAGTAGGCAGGGATGGAGCCTTTTACCGCTGCATTACACCAGAAATGTGCATTCATAATGCAATCTTTAAAATCCCCATATATTTGCTGAACAATATTTTAACATGTGTCTCATATTTAGGAAATTTCTAAATCAACAGGATTGTGATTGCTTTTCTTCAATTTTTAAAATACTTTTTGCATCTTTCATCAACAAAAGATAGCAGAACATAATGACCAATAGCTAAAGAAAAACAAGTAATAATGATACACTATAACACTGCTTAGACACTGTACGGTAACCTCAGCAAATATTGCATGGCCCATAATACTGATACATCACAATACAATACTTTAAGAATCATTAGTAATTAGTCACTTTATTAGTCACTAATTATTAGAAATTAGTGACTGTGCCAGGGGGGAAACTTTTCCCCCCTGGCCCAAGTAATAATGATACACTATAACACTGCTTAGACACTGTACGGTAACCTCAGCAAATATTGCATGGCCCATAATACTGATACATCACAATACAATACTTTAAGAATCATTAGTAATTAGTCACTTTATTAGTCACTAATTATTAGAAATTAGTGACTGTGCCAGGGGGGGAAACTTTTCCCCCCCCTGGCCCAAATTGGAAGCAGTCTGATTCCTTCCCCCCCTACGTAGTAGGCCCTGGGCTCTACGATGCATGGCAAAGATGTGCCAGGTAATAATTTAACGAAAGCATTACAGACTTGTGTCGGTTTCATTGTGTAAACCATGCTCTAGCAAATGTTATAACTGATGCCACACAGAAATTGTAAACAGAGCTATATGTTCGTTACACAACCACAGTCTATGACTACGTCTTCATCACGGTTCTAGGTATTCTGTGAAAAGCCGCTCTGCTAACACATACATCCTGGAAACCAAGCCCTGGTGGCATCTATCAGCTTGATCTCAGTTCTGTTTGCAAAAGATAACCCAGTCAGGAAGTCCTAAAATGTTATCGTACCTCTGAAGGTGAAGTCTTCGTGTTACAGGTTCCTTTGCGTGCATGACCAAAAAATTGGAACCTATAGCTTCGGTCTCTGTTTGTCTGTGTGTGACAAGTGAAGTCATGGGCGTAGCGTTTTCAGTAGAGGTCAACAATTTTATTCCATTGAATTACTCGATTATACTGTGTGGCACAGTGGTGACTGTTTAGAGTGTTCGGCCTGAAACGCGGAAAGTGCTGATTCGAGCCTCGCCTGAGGAAATGGTTAAAACAGTAACAATGCTGACTACAGGACACCTCTCCTGCGACCGGTCCCTAGAGAGGTTTTTGTTTCATCTGGAATTGCTAGGATCCTCCCATCAATTTTACCGTGGTGACCACATGAAATAAGATGGAGAGATTGTGTAAACCACGTTGGAGTATAGTTCCCAAGCCAAAGCCCGTGACTACATCAATTCAATGGCCCTGTTGCTGTGCCGTTATGTAAGGATCTTGTGTTCACTCAGAATTGCTTAGCACCATCAATGCTCTGTCAAACGGTTGTGTGCACTTCTGAACTTTGGAAGGAGGGCAATGTCAAATACAGTTTTATTGTATTGTGCCACAATTATGTACCAACTACAAGGTCTCATATCCCCTAAAGAAAACTCACTGAATTTGGGCAAATCCTATGGATGACTCTGGTACTAGGTTGCTACAGTGAGTACAGTCTGTACCTCCCAATGTCTACACACCTGGGCAAGATAAATCTAAATAAAAGCTATTATTTGCAGCTGTGATTTCAGTAGCCCCATATCTTCATCAACTCTACAGCTCCCAATCGAACTGCATGTAGTTACAAGGTCATAACTAGCATCCATTTTTATAAAATGATTTTAAAAACTACCGCAGTTATTAACATCATATGGTTTCTGCTCAACTACCCTGTCAACGACATCCCACGTCAGTTCATTCCGCTACATATGCAAAGGGTTAATGGTAATTGTCTCGGCAACTCCCACGGGAGACGTGTATACGCCAGCCGGTTACGTACACCCGTAATTGCCTACCTTGCTGTGCATGTTGGGCTTGTCTGGGGAGACCGAAAATTATGTCTGCAACGCTTGTCCTGCTACATGCTATCATCGAGGATTACTAGCAAAACCTAGCCACACATAACAGCAGACAGCGCGACATCCTTCCATCAAGCGCAGAGGCATGCCAGTATACACATGTGGCTCTCCCCATGTGGTCGCAGCCTATGGAACACAACGGCCAACGCGAAGCTAATTTGCTTTTAATGAAATGTCCTGGCTAATAATTCCTCTACACGTCAGATCAGTTGAACCAATTTCTGATTTTATCTACTGCCAGCCAGGTCCCAAAATACTTCGTCATTGCATATTACAATTGGAATTGGAACTCCACCATCCGTGGATTCATTCCATGCAGTCAACCATGTCCTTGTCCCTCCTTTCTGCTAACACATACCCTGCAGTTCACACCCTTCATCAGTTTTGCCCCAGTCACCTGCCGAAGTGTGCTTTTCCTTGAATATGCTTTTTATTTTATTGGAATAATACACAAAACGGATATACAGTAAGAATAAAGTGCATGCGACTTCTACAATCTAAAAGATAATAATAGTGTCATAGTATTAGAATGGCTTTGCATGAAAAGATTTACAAGCACTGTATACTACAAACTTCAAAGTTCAACTGCCAGAGATTTAATACCGTATTTTGAGCAATTCAAGTAGTACCAATTCACCGATACAAAACAGAGTCGGAGGATTCAAGTTTCAGTTCAACCTTACTTCTACAGAAGCAGACTCTTGAAAAGTTTGAAGAGTTTCGTAGCCAGAATTTTTTCATAGACAAAAAATGTCTGGTTTTACAGACTGTGTAGTTATAATGCGGGACTGCTAACCGTCAGGCCAGAGGTTCAACTCCCCACCAGGGCAGAAATTTGCTCTGAGAATTCTACTCCATCTGTGCCCCTAGCCAAATCAGCTATAATGAGTACCCTGACCGTACACCATCGGTGGGAATATGATACAGTGAGAGAGAGGATAAGCTGAGGCTAAGAAAATGAAGTCGCTAACACTTCATACCCATGGCTGCCTCTCAGACTAGCTTAAGACACTTCTTCATCTTCTTTCTTGTGGTTTACAGGCTCCGTAAAACGGGTTTGTCTAAAAAAAATGCCATGCTAACTGTCTCCTTGCTGTCGGCTATGTAAACATCATGAAACTAGCGTTCCCTCTCTGTATAATATACTGATAGTAGGTCACATTTAATGGCAACGGCTTGTATTTGTCGGCCTTAGCTGTGCAACACTGTGGCTGATTGTAATGCCTTCCAAGATCTTACAAGACCAACTTAGCCCTTGAAGCACCCCTTGAAGACTCATTATATTATGAATTTGCTTGACGTGAGAAATTTTTAAATATTTGAAACGCGAATCTGAGAAGTTTTATGTATATTTCAAACAGGACCAGACGTACTACGCTGATATATATATATATATATATATATATATATATATATATATATATTGTGCTTACACAACCCCCGCACCTGGATCGATTTGTAAAAGAGGTGAAGCGTAACGGGTGCAGAAATAGCAAGGTCTCGACAAGAAAGGACCTATGTTAACATGCTCGGTCACACTACAGCTCAGTCAGTAATCCGGCTTATACCTGAGTTTCTTACTTAAGCAGACTCATCTCAGTTCTATTGTTAAATATTCGCTGGTGGCATGGCATAGAATCTGCTGATAAGAAGCAGGCTTCACCGTCCTATGGGTTTCAGCTGACAAAATAAACAGTAACTGTTGCCAGTATTCTACTGTTACACCCATCCTACAATTCATACAATATTCACAGATCTATCTAGGTCAGTTGCTATTCTTAAACAGAACGCATCCCTTCTGAGCTTCTACAATGGAACTGTAGAAGAAGAGCAGTCCCTTAAAGCCCTAGGTTTTAGGTTTGGCGGTTTCCCTCGTAGAATGAAGTGACCAACGACTGTAGGCGGTTCAAGTAAGCATCTGTCGGCCAATGGGCGTTGATTTCATTTTGGTTTACACATCTTACAAGCATAGGCTGCTGAATTTAATTATATGCATAGCCTAGGCAACATCGTCCGCTTTGTGGAATGGAGGCGAGGCGCAGGGACGGTCGGTCGATCGGTGGTAGCCCCCACCCTAGGCCCTTCACCCTCCCTCTGGCCCTCTAGCGGTCGGACGGATGGATGGAGATGCATCGCTAGGGCAGACTAGACCCGACAGGGCATACCCCGTACAGGCCCTACCTCGATCAATTGACCACTTGTATATATATAACCGAGCTGTGGGTCGACTAATTTGTGTATACGAAAGCCAGGTAAGCTGGCTAGAGGTCATACCTGTACTTCTAGAATGTATACAAGTTGTTCCAATTATCCAAATTTACCCCCCCATACACTCATATTACTATGGAGTTCATTGCTATGAAGATACTTACAGGGTTGAGAAACAAGTCTGTAGTTTCTATATGCGATTAGATTGCCATGAACAAATACGAACTTACTATTGTGGTAGATGGCGATCAAGAGGAAGCCATACGGGCATTTTTTGCTCACAACAACTGGAATTTTGAAAGTCGGTGTCGTTGGTACAGCGTAGTCTCCATCCATCTTTGGAAATAGTTCGATATAATGATACTAATATATGTCCACTAACGAAATACAATGTTATACTACTATAAGGTCCACTACTGAAATAAGATAATAATATAATATACAGACACGAGATATAAGCTGTATCGACTATGCGATTTAAAATGGCTATGAAGTGAAGAAATTACGAAGCTCAACTCTGCTGCAGCGAAATTCAAACTAGAATGAGTACTGCAAACCAAGACTCAATTGTGAAAGGACATTTCCTAAGTTCATTTCCTAAGTTCATTAGCATAATTTGGCATGTGACCTAGTCTCTCTTCCTTAGGCTGT
This sequence comes from Allolobophora icterica, assembly GCA_963556255.1. Taxonomy (NCBI): domain Eukaryota; kingdom Metazoa; phylum Annelida; class Clitellata; order Crassiclitellata; family Lumbricidae; genus Allolobophora; species Allolobophora icterica. The sequence goes on along the minus strand of OY744617.1, from coordinate 41,614,712 downwards.
ATATTAGCATCTGATACTGGTGCAAATTCTTAGAATATGAAATACAGCTTATTGTCTTTAGTGTTCCGGGTATAATAAGGCAACGGTGACAGCATCAACAGCTGGCATTTATATACAGGTTTACGACCCAAAGCTCGGTTATATATACAAGTGGTCAATTGATCGGGGTAGGCCAGAGGGAGGGTGAAGGGCCTAGGGTGGGGGCTACCACCGATCGACCGACCGTCCCTGCGCCTCGCCTCCATTCCACAAAGCGGACGATGTTGCCTAGGCTATGCATATAATTAAATTCAGCAGCCTATGCTTGTAAGATGTGTAAACCAAAATGAAATCAACGCCCATTGGCCGACAGATGCTTACTTGAACCGCCTACAGTCGTTGGTCACTTCATTCTACGAGGGAAACCGCCAAACCTAAAACCTAGGGCTTTAAGCTAGCCCTAGGGCAGCCACGAGTATTAAGTGTTATCGACTTCATTTTCTTAGCATCGGCAAATGAGGGCAGGTGGCCAGTCTTCTCCCTCGCCGTCTCATCTTCCCACTGACAAGTCTGCTCATGGCACCTGAGTCGGCTAATTGGCACATAGAATCTCTAAACAAATTTCTGACCAGTGAGGATTTGAACCCCTGACCTGAGTGACCTCTCTCAGCTGACCATCAGTTACTACAAGTTATAATTACATGTTACAGTTAGATTAATAATAAATATAGGAGTGTAAGATTAATCCTGATTACGTGTAACAATTAGAGTATGTATATGTAAAAGTAATCGTCATTACACGTAACTGTTTTACGCATACAAGCGCCTGGTTACAATAACTGTTATATGTAATCAATATTACTTTTGTGGTTCTGCCACCACAAAACTTCTAGTCATGCTAGTGGATATTTAAGTGGTCAAAACCCTGGAGCAGTAATAACCTATGGGTCACTACTCACTACAGTTGTTTACAAGCACTTAAACCCTCTGCATTAGGGTTAGACAAAGCACAGGTCCAATTACCACCCGGATCACACACCCCCTCAACTGTTCCCCATCCCCTCTGTCTGGTCAAGAGCTCCATTGCTCACTCATCCTAAAGTTATGACATCTAGTAATTGAGTTCTATTAAGCCAATGCATCCTCTCTAATTCGGTCACTGGTTTGCTGGGGAAAAATAAACAATCCCATGATCGTTTCTCCGAAAACTCCGAGCATCGTCGGTGCGTTCTGCATCAGCATCTCGTACACTGCACGTACCCCGGGTAAGCTGGGAACTACTTTCTCTGCGCTCGCTCGCCTGGCCACATTGGCTAGTTGGCCACCTGTGCCTAACATGGGATAAACTCCCACTGGAATTATGACAAGTAAATTATCTGATCCATCCTACAACTCAACAAAACTTCACCTCTTGATATCTCTCCACAGGTCTTTCACTTTTAACTGAAAACACTACTCTTTCACAAATTCTATCCCGATTCCTCCTCTTCCCCTTACCTCTGTCACCGCTCCAACCTAAACACCATTCGTACGACTGTCTGCGTACATGACCCTTTGAAAGTTTGGATCTTGACCTGGAACCGATTTCCACCCTACATGCCTATCGATTTTGTTTTGACTGTGCGCCTGTGGTATTCAGAGAATAGCCGGTTTCCTCGACTTAGCATTTTGGGGTGCTGTAGAAATCTCGAGATGAAGATTACGAACACCGCTCCGTCCAGGTTGTGTTCCGTGTGAGCTAAGAGTACTCACTCCGAGACTCCGAGTGTGGTCGGGACCGGCATCTTTGCATCCAGAAAGGGCCAGCTGTGTGTGTGTCATAGGCTCCAGGGTTGACGGCAAATCACCAAAGGAAGAAGTTCTGTTTCTCATCGGATGCACGCGATTCAAATCATTGCCATCGGTCTACATGGAAATAGCTGCGGCATTGCACGCCAGCTTCCCACTTGACTTAGTCATTGATGTTGATGGATGCCGGTGGTCGGTCGGCCAGTTAAGGGCATCCTGTTATTCACTACGCCTACGCTAACGAATGCCACTGCCCGAATACCATTAGACATAAGTTGTGTGATAATTGCACCCCATAATCATGCTGAGCAGAGCTTCTGAAATATCTGGAAGCAAGGGTTTGGGATACTGGACAGGTGGCATCAGTTTCTGCTTCTACCAGTAATCTGGTCTCTATCTGGAAATATTTATATTTATATCTGGAAGCAATGGTATTTGGATACTGGACAGATGGTATTAGTGTCTGCTTCTACCAGTAATCACTTTGGTATCTAGTAATGTGGCCTTTTGCACTGCCTAACAAAGACAATATTGTCTTCCTTCAAGAACAACAATAGAGTATGAAATAACTGATCCCTGATAATCTATGTATGTATAAATGCATGTATATCTGTCCATAAACATACACATATACATTATACAATTATTATTATTATAACAAACATCTTTACCATGCGAAAAGCATATAGAAATGCGAAGCTGAATAAATACATACATCTGGGATAAAGTGCATTTCACAAAACTGTCAAAAGTGCTGTGAACATGACTGTTTAGGGAGCTTAAACTGCTGCTTCTTAACAAACGACAAGAATGCTCTGTTATGAATGCAAGGAGGTGACTCAATGTGTGTGAATAAAACTGTCTGCCTTTGGCTTATGGTTAGCACTCCGACCTGTTAACCCATTGGCTGAGGATTCAAATCCTTGCAACAGCAGAAAGACTTTGAGATTTCTGTTCCACTTACAACTGTTTGCTGGTAAATGAGTACAGCAACCGTACACTGTCAGTGGAGAGATCAGACAACAAGGGAGTGGACTGACCACCAGAGCACTGATCACCAACCTGGCTTGTGTGGACTTGATTGCTCTGTTACAGCGCCGGTAATTAAGCTGGTCTCCCTGACTTGGGCTATGTGTTGCTGAGAAATATCATAGACTTATATTACATTACATCACAGGCCAATGCTAAACAATGGAGTATACTAACACTCTATAGCAATTGCTGTCTCTCGAGTTTAGCTTAAAGGTCTGCTCTTCTTCTGCTTATGTCTGTGTCCGATTGAACCACACTAAAGTGTCCGCTGTTAGCAGATACTACTTTCAAGTGAACTGTAGCGCGACTGGTTGGTTAGTAATACTGCCTGCGGTTGGAGTCTGGTTACTTAATACCAGCATTGTAACTATAATTGTCATCAGTTTTATATTGTGCCTATTCATGAGAAAATTCATCAGATGCCGTGTTAATTAATTATCACCCACATGTTTAATTAATACCAGTATGGTCAATTGATAACCGCAAATTCAGAATTCTTGCAATTAAAAGACTCATGATGGATGTTCGTCACTAGCAGCAAGGTATCCACTTATCTGCCAAGGTATCCACCAAGGTATCCACCTATCTGCCAAGGTATCCACCAAGGTATCCACCTATCTGCCAAGGTATCCACCAAGGTATCCACCTATCTGCCAAGGTATCCACCAAGGTATCCACTTGACAAGCATGAGAAAGTTATATCAGAGAACACAGCTTAAATGGTGGCCTGAGGTAGTGGCCATTTGCTTTTATCGTTTTCTTTTTCTCAAAACATTTTATGACAATTTTTCCTATCATGCAAAATATAAAATTAGTGCCTTTTTAAAGTACCTTTCGTGAGATACTTAAAAGTCACTGTATCCATACAAATGATAAACAGTAACAGCTGCTACGGTACAATTTTCTCTCATTCTGCACTCTGTTGATTTTTCTCTCTGTTATCAGAATGTGTGCTACTCAGAAGGTTGGAGCTGTTTCTAAATCTATGGCAAACTGTGAGTTGCTCAGTTTCTGAGTGTCTGTGTGAGACAACCGGTGGAGACCATCCCCAGCTACAGGAGCATCATTTGTATCAGATGACCTTGTCATTCTGTTATTATTATTATTATCATTAGTATTATCATTAGTATTATCATTAGTATTATTATTATTATTATTATTATTATTATTATTATTATTATTATTATTATTATTATTATTATTACACATTTATTTAAGCACCTCTATCTAATGACCAAGCATCAATCGACGGCGCTGAGCAATTATGAGTGAAGGACTTGCTCAAGGTCCCTACATAGTAACCGTCTCAGGAGAAGTTCGAACCTGTACTCTCCCTATTACAAGACAGGTGCTCTAACCAGCTGGGTATACCATGTCCTTTTAACCCTTGGTTAAGAAAGCAAGTCTAAGCAGCTTGCATGTTACTTAAATGGCACTAAATAAACGCTCAGATACATACAAAAGTCATACATATATATATGGATGCACAAATATAAATAGACATACATACCTATTTACACACCTATATATATATATATATATATATATATATACATATATGTGTATACAAACCTACCTAGCTATTCATATACACAATTTACACATGTACATTAAGAATGTGCCAGACTTTCAGACATGCACACAGACATTATTATAAGAATATTGATCCACCTGTGTGCTCTGTACAAATAAATGGGCCATGTTAGTAAGTAGGCCATGTAATTAAATAGGCTATGTAAGTAAGTAGGCTGTGTAAATAAGTAGGCTGTGTAAGTAAGCTGTTTAATTAAGTAGGCTATATAAGTAAGTAGGCCAATGGAAAGGCCATGTAATGAAGTAGGCCATGCATGTAAGTAAGGAGGCTGTGTAAATAAGTAAGCTGTGTAATTAAGTAGGCTGTGCAAGTAAGTAGGCTATGCAAGTAAGTGGGATAAGCAAATATCTATATAAGTAAGGAAGTAGCCTTTATTTCAACTGGCATTACTAAAATTATTCAGAAACGTGACAACAAAATTCACACAAAAGAAGCGAATCTGGCATCTAAAGCAAGCAAGTCCCAGACCACAACTACCCTCACAGTTGCCCTGGGGACAAACCCATCTGCCAGACACGGCCTCAAACTCCAAATTAAACATATTCCCAGTGTACTGAACCTCTCTCACCCATGCAAACATTCAAACAGCACACAGGGACCATCTGTTTACCTTTGCACCTGTGTATTGAATAAAAATACGGCTCCACCACCTGTGTTGCAGATATTTATATCAGCCCTCCAACGTGCCAGTCGCTTACATCAGTATGGCTGTCATTAGTTATTTATGATTTATGCTTCAATGCAAGGGTTGAACATGCTTACCTATGTATTTGTCAGGTTTTCTCATTGTTTGGCTAGATTTGCATAACATCACTCGACCTGGCTTCTTAGAAAGTGGTGTCCTTACTTCTAAACTGTACTTTAGTTGGAGACTATTATTATCCCTACTTGAGTACAATAGGTGGTTGCGTTGGATAGCATACCTGTCTAGTGCCTCGTTTGTGGCTCCCCCACTGGTCTCCTCCTCTCTGTGTCTTCCTCTCTGTCTCTGTGTCTGTCTCTCTCTTTACAAGGCAGTCTGTGACTCACCCAGACAATCAGTCCGTTACTGGGAACAGACCCTTAAAAGTAAAGAGGCCACATAACATTTGGCAGAAAAAATTCAAATAGACTATATATCTCACAAAGACCTAACCGCAAAACAGAGCCCAGCAGTGCCCACCAGTAGGAGAGGCCATAAAGAAGAAGAAGAAGTGGTCTCTTAAGAAGTAGGAACGTTTGGAATAAGTACACAACTACGGGAGAAGAGCAGTCTCTTAAGCTAGACCCAAGATGCAGTCATGGGTATGAAGTGTTTGCAACTTCATATTTCAAAGCACTGGCATACATAAGGGAGCAGGTGAGCAGTCAACTCTCCCTCACCACCTGATCATCTCATTGACAGTGTACAGTCTATGTACTCATTATAGCTCGTAACAGGGCGAAAGTTGAGCCGAAATATCAAAAAGATTTCTGCCCTGGTGGGGATTTGAACACCTGAACTCTTGGCTGACATTTCAACATCTTAACCACAGGACTATTGGCCACCCTCCCCAACAGCCATAAAACCTTCCATAAAATGAAATCCAGATGCTACAAATGGCGCATTTTCATATACGATAACAGTCTTATCGTTACTTGTGATTAGCGCTTGCAATTAAACTCTTAATATTTCCTGTATATGCGTTTATAAGATTCTGAAAACTTAAGCTACGAGTCATTCTCCGCTTTGGGGGATTCTGTTACAAGAGATATGCAATCAAAAATCTGCAATGCATAATGAAACATTCAACATTTTTATAACGCAGCACGAACCGGTTATTCATCCAGTGATTTATGGACATATCTTGTGCATGTGTTTACAAGAAGCTCATGATTCAACACACTAATTCTTCTTCGAAGAAACAAAAATTGCATCGAATTTTTAACATGTCTTGGTTTCATAAAAGAAGCCTTACTACTTAAAAGAAGCGATTATGAGCTTAGAGTTATCCGTATGCTAAACATAACTCTGCATAAATGCAATACTAAAAATTCCAGACTTCAGTGTATACAGACAGAAAATATCTAGTTGCAATTGTACACAGCTTAATCATAGGCCTACATTTCACGAATTTCGTTCATCAGCACTCGGAATACCAAAGACACGATAATATGTTTCACTTAACTAACCGTCTTGAAAGTGCAGTGTCTAGTAACATCAGTGCCACACTCTTAGTAAAGTCTAGAATGGTTCCATGTATAAATGTCACAAACATAACCCGAAGCATTTCCGAAAAAGATAGTGGAAAGGTCATATACACAAATTGTCTAATTACCATAAACGCTATACTGCTATTCGCACCGGCCAAATTTTTCAATATTGCATTCTGGTCAAAAACGGCGTGCTGTTAGAAAATCTTCGTACATCAAGATACTTTAGATGCGAACTGAATAGATTCGTTTTACAATACGCTGTACCGTACAACTACTGCCGTTCGCAGGTCTCCGAAATTCTTTAATTTCAACCGTCACAGGTCTGTTCGTAGGGGAAGGTCCCCTAAGATGGGACAGTTCATAAGATGGGACAGACCTATTATTAGCGTTATTCGGCAGAGGACGCCCCTCTTTAGTGTTGCGAATTGCTTATCACGAATATTTGACTCTACCTAGCAACTTTCCCTACTTGCGGTGCGGTTGCGACGATTTTTATTAATAAGTGAAGATTTTCACGTCCACTGGTGTTATTTCATTCGACAATACTTTTCCGCAGAGCAAGGTAAGCTTGTCGCATCTCTTTCACTTTATGGTATACACTTAAAATAGTGTCATTTTAATGGTTAGTCATTCATTCTTTATTGCTTGAAGTTGAGCGATAATGTAAATATTTGCTTTTGAACGGACAGCTATAGTATGCCATAAGATGGGACACCACTGTCCCATCTTAGGCTTCGACGGTGTCCCATGTTAAAATTAATGATAACGTTAGCCTATAATAATGAATCTCAAACTGTTTAGGCTTTAATAGTTTGGCAGGTAGTCTTTTTGCGTTAGGCCTGTTGCTGAATACTTTGATATACCCTACCCTCGAGTTGCCGTTTTTAGGCCTTTTAAATTGTCATTCAGAATAAAAAGTCCCTTTAAAGCCTGTAAATAGTCTTTAAAAGGTATTAATTTTTCTGAAGTTGTTGATAGGTTTATTAATAAGCTTACACATGAGTAATACTGTTGTAATAAAAATTACTATATAATAGGCTAACCTTTCGCAGCCTGACTTGATGGAAATTGTTGTCCCATCTTATGGGTATAGTTGCTTAAGATGGGACATGTTAGTAATTATTATTCATGGCAAAAATATTGAAATCGTGAATAAGTGTTAAACTTTAGCAATCAAAATTGGAAAGTTAAATAGAATATACATCATATCAGTGTGGTTTAGTTTACCATAGTGCTTGTGGTTTAAAAAAAATTGGGAAACAGCGTTAAGTGTCCCATCTTAGGGGACCTCCCCTACTTGTCAAGTCTCGGTCAACAAGCAATAACAATATACAGTTATTTCTAAAGAATGCACTGCTCGCGGCAATGAACGGAAGCACTTACCACTAATTCATAAAAACAATTCTTCCAACTAAACTCGATTTCTTGACTTGAAGCCAAGGCTTTCCAATATTATATGCTCGCTGGTGCGCTGCTCAACACGCGAGGCCGAACTTAAACAAAATTACTCACGGAATGTCGCATAACTTGTAACGTAAGTCAGAATACAGCACACAAAGAACAACTGCACGAATATGAAAGTCAAAATACGGCACACTTTTCTGCTTATATATTAAGTCTAGTCTACTTAAAATGATGACGAATGTTCCGCCAAACACCTACGACACTACGCAAGCAGTAGAACGCTGAAAAGCTAGTGACGCCTGCTCATTGAATAATTAGGGATGGTTGTGAGGTCACGTGGTTTTCAAACACTGCGCGGCCGCCATTAGGATAAGTTATTCAGTCCTGGGGGCGGTCAGGCAAAGTAACACGCAAATGTTGCCTTTCGATTTACGACGACGATTCTTTTCAAATGCACAGTGTAACAGTGTTAAAGAAATCTGAACAGTCTTGGTTATGAAAATTTAGTCAAAACTGGTTTATATGTTAAACTTTATGTACAGCTGCTTAAATTTATAGGCCTATGTAAACTGCGAAAACTGATCAAACACGAAGACTTCCAAGTTCTAAGCCTCTAAGGAGTAAGTAGTCATCACAGACTTTCAAATTCGCAATCAAAACTACGTAGACCTTAAAATTGTAACTTGTAAGTAAGTACACACAAAGCCGTCAAGTCGAAGAGCGCGGAACTTAGCAATGCGAAAACGTAGAACCAGACTGGCCCAAAGTCAAGCGATTAGCAACTTCAGAAGCTAATTGGAAGTCCTTTAAACGTTCCGTGTCCACAATATTTTTAGCTGGATGGGAGTACGGTGAGCACCTCTGACGTTCCAAGAAAATGTGTCATATAACATCGTCCATTCACGATTAAAATCATGACTGCGTAAAATATCGTAGGGGTATTTCGGACATTTTTTGCGGGAACTTCTTACCCACAGGCCAGTGGCCCAGTGTTTAATCTAGTCCCCCTCTTCTGGGAGGGGAAACAAGGTTTCTGGGGGGTGGGGGGGCCAACGAATTTACACAAGATTTTTGTCTGTAATTTCATCCATCTTGAAAAAGTTTCTGACTTTTCCTAATTTCATGTTGAAAAAAGTTGATGACCTTTTTTTAAAGTCCTTCGTCCCGTGTTTTACATCAATTACTCTCTCAAAAAAGTTGACGACCTTTTTATTAAGAAATCTTCTCTCTGGGGGGGGGGGGGGGGAAACCATGTATCCATATATATCCTGGGGGAATTTTCCTCCCCTAAAGGTCTCTACATTGTAATATTGCTGCCTCTGGGGGAACATCAATCCTGGGGGACATTTCCCCCCAAAGACGTCTAGATTACACACTGCCCACAGGCATAGGCGTAGACTCTGGGGGGGGGGGGCAGCCGGGGTCATAGGCGTAATTTTTGGGGGTACGAGGGGTACCCGTACCCCAATTTTTGGACTGAGGGGTACCATACCCCACTTTTTAAACAATGCCAATCAATATTTTATTGTTGAGCCTTCCCAGAGATCGCAGTCTCCGCCTTGCTTCTTGTAATGTAATAAATTGGTACCCCCCACTTTTTAGACCAAAGTTACGCCTCTGGCCGGGGCACGTGCCCCCCAATAATTGAGATGAACTGTACACCTAATGCAACAAGTGTAGAATTAATAACCAAATTCCCCCCCCCCCCCCATAGTTTGGTCAAGTTCACGCCAGTGCTCACAGGGCCGAATTTAGATACTAGACTAACTAGAGGGACAGGTCTGATCCCGCAGTATACAGTGGTCCTCATTTAGTCGATAGAGGCGCAGGTAGCATAGGGCTAGGCCCTATCCAATGCAGTTCAGTCTGCATTGGGCCGGTCGGTCACAATCCGGGATGTCAAGCCAGGTCCATTCAAAAGAGTACAATTAGACTAATGCCGAATTTTACCTTGAATGGGAGATCGTCTGAATTAGTGGAAAGGTTCATGAACTATCGGAAGGAGTGAAATGCATGGGAAAAGGCATCCTTCGTGCGAGTTAGTCTGAATAATTGTATTTAAATAGTTGTATATTGTTCCTGCTTGTTGACCAAAGACTTGGCAAGTTCGGCCCGTCGTCAAATTACTGACGAAAGCTCGCGCACAGCGAATTACTTTTGATAGCCCTGTGCTACTGGCGCCCCTAGCGACTGAATGAGGACTCGTCTCTCTAGTGTCTAAATTCGGGCCTGCGGGAAAGAATTCCCAAAAAGGAATCCATGGGTACGATGCGCCCTCCTGCAAACTTGATGGGGTAGTTGAAAGCCTATTCAGTTTACTTGGGTATCTAACAACATACACATCCTAATCGGAGAACCTACCGCTAATTCGAAGCAAAGCTGATTCTTGAGTGTAGAAGATTTCGTCGTACAGACCCTACTCACTAATTGGGGTTGGCAGAAGTTGGAACAAGACCAGTGGGCAGAAGCGAAATATTTACCATCAAATTTTACCTCCAATTGAATATCGTCTGAATCAGTGAACAGCCTGAACCAAAGAGATTTATCGACAGTAAGGCAAAATGTATGGATGGCTGCGTAGTAACTTCAATGTAGGATACATAGCTAAATCAGTGCGAGGATAATATGTATACGCGTAGGACTAAAATACACAGGGAAAAGTACCTAAATGATAAATCTGAGGGAGAGGTTCTGAACAAGTCGTGGGGCAGACCTCTCAGCAATCTGGGAGGGTACAGAGGAAATGTATCTTCAAAGTGAGACAGCAGGAAACAGACCTATGGGGTTTAGTGAAATGTGTGAAGGAAAAATTAATATTCAAAATTTGATGTGAAGGAATAACTGCATGGGCAATGTAAGTTCCTCTAAACCAGAGGAAAGGAACGGAGGTTGTATCTATATTCCCTGAACAAGTCGGCGTTAACAGAACTGATTTTACTGCAGTCGACTTTAGCTATAATGTAGGTACCCGGTACCGCCGATAAAACATTAGTCTTCAGTGAACTTTTCCTCGTCGCCCGTGTATTCGTTCAAACTGTCCTCCTCGGTGATCTTCAGCGGAGTAGCACTGCTGAACGATGTTCTACTGCCGAGAAGAGTAGGCGTTATACACTCACTTGAAACGAGAATAAAAATTATTTACACAGTTAGAAAGGCAGAGAATATCCTACAGAACCAAGTTTAGCCGAATTGCAGATATATCTGTCGCTTTAAGACTCCGTGAATTTATTCGCCAAGCAGCTGAATAGAAGGTTAACAAGTAGACTAGTAGCTAAGTTTATGATTGATTTCGAAATGTACGATAGGATATATTCTGTGACATTCGAGTTGTCTCGTGCTAATAAAATATTTCTTGCCTACTCACTTGTGAAGCTTTTCCGAATGAACAAAGGACGCCATAGGCTATGCTGAGCTCGTGGATGGCCGCACTGCACCACTACCTATCCTACGAACTCACCAAAACCTCACTATATCTCCGCAGGTCTTTCACTCAAAACTGAAAACACTGCTCTCTCACAAACCCTATCCCGATCCCTCCTTCTCTCCCTGTATACCTCCTTCGCCGTTTAAACCCGCCTTAGCCGTCTTACTGTCTACCTGACCGACTCCTTTGGATCTTGCCCTGGAACCGATTCGACCCCCGCAAATCCCATTTTGATCTGACTAAGCGCCTGTGAATAAGCTGGTTCCCGCGACTTCACTTTTTTGGGCGCTGTAGAAATGTCGAGATTACGATTACGAGATTACGATTCGTCGATAACTATAGCTACCAGTAAATGTAGCATCATTGATTGCAAGTTCGTGTAATTGTAATTAAGTAGTAACTTCTATTGCGCCGGTGTCTAATGCACAAGGCATCAACCGATGGCACACCAAAACCAAGCCGTAATCAGGTCAATATCAAGAAGTTCAGTCCGTAAGCGTCCATCCAAGGAATCCACATAATTGGAAAGTTCATATTTAACGTCATGTTACGAGTTGGGGCGGAGCCATCTGGCGAACAGGAAGGTTTCGCGTCTTGTTTACACAACGAATGCGCTGCAGTTTATTATATTTACGAAGAGAAGTCGACAAATGATTACATTTTCAAACACATACATTGCCTGTGGGCTGTGGAGAGTAAAACCATATTTAATATCCGGTGTAAAATTGAAGCGAAGCGACATCTGTGGGTAAGATAGTAAGGGGGACCCGTAGAGTAATGGATAACACACTGGCGTGAAGTGCAGAAGGTACCAAGATCGAATCCCGTAGCCCTCCATAAGGTTTACGCAGCCTTCTACTCGCTAGATGGCGGCGGTAGTTAAGTGAGTGTTAGGCCGTGAATGGCGCCCTGTGTGGCTGCCGTTAAAAACAGTTGTATTCGACTACTGTAAAACTGTTATCATGTGCTTCTACCGTATACATGTATGCAAGGCGCCCTGCGTGGCTGCCGTTTCTACTATAATGTATGCTCACTGTACAGCGCAGTGCGGTTAGCAGGTGCTTAATTAAAGAAAAGATATTATTATTATTATTATTATTAGAATGCATACCGAATATTATTATTGGCACGACTTTCTATTCATCCGTAATATTATGTAAATTCCTTGGTCGTCGTCTAAACCCAGAGCGAGCTCAGCGGCGGAGGAAATGCTGTCAAATGCATTAATTACAATTCATGCAGACTGGTTTTGTTTTAGATAAACAGAATGAAATGATGAATAATATGAAACGATATGTGCTCACATTCTTTGATATTCTTGAAATCCATCGTCCAAGAATTCCTTGGCTGGATCTCTACCAGTCCGGCGTTCATTTTTATCAACTGCAGGAAATCAATCAGATTTTTTTTACATTAAGCCCTAATCGTAATCTCGAGATTTCTACAGCGCCTAGAAGGTTAGTCACCCTGACCAGCTTATTCATAGGCGCTCAGTCAAAAGAAATCGATAGGAAGTTGAGCTCAGTCCCGGTTCCAGATGAAGATCAGGCAGGCAGGCAGGCAGGCAGGCAGGCAGGCAGGCAGGCAGGCAGGCAGGCAGGCAGGCAGGCAGGCAGGCAGGCAGGCAGGCAGGCAGGCAGGCAGGCAGGCAGGCAGGCAGGCAGGCAGGCAGGCAGGCTACGGTGGATGGTGTTTAGAATTTTAGCGGTGAGAGAGGTACAGGGAATTGAAGGAGGTATGATAGCAGTTGTGAAAAAAGGGTGTTTACATGGGCGTATTTGGGAATTACGGGTTCACACTTCCCAAATAAATTGCAAAAAAATACAAAAAACAACTTTTCAAACTGATCCATTATTCTGCGACCATGTCTAGTGGGAAATCCCCGAAATTGAAACCCTCGAAATTGTTTCCTGGCTGTGTTTCGAGCGAGGTAACAAGAGGTAGCAAGAGGTGCAGTTCTACTATGAAACTAATGAAGCTGAAGCTTCCGGAGCCCCGACCCCATCCCCCAGAAGCGACCCTGAATGTAGACTGTAGTGCACAATTAGTCCATTAGCGAAAAGGACTTCCATGACAGTATAACAGTTCAAGCTTCAGGGCCCAGAAATGTAGCTTCACCCCTGTCGGATAGTCAGAGGTAGGGCCTACAACCAAGTTAGGGCATACATGCGGGAAGGATCGCAAAAATGAAGTCAGTTTCATCCTTTCCTGACCACATATCCATTTAATTTGCTGCGCAAGGTGACCTTCAACTTCCTCAGAAAAACTTCGGCGTGGTTGGTTCAAATTTCTGGAACAGGTCGCCCAGCAATCATCGCTATGAGTTCCATTTTCTTTCTTGACATGCATTCCAAAAGCGCATGAAAACCAATCTGCTTGGTCGTGATTTTGTGTTTTCAGATTGGCAGCGCCTTCAATTGTAATTGTAATTGTAATCGAACATCTCCCAACTTAGCCGTCTTACTGTCTTCCTGACTGACTCCTTTGGATCTTGACCTGGAACCGATTCGACCTCCCCTGCCTATCGATTTTGATTTGTCTAAGCGCCTGTGAATAAGCTGGTTCCCGCGACTTCGCTTTTTTTGGGCGCTGTAGAAATCTCGACATTATGATGAAGGACGAATCGCTGTGAAGAGGCACTACATTATTCTGTAATTACAGTTACATAGCTTTGCATGTTGGGTTAGAAAATTTGTTATACGTACTGTTGTATATGTCCCCTTTTTTGCGCTGGCAAATGGCGCAACAGACGAAGACGAGAATGATGAACAATCCGAAGACAGCAGCCGCGATGCTCACCCAGACCCAACACACTTCAAGACCGAACAACACTCCGCACATGCTCTCTGACAGACAAAAGCAAAGCTCAGTTACGATTACACTGTGGTCATAAATTATGATTACCTTAATTAGGCTACTCATGGCAGGATAAGCCGATAGCCGCAAAGACAAGGCAAGGCATGTACACGAGTGACAAGAAGTAGAACTAGTAATTCTCAAGAGAATCCTTTTAGGAAAATGCACATTTAGGTCTAATTACCCTCACACTTTTACCTTTCACTTCCCCATTAACGGTTCTTACCTGTTCCAAGAGCATAAATAGGGGCAATATTTGCTGTTTGATTGACTCTGTTGTGTCCAGTGTCAACGACGCATCTGTATTGTCCAAGGTACTTCGGCCATTTCTCAGTAGCGTTAGCATCCACGTTTATAATCAACAGCCCAGCGTTAACCGTTACAAACGGTGGATCGTTGTGAAGGAGTTGATCGCCCACAGCTAGTACCTTGTACCATCGAATAGTTGGAGGAGTGCTTGGATCCGATGTTGCACGGCAGTCAAACTGAACACGACCTTCTTCATAATTGTCAACTGTAACTTCTGTTTCATTGTGTATAGTCACTACAGTTTTGCCTATAAACACATAGATCAATAATTATTTATAGACCTATATCAATTTCTAAGGTATGTCAGAAAGATATGATATAATATATCATGCTACAGAAGGCAGAGTTTCGGACACTGCTTTTGCAGATCAGCATGATCAATATTATCCTTATCAACCAATACAGACTCAAAACAGACGAGAGTCGTAACTTTAGACCAAAGTGACATTAAGAAACTGATTGCAAAGAACTGGTTAGTGAATTGCGAAGGTTCTGATCAGCCACGGAATACGCCCGAGAGTCCACGACTCTCCTGGTGCAAGGAATACTGACAGTGTCCCTGGACTGAGTGATATATACTACCAGGGAATTGGTCCTGTTGCCAGCGTAATTTATTTTCTGTGAATATTAACGAACATGTATTACACTAGGCTATTACTGTCAGAATATGTCTTCCTAACAGGATCTTGATATCGTCACATTGCTAAACTCACTGAGTACGTTTAGGTATCCCGAAGCAAATGCGTATCCATGAACGTTGCTTGCATTGCACTGAATAACCGTCAGGTCCGTTTTACTCTCTCGGTCATCGCAGTTTCTGCAAACCTCTTTTATTGTCAGACTTTTCATATCGCTGCTGACCGCAAATCTCTGTGGAGGATTCTTAGCTATAACAAAAGCACTAAATAATCAATTTGACATCAGTAATTATTGGCAGCATAAATCGAAAGTAGGCTAGGCATAATAGTAATTTTAAGTTAAGTTGCCGATAGCGAGAAATTTGGAAAAAGTTTAAAGTTAAAACTGAATTCTTAATTGCCTTTCATACCTACCAGACAACTGAGTGAAGAGAAATTGCAATATAAAGATAGGGAGAACAGGAAACACTATAACAGGGTAAATATGAATGCACCAGCCTCACAACTGAATATTGAAAACAAATTTTACAGTAAACACAAGGAGTTTGACTGTGCAATCTAATTTGATGCCTCAGCTGCACTGCATAGGCCTATAATAGCGTTGACAAAAATCTGAAGAGTTATTATTTCGTATAAGACTTAGGCTACTTGTGAAATTAATTCAGGACACAAACAGACCGTATATTCTATGAAAATGCTGAAACATTTCTTACGATCCAGTCCCTTTCCATCTTGAAACCAGACAATCGTTGCTTCGGGTTTAGCATCAGGGTAGCAGTTGAAGGTAAAGGACTCGCCCTCTGTGACGTTGACATCGACAGGACCATCTGTTACATTGAGGAAGCTAGGCACCCCTGAAATACGCATAGCCAAGCAGGATCATTGGTAATTCTTCATCTGGTGCGTATTAAAAGACTAGCAAGAGCGATTCATGTGTATACAACAGTAGAAGAAGGTGTCCAAGAAACGTTTGAAAATAGGGAGAGTGGAAGAATTCGGTGACGGCAGTAGAGCTGTTTGGAAGAAACGATCGGGAAATGAATCGAGTCGGCATCCTGCCTGGTTGATGAAGAGGGGTTGGCTATTAGACATGTCACTTGGCTCATTTAGGTACAGCTGGTCTAAGAGTTAATTCATCCTTGAAAAAAGTTATGTCATTATTTATTAAACACACCAATTCTAAGTTTCTGTAGAATCATTTATTTCAGATAGGTAATTAAACGGTATACAGTCTTGACATGGGCTTTACCTTTTCGATACAACCGTCTTAAAATGAACCGACCGGAACCTTCATAAATTAGATTGCTTATAGGGGTATGCAATTTATACATCACACAGAGTGATTCATAAAGAGTAGATTTCAAAAGCAGTTTTAAATATTGAATTTCAGTTATGTTGAAAGTTCAGTACCTAAACCGCAAACCAGAAGCTGGATAGAATTTCGCTACATAGATACAGTTTTGTTTTGACAGGAAATACCAATTTCAAGCGAAGCGTTGGTGTGGGTACCAAGAGTACAGTGCAAAACTTCGAATTGTCAAAGGATGTCAAAGAAGAAAAGTTGACAAGAATTGTCATAGTAGTTATTTCTTTGCCAATAATTTTACTTAATGAACAACACAGACCTTCAACGCGTATCTGAAGAGTATGTGTGTTGCGTCCTTGGGTATTTGCAGCGGTGCAGATGTAGTCTCCCTCGTCAGTTGCAGTTATGTTATTGATCGTGAGTTCTGTATTGAAATGATTAATCTTGGATCTTCCATTTGGAAGCTTATTACTTGGCCCTGACCAAGAAATTGTTGGCTCCGGACTGAATACAGATTAAACGTAGCCTTCATTAAAGAATGTATAACGACGATCAGTATAACAGATTTTTATTACTACTTATATGAATTTTTATTACTACTTAAATTGAATGTGGTTGTGGTCGAAGTGTGGTGGTTAGCGTGCTGGACTGTCAATCGAGCGGTCTGGGTTCAAATCCCAGCCAGGGGTGAAATTTGGTTCAAAGTTTCTGCGCCTTTGCTTCCCCAAGCTAACTCAGCAATAATGAGTACACTGACTGTACACTGTCGGTGGTAAGATGAGACGGCGAGGGAGAGGACTGGCCGCCCACCGTCATATGCCGAGGCTAAGAAAATGAAGTCGCTAGCACATCATACCATGACTATAGCTTAAACGACTGCTCTTCTCTCCTACATTGAAAGTTATCATCCATCATACGTCACTCAATTGCCACGAGTTATCGCAAAGTGGATGCTCATGTAAATCATGTCCTGAAGTTCACTGAAGAAACGTTTTGTTCAGTTCAATAACCGACAAGTAAAAAATCTACATACACTGTGACCTCATTCGGAAACTAATTTCAAACAGTTGTCAAAGACAATAAGCTGATCAGACTCATTTTGAGTTGATTTACACTATTGGTACCTGTTTCGGTCTCGAATTTGCAGTAATATATCTGTGCCACACTAACAATAACATTCATCAACTCCCGGGGTACAGTTACTGGCAGAACCATTGTCTTACTGCGCTTCTTCAACACTTCGCACGTCCTACATTTGGAAACTCGCAAAAATTAAACAAGAGGATATAGACTTTTGAGGTACCATATGAAAAACAAGAACCAACTTGTTAGAAGCAATGGTTTAATAATTTTCTTTAAATCACAAAGTCTTTTAGTGATTTAAAGAAAATTATAGGAAGTAGAATTAAGAACGGAAGTAATTTCGGCTAATGTAGTTCAGATAGCCTTACTATCCATAGAAGAAGCATCGAAGTGTTACATTTCCTCCGATGACAGCAACAGTTTGTGTTTCAGAAGCAAATCCTAAAGTTGGAGCAACCTGGCTGACGCCTCCTGCAGCTGTAAAGTGACAACAAATACATTGAGATAAAGCAGTTGGTATACCCAGTCTTGTTGTCAAGACCTTAAACCTCAAGACTAAGACCAAGACCAAGACCTTGAACCTCAAAACCAAGACCAAGACCAAGACCTTGAACCTCAAGACCAAGACCAAGACCTTGAACCTCAAGACCAAGACCAAGACTTTGAAACTCAAGACCAAAACCGAGCAAAATACCCAAAAAATCACAACCATATCCAGACTTCTATTCCTTACTAATAAAATTGTCAAGTCGGACTACTCACTATTTTAATTAAAACATGAATCTTTTATTTTATTCAAACAAAACAACTCCAAATGCAGACTGCAGAGAATTCCGAATTTGTATTTACAAAAGTCCTTCATGCGAAATGTTATTCCAAATGCCTGTTGCCAAGGCCGTAGCTAGGGGGGTGTTTTTGGTGTTTAAACACCCCCCGAAATTAAATAATGTAAAAATGAAATAATGCATTTACTAACTCCAAACCCGTTGGTCGGTTGACTCGCTTGCTTGTCGGCTTGCTCAAGGACGAGAAAACACCCCCCGAAATAGAAAACACCCCCCGAAACAAAATCCTGGCTACGGCCTTGCCTGTTGCATTTTATAAAAACCAATTCGCTCAGAATTTTCTGTGGGCCTCATAAAAATTCTGCCATGTGAAAAATACGTTCTACACTCTACAGTACAGAATTCACTGGCACACAGAGCAGCTTTTCAAGTACCGGATGTAAATGTATAAATATTGTGAGTCTGTTTTGAAATCATTCCATGGTAAATAACCGGAAGTAAAAATAAATGTCCAAAACAACAGTAATGCCTCACTCAAACCGTGTAAATACTAAAGCAATTGTATTAGTAATTATTAGATAAACTTTTAAAATCCTTACGTTTTGTTAGATGACTGTTCATATTGTCAAAAGTCTTGGTCTTGGTCTTGCAAAACCAAGACCAAGACTTTGAGCCTCAAGACCAAGACCAAGACCTTGAACCTCAAGACCAAGACCAAGACTTTTGGTCTCAAGACCAAGACCAAGACTTTTAAAAACGAACTCGAGTGCACTCGAGACCAAGACCTTGGTCTCGAGGACAACAAGACTGGGTATGCCTTTTATTCATAGTAAACACCCTATAGGAATATTATTATTTGCTTACTGGTCGGCTTTCAGTGCGCGATATTATCGTGGTTAGAGGGCTGGACCATAGTGCGACCGTACGTTACCTCCCGGAATAACGTACGCGTACTGTACGTACGTTATCGAAAAAAATAACGTACGCGTACCGTACGCGTACGGTAAAAATGCCACAAATTTATCTGGTCATTCACAAAGAACCTCAATATAACTATGGTCTTATACGTTACGCGTACCGTACGCGTACGTCAAATGATCAGCTTAACTCTACAGTATTAGTCTCTCCGTACGCAGGCATATTTATTACGAACGGTACGGAAATTTAGTATTACCAATAAAATGACCATCCTATAAAGTGTGCCGTAAAATCTTAATATTCTTCACATTAGACAGAATATTACCAATTTGGATTTTAAAAGTTTGAAAGTAGAGATCATTGAACAGCCACAGATGACTGATGTAATGGTTAAAATTGGTTACGACCGTCAATCACCAACTATTATTGACTTTTGTTGTGCATAATGTTATGTATTTATTTTCGTCATGAATTTATGTGAACGTACGGTAACGTACGGCATAATAACGTACGCGTACTGTACGCAGTGATGTAGTCGAGTCCACCTAAGCCGAGTCCGAGTCAAGTCCGAGTCCATCTAAGCCGAGTCCGAGTCGAGTCCGTGTCCTGAGGTGTTCGAGTCCGAGTCCGAGTCACTAAAGATCGAGTCCAAGTCCGAGTCCGAGTCCATCCTCATCAAAATACACTGAACGACGCAATTGAATGCCATAGAAAAATAACATAAGTTACATAACCATAATTATATGTAGAAAGAATTTTAACGTAATTTACCTAAATTTCATATTAAAAACACTAAATTAAATAAAGTTTTGTTCGATAATTTGGCACGGTCATGGGGACACTTAAAAATTCTTCCACTGCTAGACAGAAGTTCAGTAGGCTAGGTAGGGACAGCCAGAACGTAAATGCCACAAGTGCAGCCGTGGCATATCACGTCCTCGCTCCTTATCTACACTGGAAAGAGCGATACGAAAGTTTCTTCTAATTCGAAGCGATAAATTAATAATACCATGCACAGTTTAGCATTATAATTGAAGACATATCATATATTTACAAATCGACAACCCCTAGTATTCAGTTGACCGTTCTCTTCGATGTCATACCCTTCACGGTGTTCGCCTATAAATGTGCCCGCCCACGCCGATTAGAGACCCTCAGTCATATACCCCATGGTCTATTCATGATACTCGTCTTCACTTCATTAGTTTCTGTTGTCTGCTGGTAGGAACTGGTTGGCGCCAGAATAGTTCCAGCTGTTCAGGCTTATGCCTATAGGCCTGTAGATGCCTATACCAGGGCGAATAGAGACCCTCTGTTTTATACCCCAGTCTATTCATGATACTCATCTTCACTTCAAGATCTTTCCACACAGTTAGTGGAGAAACCTTGGTTCCACCTGTTCTGGCTGATGCCTGTAGCGACGGTCGGCCGGGTATTCACGTCAGTTCTCGCATGAGGGGTGGTCTTGGCCGTGACATGGCAATACAGTTGCCTGTTCTGCCCAGAAATTGTGACTCGAAAAAACGAGTCAGCGAGTCAAATTCGAGTCCAGGGTTCGAGTCCGAGTCCAAGTCCGAGTCGTGACAGTCCAAGTCCGATTCCGAGTCCGAGTCCGCAAAAAATCGGTCTCGAGTCGGACTCGAGTCCTTGGCCGGACTCGAGTACTACATCACTGACGGTACGTACGTTATGGAAAAAATAACGTACGTACAGTACGTACGGTCGCACCTTGGGCTGGACTGTCAAACGAAACTTGGTGCCGCCAGGGCAGCAATCTGTTTCAAGGTATGTCTCCATTTGCACCCCCTATCAAGTATCCAGCTCAGTTAATTTTATCGTAAACTCCCAAGTTCTAGTTTTGTCTTCCAACACTAAGCACATGGAACAGCTTCCAGCTTATTCAGGAGTGCTGCGTCGTGTTAGAGGGGTTGTCCAGAGATGGCAAGTGAAGATCCGGGCACAGATGCCAGAGAGACCGGAGAGGGATGGCAGAGGAGCTGGTGAACGGGGTTTCGTTGAGGACAAGAAAGCTTGGAAACGGAGGAAGAGAGCTTGAAAGTGAAATAAGAAATCTTGGAAGACGAAGAATTGTCTAAATAAGAGCAGGAATTAGCCATAATAAGCACAAAAACCACTAATGTCAGAGGGACGATTGGTGTGGTGAGAAAGAGAGCTGGACACCTAACCTCATATGCCGAGGCAAAGAGAGTGAATCCGCTAACTATTTTTGTCCATGGTTGTTCCTCATGGATAGTTTAAGGAACTGCTCTTCTTCTTCTTCTTGTTACTCGTTACTGAAAAGTCTTACTTTCTGTCACCGTTAGTCTTGTATAACCTCCGCCCGCTTTGACATCTAGATAAGGGTTGTAAGCCGTGCATTTGTAAATTTTTCCATCAAGACCATCGCTGGGCAGAGCATAGGCAAAGTGTAGGTCACCTGAAAAACAAAATGATCAAGACAGTAAAAATATCAATTATATATTAGTTATATTGTAAATTGAAGCTTTAACTAAGGGTACATGGCATTTCTGATTCAGATAGATTATGACATCTTAAAAATTCTCCTGCGAGAGAATTATATTTTAGAGTTAGGCCTATTTCTTGATTCTGTTGTAGGTCTATGGTGTTTTTAGACAGCACCTTGTCGCAGTGGTTAACGTAGTGAACTATCAGCTGAAAGGTCGGGATTCAAAACTTCAAAAGTGTTCCAAAATTTCTGCTCCGCCTGAGCTTCTTTAAGCCAACTCAGCTTTAATGAATACACTGACCGTACATTGTTTTGGTGGGAAGATTATTATTACTATTACCGTTTTCGGCGATTTGTATCCTTTGCGAAGTCCGTATTCCTACTGGATTTGTGTCTACAGTGCTAGTTGCAATCTCCCAACCAAATGTCGGCTTTGGGAAACTTTTGCGTCGATCAGCCTGAATATGAAACGGCTCCCCCTCTTGAACGGTTTTATTACGAGTTGTAGGCGTTCCTGATGCGGAATCAAGAAGTGCTCTCTGAATGTGTGTCGTGGTTGAGAGAGCAGTGCCATATTGATTTTTAGCAAAACACTGGTAGATACCTTCGTCCATTGATGTGGCAGGTTGTATGGTTATTGTACCATCTGCGCCTTTATGGATATTTTGAAGATTTTGGTTTAATTCGAAGCCATTCTTTTTCCATTCATATCTACAAACACATACATCGTGTTACGATTGTCTGATAATGTTTAGTTTTCCTCCGCTTTAAAGAATCAAAGAATTTAATTTGACACCTTCTAAATGTCTAGCATTTTTGCATTATATTACAATTACAATCATATACGCCTAGATTTTTGAATATTAGATTGTGAAAATAGAAGGCAAAAAGGTATA
The DNA here is from genome assembly GCA_963556255.1 of Allolobophora icterica. Lineage (NCBI taxonomy): Eukaryota > Metazoa > Annelida > Clitellata > Crassiclitellata > Lumbricidae > Allolobophora > Allolobophora icterica. The sequence continues at coordinate 41,592,058 of OY744617.1, read as the reverse complement.
TATATATATAAGCATGTATCAATCAATCAATCAACCAGACATTTATATAGCGCGCTCTTCAAGGCAACTATTCAGAGGCGCTCCCAGCCCAACCTCGACGAAAGAGAACAGCCTTAAGAGCAGAGAAGAAAGAGGTGGACGAGTCTCGAGGGAGAGACCGCAGTCCAACAGGAAGGCCGTTCCAGATAGTGGGACCGACAACGGCGAATGCTCGCTGTTGCATGGTTGCAGTGCGAGCGAAAGGAACATGTAAGTCACCGCGGGCGGTGGAACGGAGTGAGCGGCGACCAAGAGGTGCGGACGCTGGAAAGCAGAGCTCACGTAGATAGAAAGGAGCGCGGCCAAGCTGACACTGCCAGACAATAGAAGCAATCCGGTATACAATGCGTTGCGAAAGAGGAAGCCAGTGGAGGACGTCACGCATGTAGTCAGACACGTGACCAAACTTAGGGATGCGCCCAACGAGGCGCGCAGCAGAGCGTAGAACGCGTTCCAGGCAATGCAGTCGAGTGTGAGGGAGACCAATATAGAGAGAACAGCAGTAATCAAGTCGACAGGTAATGAAAGCATGAACGAGGGTAGCTGCATGCTTGGGAGAGAGAGAGCGGGAGACCACACGGAGCTGACGTAACTTGAAATAACAACCACGGCTCACCTGCGAGATATGCTGGGAGAGGGTGAGTTCAGAGTCCAGGGTGACACCAAGGTCGCGTAGTATGTATGTATGTATGTATGTATGTATGTATGCAGGGCTGTAGTGGTAAAATTTGAGGTGAGTATACGCTACCGGTGACCGGCGGCGTAAAAAAACATTTGAAGACCTGTTTTTAGGAATTCGTCTCAAAAAAATTTCTGAATTTCACAAATTCCCTTCAAATTTTCAGACTTTTTACGATTTCGTCTCTGAAAAAGTTGATGACCTTTTTCTTTTTTTTAGTCATTCGCCCTAAAAAAAAATTTTCGTTCCCAAAGGTAAGTATGCGCTGTATACCCGCGTATACCCTCCTCTTCAGCCATGAGTATACGCTCTCAAATTTCTCTAGAGGTAAGTATACGCTGTATACCCGCGTATACCCTCCTCTTCAGCCATGAGTATACGCTCTCAAATTTCTCTAGAGGTAAGTATACGCTGTATACCCGCGTATACCCTCGATGTATGTATGTATGTATGTATGTATGTATGTATGTATGTATGTATGTATGTATGTATGTATGTATGTATGTATGTATGTAAGGTATGTATATATGTATGGATGCATTCATATGCATGTATCTAATGCATGTATTTAATGCATGCATGTAGGTATTTATGTAGGCTTTGCATTCATATGTATGTATGTATGAATGTAATGTATGTATACATGTTTGAATGTATGCATACATTAAATATGTCTGCATCAAATAACTTAATTTGACACCTTCTAAATGTCTAAATTTCTGCATTATATTACAATTACAACTGTAATCATTCTACTAAATACACAGATGAAAAAAGTACAAAAAATTTGTTGAATAAGGTAAACTTACGTTACAGCCGGTATTCCTTCAGCTGCGCATTCCAACGTAACCGGGTCCTCACTCCGGTAGATGAAAATCGCAAGTGGATGTTTCGTTATTGTTGGCGGCTTTCGAACTAAATTCATTAAAATTACCACAGGAATTTATGATGCACTGGCTTTAGCGACTTCAAAGAAAAAAAGTAGCCGCCTGAGAGAGTTACTACTACTAGGCTACCACTACCACAACTACTACCACTACTACTACTACTACTACTACTACTACTACTACTACTACTACTACTACTACTACTACTACTACTACTACTACTACTACTACTACTACTACTACTACTACTACTACTACTACTACTACTACTACTACTACTACTACTACTACTAGGGGGCCTACTACTACCACTACTAGTAGTGGTAGTAGTAAAAGTACTAGCCTACTATTACTACTACCACCACTACTACTGCAGTAGTAGTGATAGTAGTAGTAGTAGTAGTAGTAGTAGTAGTAGTAGTAGTAGTAGTAGTAGTAGTAGTAGTAGTAGTAGTAGTAGTAGTTGAGGTGTGCTACATCTAAGATGCTGTCTTCAACTTCCTACGAAACTCCCAGCCAATTACCTTCGCGAACTCTTCACCATCCAGCCAATTCGCTCTAACCGATCCTCCTCCTATCTCAGTCTCTCTCGACCCCCGGTCACTACTCATGTCGAGTGGCGCTTTAGAAATGAGGAGCTTACGATTACGATTAGAATCCACGTAAACCTATGACCTTGGTCAAATATTATCCATAGTACCTTTACTTTGACTCTAAATATTTCGCAGCGTCGCTGAATGTGTATGACAGTCGCAAATGCTCCGTTCCGCCACATTTCTGGTTCGTTTCCTTTTACCGAACATCACCTGTCCCTCTTCATATCACCCATCAGGCTTTCCAATCAAAATCCCCCTCTTCAAAAAATTATACCTGATCCATCCAGTACGTCACCTTCCGATTTATCTCAACCTAAACGCAACCGCCTTTCTGTCTCTGTCTGTCCCTGTCTCTGTCTCTGTCTCTCTCTCCCTGTCTGGTCCTCTGGCAAACCCATCTTGATCTCTCGAAAACCCTCTGACCTGACGCAGCACTTAGCTACAAGTAGCGCTTTAACAATACTCGATTTTACGATTTAGATTTAGATTACGACCACCAACTGATGCATTGTGGATGACCATAATACCGCCAGATTAGATTAGCAATAAATAGCAATGGATTAGCAATAGGTAACATCGGTTGCTGATCTGTTTTCAAATTCGTATTCAGGGTTTCTTCTGAGACGAAGTATAATGACACGTGTTGTAAGGAATACGGATGAAGGACTTACTGTCAGTTTGGCCACAAGTTGAGCCAATGAAACAAACGACGAAACTTGAAACACACAGATTCCACATTTCTTCTCGTGCAATGAACCAAGTCAGATCCTTGTCTTATATGTTTCCGTTCACTTAACTCCTGCCGTATCACCCTGCACGGAGATACACCAGTAATGAGAGAAAAACACCCCGATAAAATTAGTGGAAATGAAAATTGTAAAACAACTGGTGTGACACTTTAAGAACACTGTGCCATCGGTTGATGACTTGGGCATCAGACACCGGCGCAATAGAAGTTACCAATTACAAATTATCCGAACGCTGACTCTACTGTATAATAGATTTAAATAAAGTGTTTCATCAATTGCCGCAGTTGGAACTGTAAGCTTACTTAGTGCTTAGGACAATTTCTTCAGAAGGAAAAAAGACCAGTGCATAAAAAGCATTTTCGCCAGACCAGCAGATCTGCGTGGCTGTCGTGACAGTGTTACATGTTACAGCGATGGTCTAGTGGTAACATGTTACATGTTACAACGATGGTCTAGTGGTAACATGTTACATGTTACAACGATGGTCTAGTCACTCTAGTGGTTACTTGTTACGTGATAGTCTAGAGGTAACTTGTTACATGTTACATGTCACAGCGATAGTCTAGAGGTCACTTGTCACCCGTTACATGTTACAGTAATGGTCTAGAGGTCACTTAATTGTTACAGGTTACATGTCACAGCGATGGTCTAGAGGTCACGTGCTACATGTTACAACGATAGTCTAGTGGTTACGTGTTACATGTTACAGCGATGGTCTAGAGGTCACGTGCTACATGTTACAACGATAGTCTAGTGGTTACGTGTTACATGTTACAGTAATGGTCTAGAGGTTATAACGTGTTACGTGTTACAGAGTGACTAGACCATCGTCTATTACATCAATGGTCTAGAGGTCACGTGTCACATGTTACAGTGATGGTCTAGAAGTCACGTGTTACAGTTTCGCAGCCTCGGCCTATGAGGGCGGGTGGCAAGTCCTCTTCGTCGCCGTCTTATCTTCACCCCGACCGTGCATAGTCAGTGTACTCGTTATAGCTGAGTTTGCTGGTGGAGCAAGATCTCGAGCCATATTCCAGCCCTGGCGGGGATTTGAAACCCGACCTCTCGATTGAAAGTCCAGCACGCTAACCACTACGCTTTCGAGAACTAGATTAGATTAAGCCTTAAATAAGCACACTGGCTAATCACTGTTGATGAGAAAACCACACAGTGAGAGAGGATTGTGTAAATATTAGCCCAATTATAAGGCCTGGTGCTATAGCGGCTCATGAGAACTTGAACGTTAAACTCCAAAATCCATATATAGCAGATATGACAGATTAATTTAGTGTCCGCCACTACCACACTTTAAAAATTGGTTAAATAATGATAGGCCCGTATCCCACGCTTCTCCCATATTTCCACAATCGTGTTTGAATATCTTCACTGGCTTCCTCTTACTGCTCGCACTCAGCGAAAGGTACTTATCCATATTTGCCGACCTTACCTGGAACTTGCTCCGAAATACATCTGTGACTCAATATGTCTTCCCGCCTCAGCTAGCTCCCTTCGCCCTATTCGTTCCTCTGATCGACTTGACTTATTTGTTCCCCGAGTGAGAACGGCCATGCCCCAGTCTCGTTCCTTTGTTAGTACTGGCCCTTCATTGTGGAATCACTTCCTCCTTCAGTCCGGGCTGCACTGCTATCCAAGGAATGGGTGGGTGGGAGAGGGAGAGATCTTTCAATGTGTGCCACCATAAATGGGGAATGAAGGGGAAGGGGCGAAGAACTTCTGCTATCTGGTGGACCACCGGACCGGCCACAGCCTTTCGTTGTCTTAAAACTTGCCTTTATTCCCGAGGACTTTCGCACTGGGAGCGCCTCTGATTGGTGGGCACTGTGTAGAGGCGCCTTATAAGTTTCTAAATACAATACAATAAAATGCATACCGTAAGTGATTTTTGTAGATGGATATTTCTCACTTCTTACGAATAAAACGAACAGAGCAAATTGCGCAGTATACCCTTCCCGTTATAAAACCTCTAGTAGGTGCAAGTCGAACTTAACTAAACGTGGAACAAACTGTTGCTAGCCGAGTAGCTGTGTGTCATAGACTTTACTGAACGAGGAAGAATTATCGTGAAAACTGAAGCTCTCGTGACGCTCTCGACGAGATATGACTAACAGTAACAACAGTTTTTGTGCTGTCACAATCAGATTGCTATCATCGCGGACTCAAAATTGAATCTCCTGTTGCAAAACGGGGGGGGGGGGAGCTGAATGGTAGAGGCGGAACCAAACCATGTACATGCAGCATACGTTGCCTATGGCTCAAAATGGAAAAGGAACTAACTGTAGATGTTTTGTAATAGCTGTAAGCGAGCACTGGCACTGTACGTTCGTTTTGATACTATACATTGGTATTGGTACTCTGCATTGGCATTGGCACTTTACATTGGCATTGGTACTGTACATTCGTATTAGGACAGTACACTGATATTGGTCCTGTGTATTGGTATTGGCACTGTACATTGGCATTGGTACGGTACATTGGCTGCGATTGGCATTTCTAGCAACTTCATATTTCAAAGCACTGGCATACCTAGAGAGCAGGTGACCAATGACCAGCCCTCTCTTTCGCCGTCTCATCATCCCACTGACAGTGTACGGTCAATGTACTCATTATACCTGCGTTGGTAACTGAGCCAAATATTGAAAGAAATGCATGCTCTTGTGGGAATTTGAATCTCTGACCTGTTGTTTGATCTTACAACATCCCACCAATTGCGCACCCTCCGCAAAAGACCTTAAAACCTTTCATAAAATGGAATCAAGATCCTACAAATGGTGCAATTTAATACAATCGTTACTTGTGATTAACGCTCGCAATTAAACTCTTAATATTTCCTGTATATGCCTTTGTAAGATTTTGAAACTTCAGTTGTGAGTCATTCTCCGCATGGGGATTTTGTGACAGAGGATATCTAATCAACAGTCTGCAATGCATAATGAAACATTCAACATTTTATAACGCAGCACGAACCAGTTATTCATCCAGTTATTTATTGACACATCTTATGCACGTGTATACGAGAAGCTCATGATTTAAGGCACATCTTCGAAAGAAAAAAATTGCATGAAGCTTTAGCATGTCTTGATTTCATAAAAGAAGCATCATTACTTAAAAGAAGCGATTATGAGCTTAGAATTATCCGTACACTAAGCAGAATTCTTCATAAATGCATTACTACAAAATCCAGACATAAGTGTAAACACACAGAAATTAACCAAAAACACGAGAATATGTTTCACTTAACTAACAGGGCACACGCTTAGTAAAATCTAGAAGCCAGAATGTTCCCATGTATAAATGTCAAACACATAACCCGTAGCATTTCCGAAAACTGATCGCGAAAGTCATTATACCCGGAACACAAATTATCTAAACAAACGCTATATTGCTCTTACCAGACAAATTTGTCAAAATGCAATCTGGTCAAAATGGTGCACTGTTAGAGAATTTTTGCTCTAGATGGCAACAGAATAAATTCGTTTAATAATATACGCTGTACGACAACTGACTTTCACTCTCAACAAACGCCGCTGTGTCGGAAATTCAATTCAACCGTCACTTGTCTGTTTTGTTATTGTCAAGTCTCGGTCAACAAGCAATAACAACATAGGCCTACAATTATTTCGAAAGAATGCAATATTCGTGTTAATGAACAGAAGCACTCACCACTAATTCATAAAACAATTCTTCAAACTAAAATAGATTTCTTGACTTGAATCAAAGACTTTCCAATATTATATGGTCGTTGGTGACAGCGCTGTTCAACACGCGAGGCCGAACTTAAACAAACCTGCTCACGGAATGTTACATGACCGTTGCTTTTTTCAGCCGGAACGCGCAGGAACGGCGTTCCGGCACCTTTTCAGTTACATAAAAAATAATTTATTTTAATAATAATAAAAATAATTCCTCCCTTCCTCCCTCATTTCCTCCCGGCATCACTCTTTCATTATGGCACATCATCTGACAGCACGTTGAAGGGGAGGAACAGTCTACATGACGTCATGAAACTGGAAAATGCTATATTGTTCAAAATTTCGTTGACCCATGAAAGAAGAAAGTCCCCCAAACCGACGATTACGTTTAAATCGTAGGCGACGTTTCAACCCGTCAACCCGTCATTCTTCTTTGGTTCTCTGCCCTTAGGCAGGTTCATATGTCCAACGGCGCCATTCTCCTCGGTGATGAGCATCTTCTTTCATCTTTCTGTAGCCGTCCTTCTTCATTATCCAGTCTAAGAACATCGTTCTTGGTCTTCCTCTTGTCTTTTTCCCTTCTATTCTACCCTCGGTGATATCTCGTAGCGTGTGACGGGCAAATAGGCTACTCTAGTAATAATATGTTAATATTATTGTCTTTTGTACTTCACGATGATGATGATTCATTTCCAAGGCAGAGTGCTATATAAATCTGAACAAACTTAGCTATGAAAATTTTAGTCAAAACAAGCCTTTATGTAAAAACTCTGTGTGCTATTGGCGCCACTAGCGACTGAATGAGGACCACTGTATGCGGCTGGATCAGACTCCTCTCTCTACTGTCTAGTTTCGGGCCTGCGAGCAAGAAGTTCCCAAAAAGGATTCCATGGAAATGATACGCCCCTCATGCAAACCTGGGGTATTTGAAAGCCTATTGTGTTTACTTGGATATAAAACAAGCCACACATCCTAATCGAATTCGTAATTACGAATTACTTGGATATCGCACTGTAAGCCACACATCCTAATGGGAGAACCTAACGCTAATTCGAAGCAAAGCTGATTCTTGAGTGAAGACTTCGCCGTATACTCATGAACTGAGGTTGGAGGTAGTTGGAACAAGACCAATGGGAGAAGCGAAATATTTACCGTCAAATTTTACCTTGAACTGAAGATCGTCGGAATCAGTGGAAAGGTTCAACAACTATCGGAAGGAATGAGATGCATGGGCATCCTTAGTGGAAGTTTGTCCGAACCATTGAGAGGAAAGGTCTATCGACAGTAAAGTGAAATGTGTGGATAGCTGCATAGGATAGGCTGAATCATTGGGAAGATATGCAAGGGCAGGACCACAATGTTTAGGGAACTGTCCCTTCAGTGGGATACATTCTGAACAAGTGGTAGGGACAGACCTCTCGGCAATCTTGGAAGGTATACGGAGGAACTGCATCTTCAACGTAAGACAGTAGGAAACAGACCTATGGCGATTAATTGAATGTGTGAAGGAAAAACTGCATAGTCAATGTAAGTTCATCTAAACGGGAGAAGAGGGCCAGAAGTTGAATCTATATTCCCCGGACAAGACGGCGTTGACAGAACTGATTTTACTGAAGTCGACTCTGGCTTCTGTAAGTACCGTCGTCTATGCGACATTGGCTTCTGTAAGTACCGTCGTTTATTCCACCCTGGCTTCTGTAAGTACCGTCGTTTATTCGACCCTGGCTTCTGTAGGTATCACCGATAAACGACCCGTCCTCCGTGAACTTTCCTTCGTCGCCCATGTAGTCGTTAAGACTGTCCTCCTCAGTGATCTTCAGCAGAGTAGTACTGCTGAATGACGGTCTGCTGAGAAGAGTAGGCGTTACACACTCTCTTGAAACGACAACAAAAATCATTTACGTAGGCCCTAGCTAGAAAGGCAGAGAATATCTTACAAAACCAAGTTTAGCTCAACTGCAGATATCTCTGCTATTTTAAGACGCCGGAAATTTATTTGCAAGGCAGTTGAACAGAAGGTTAAGTTAACAATTATTATAACTGATTTCGGAATATCTTAAACTTTTCCCGACTGAACTAAAACGCTCGCTCCAGCGCTGAGCTCACGGATGTCCTCACAGCTCCGCTTTCTATAGCTACCAGTAAATGTAGCATCATTGATTGCAAGGTAGTGTAGGCCTAATTGTAATTGTAATTAGTAACTGCTAACCACACGGCATATGCAAATTTCTTAGTAGTCACCTTTTGCCAAATGCGGGGTCAGCGAACGGGAAAAAGTGTTACCAACATGCATTTATTACAGTTCATATAAACTGGCTTTATTTTAGACGAATAATACGAAATTATAAATAATATGAAATAATAAATAATATGAAATAATATTGTGCTCACACTCTTTGATATTCTTCAAATCCATCGTCCAAGTATTCCTTCGTTGGATCTTTACCAGTCCAGCGTTCACTTTTATCAACTGCAAAGAATCAGTCAGATTTTTACAGGAATCGTAATCGTAATCTCGAGATGTCTACAACACCCAGAAGCTACGTCGCGGGAACCAGCTTATTCATGGGCGCTTACTCAAT